>BSBM01001536.1:577500-1177500 GCA_027924585.1 Larix kaempferi
ATATCAAGCTTCAAGACCATTTCATGGTGATGGTGGATATACACAATTGTACAAGAGAATCAACTTGAGGAACAATTTGCATTTTAACTTTCATTTGCTTATTATTGAAGAGAAGCAAAGGTAAATTTTCTCATTCATCATTGTTTTGATGGGAAATATGAACAATTGAGAAGGAAGATTGAAGCATCTTGAAGGATCTATAGTTCTAGAAAGCACTAAAGGTTTGAAAGCTTGTAATTGATGAGCAACAAAAACAAACTATATTGAATTGATCATTGTGGTGATGGGGAATGCAAGTAACCGAGGAAGAAAATCAACGAGGAAGAAGAGACCTCAAGAAGTCATTGAAGAAGAGAAAGAAAAGAAAAGAATAGACATGATGAATCAGAGGCTTTCTTTGGAAACTAATCAAAATCCAATTATAGAGGATACCACGGTTCATCCTATTAATCCATGACAAGAAAAAAGGAAGCATTCACTAGAGGGACCTTCAATTTCCACAATAGTTTTTGAACAAGCACCCCATGGAAGTAATCAAGAAGCAAAATGTAGGTGGTCATTAGGGGATGTTTCAATTCCCACTTCAAGTCAAAGTGATAAGTTACCATCTCAAGATGAATCTCATGAAGAAACACAAAATTTGTTCACCTCTTGTGGTTATAAAAGTGATGAAGTCAGAGAGGCGTTGGACATGGAGCCTACTGTTGAAGAAGAAAATGTCATCCGAACCATCGATGAGGATGTTGGACTTCCACCATCCAACTACCAGGAAGAGAATGAAGGACAACAAGCTACTACTGAAACGCCAGAGCGTCTTGGTGATGCGCTACATGGTAGAATTCCAACCTCCTTACCTCCATTAGCAAGCACACATCGAAGAACTCCGAAGCGTATACAAGTCGATGAAAGTCTCCTCAATTCCATTGAAGGTATGCTATCTAAACGTAGTATTGCTTATCAAACTCAATAGATACTTGAAAAAATATTTTGTTTCTAAATATGATGGAGATAAATGTAGATTATTTTTGTCATTGTTAAAATCTAGGGGCATGAATACTGTTAGGAAAAAGTTAGGGATAAAGATGATAAAGAGTTCTGAACCAAGTTCTCATATAGTTAAAAGCTTAGTAGATGCATTGGGTAAAATTGTTAAGAACACACGTTCAAAGGACCGCAATGCAGCTCGTCATGTGTTGTCACAAGCAATTGTAAATAAGAACACCAGGGTCCTTCGTTTTCTCAAGCCTACATCCAAACTAGTTAATTTGAATGTAAAAACCATCCATAGGTATTCTATTAGAAGAGAACATCTTGACACAACCGATCAGATAAATTTTTGGGCATTTATTGGTTGGTTGCCATGTTGTGACATGAAGCTAGTTGATGTAGTAAAGGGACTAGTGCAGAGTTTTTGGCATGATCACACAAGGCCTTCTTCAAACCAGAAGGATGTACTAAAACTGAGAAGGGGTTCAAAGGATCGTGAACCACTTACTAAACATCTTCTTGATATAACACAGACAGAACTATATGAGAAATTTAGGAATGAACATAGACAGTTGAACTTGGGGAAAAGATCTTTTGAGAAATGTAAGCCATGGTATGTTAGAATAAATTATCTTCGTAACACTTGTTGTTGTAGATACCACGTAGAATATGAATATTACTATGAAACATTTTTGTACATTCATCGTGTGTTGCATACTAACCATGTGCAGGATTGATCCCTGATAATACCACTGACTTCATCAAGAGAATTCATTCATAGCATCATGTGCAATAGGCCCGAGGGGCAAACATACTATGCAAAATCTTGTTTGGATGGAACATGCTCCAACTGTACTGGAATGGAATTATTGAGCCAACGTATGCACGAGAGTGGAGATAGTGAATTTGGGAAAATGGTTATAGACATGAAAAGTTTCAAATATATCAGCTATGAAATAGTGCCAGGGAAAGAAAGCAAAAAAATACAATTGGTGACATCTCAGGTATGCATTTATATCTATAAAATTATGTTTGAATGGTTACATTTCAATCCTTACTTACAAAAAAAACTGATATTGAGATCATTTTGTGTCACCAGGTACAAGTTAGTGACTTCGTCAAGGAATTTATTGAAAAGACACATCAATATGTTCAACATGTCCACTTGGCACGATGGCAGGATGAGAAGTTTAGAATATGCAGAGATACATTTCCCCGTGGTACTATACTTTCAGTTGTTGATTTTGCCGAGAACTACACTCTGCAACCTCAAAATGAGATCCAAATTCAGTATTATCACTCTAAGCAGGTTTCCTTGATGGTCCATATCACATATAGGCATGGCCCAAATAGCAAAGAAGAGCAAAGAGAAATTCTGAAGGAATATCACTTCTACATAAGTGATGATAGGTGCCACGACTTCCACTATGTACGTCATTGCTTCATCATGTTCTATGATCACTTGAAGGGAAGGAACATACAGATGGATTGACAGTGGATTTGGTTTGATGGATGTGCTGGTTAGTTCAAAAATGCACGCATATTTCAATGGTTGTGTTCATTGCATAAAAACTACAAATTGCCACATATGTGGAACTATTTTGAGACTGGGCATGGTAAAGGAGAGCATGATGGAGTCGGAACATGTGTCAAAACATCCCTACGAAGAGAGGAATTGAAAGTATCTACAAAATCTACTATTTGAAATGCTCAATCTATAGTCAGGTGGTGCACGTCAGTAATGGGAGAGGAATCAACTATGAGAGTAGAATCCACAAGAAAGAGACACGTGGAGAGATTTTTTTGGGAGGTGGTAGACATAGATCGTTCACATGCATGAGAATGCAATACTGTGATTGGGACTCGTGGTTTTCATTCGGTTCAAAGCTCTGATAACCCAGTATTTGAAATTTGAACCAGAAAACTCACTTGTTTTTGTCTGCCTTGTTGTGATGGTGACTGGGATGGGTGTGAATAATTGGATTGGGTTGATGGATGAGAACGCATATCACTTCCACTTGATTAGCGTGCAATTGTTGAGTTAACTCCGTTGGAAGAAGACCAATCATCTATTTCTATAGATTTTGATCATGTCTCATACCTTGTACAACCTACTATGGTGCATTTCCTTAACATTTTTTTTTATTTACGTAGTCTTCAAATGCACATTAATGGCCTTGTATCGCACGAAAAATATTTGGGTCATATACCTACAATCATATTATGTAGAGCACATATACGCAGTGGTTGCCTCAAAATATAGTGAATGGGGTGGTGATTACTGGTTGGCACGCTGTATAGATGGAAAGCCGACCCTCATTATGTCCATGAATGACGATGAAAACAACCACTTCCCAATCGGGTCTATGGTTTTTAAAGGTGAATACTTGACATAGGACAACAATGCAAGAAATAAGGGTGGATATGTTTACAGGGATTACAAACCAGATGCAAGTGCATATCACTTTACCAACTTAATCATTGGTACAAACCTCCAGGTACGAACAATGCCTCGCCTAAATTCATCGAAGGTACGCTACTTCTTACCAAATACAGAGCACGAGAGACTAATGGAGACCATCAGTATAAGAGATGATTCGGAGGGCTTGGTTGTATGATAATAGGTGGGATCTAGCATGATGAGGTATGTTACATACTTTTAATACTATACTATTTATACTATTTGTAATTGAATATTGATATATGCTCAATTTTCTCATGTATGTTGTTTATGAATATGCCAATTTTGTGTTCTTGATATGCCAAATTTACATTTATGTTGTTTATAAATATGCCAAAATTTCTCGTGTATGTCAAGTTTACGAATATGCCATTTTTTACATATGATTAATAAACCCTAAGATTATGGGATTGGGTAGAATTAGATGAAACTTTTCTTGGGTGATCTAATGCTAATTTGTTTGATTGAATACACATGCGTTTTGTAATGGGATCATTACATAGCTAATATGGATTGTTTATGTGGATGGAACCACTCATCAACCATTGATGCCTAGAGCTCTATACACAAGTTGATTAACCCCAACCCAAAAAAACTCTTATATTATGTTGATTATGTTGGTTATTGGCTTCACCCAACAAAATTATATTTAACAATACACATATTCATAGATTTGGTTGCCCATGCTCAATTCTCACTATATTTAACAATATACTTATATTAAATTTAATCGATGTCTTGTTAAATATTTCATAATGAATTAGCTATTTGAGAGCACCACCTTAGACCAAGCCATACCATTAATATAAAATGTACATTAGAGAAATGACCTAATTCAATTTCCTTCTATAACTCTAACCCTAAACCTCACCCAAACCCTACCACTAAACCCTATGTACCCTTTAGATACTTCCTCCAATATGTCCTAATCTCCCTATAAGTAACACTAGGTCTCTTCACCCTCTCGACAATGGTGCCACTATCATGAAAATAAAAAGCTTGATAAATTTACTGAGCAAAACCCTTCATCATCATTGTTATCTCTAGGTTCATCATCAACATATCCATCGTCATCATCTTCTTCTTCTTCATCATCATCATCATATTCACCACCATCACCACCATCATCACCATCTTCATCACCATCACCATCATCGTCATCTTCAACAATATCTTCATCATCATTGTCATCTCCCCCTTCCTCATCAACATCTCCATCATCATCATCTTCATCATCATCATCATCTTGATCACCATCACCATCATCATCAACATCTTCATCATCATCACCATCATCATCATCATCAAAATATTTGTCATCATTGTCATCTCTAGGTTCCTCATCAACATCGCCATCGCCATCACCATCACCATCACCATCACCATCACCATCACCATCAACGTCTTGATCACCATCACCATCATCATCATCATCACCATCCCATCACCATATCCATCTTCATCACCCTCACCATCACCATCACCATCACCAACCACTTATACTATGAAATGAGAACTCGACACAGTTCTCGTTTTTCTCTCTCCTAATTTTAGTAGCTATTTTTACCTCCGTTTAAAAAAGGGTTGATACCAGTATCACACATTTTCATTTTGAGGCATTTTTGGGGGCCTTTGAATTATCTTTGTCGTAAAATATATTTAGTTTTTGTTTTCAAGTGTGTTTTTAGAAATTTAACAAAATAACATACATTTATAAGCAATTTATAATAAAAAACATATACATTTTGCAATCTTTTCTATAAAATAAGAAATTTTTATGGACAAAATAAGACATTTTTATTGACAAAATTGTAAAAAATTCGAAAAAATAAAGACATTTAAAACCATTTTCAATGAATTTTTAGAGATTTTTTGTATAAAAAAGATACTATTTCATATTATTTTCCAAAAAGTGATGATTCACATAAATTCAAGAAAAACTATACCATATATTTTTTAAAAACATATTAAAAATATTATATATAGAAATTTTATTTCTAAAATAAAGTCTGAAAGTCAAAACATTACTAATATATCTTATCATAAAATTGACAAATTTAACATTTTCTTCAAGACATTAAACTAATCAACACTTTAAGTTAATAGGCACTTTTGGTCTCTTGTAATATTTATTGGAATGAGCATAGCTGACACATCTATATCTTCAAAGATTTTTATATTACTTTGTGGTTTACAGTCTTTTTCTATTTCATTCATTAATAGAATTTGGGTTTTTTTATATTACTATGTTCTTTGCAATATCTTTGTTTGTATATTTCCATTTTATATTTTTTCCTTCATTCTATGAAAAAATTAAATCAAACATCCCTTCCCTATGCCATTGATTTTTAGGAACATGATACATTATAAAAAGGGAAAAGATATTTAATCAATTGGAACACACATGTCTAAGTGTTAAGACTCCATAGGAGGCCAAATATTTGTATTTCATCAATATTAAAAGGAAAACTATAGGATTATAGCAAGTGACTATAATCACAATCACATTAGAGAAAACAAATAATCGGTAGAAAGACACAAAGCCTAGTCAGTGGCTTAAAATGTTAGACATGGAATATATCTATATATCTATGTAGAAACGTTGAACACCACAAACTTCACAAGGAGGGTTATCTTAATTAGAAATATAAAATATGTCTTTGCACCATTCTTAAAAAGATATGTAGAAAGATAGAACACTTCAAACTTCACAAGGAGGGTTATCTTAATTGTCACTATATGCCTATCCACCATTCTTATTAATTGTTTCTTCGAATATAATTTTATTGATTTTATTATAAGATATATAACAAAATTCTTAAACTATTGAAATCCTATGCACAAGATTGTGGAAATGAGGTATATATATTTGTGAAAAGATCATAACATTGAGCTAAATAAATACATATGTACAATAAATATTATTTTTACTAAGATTTATATCTACATTAAAACCTTTTACACTTTTTATAAAAAATCAAAAGAATTATTAAACATTAATAACCTAAATCTTTCTACCTTTGAAATGATCTTTCTATCTTTGGAATGATGGCAATAATCTAAATCTTTAAAATGAAAAGGTTGTCAACATATACATATATTTGATAAAAAAATTAAATGTAGTTACACATTATTTCTTTACAAAAAATAAAATAGAAATAAATTGTCATTGTACTTTAGTGGGGTGTAAAAATTTCAAGTAACAATTAGATGAATTTAGAGTATTTTAAAATTTCAATGTAGTTTACCTAATCATTTATGCATCATCCTTCATTACTTTGAACCATAAATTTATGTATCATTCTCAATGCTTTGTCATATGTCTACTACATGATCTTATTATAATATGTATCATCATCTATCACTTTGCCATATTGTATATATTACATGGGATTAAATAATCTTTTTTCCTCCAATTAAAATTTTTTTCAATGAATGAACTATGCGCATCATCATTAACCAGTTCCATATATTGCTCACCTTCAATAAGCTCTAATGAAGCCATTACGCATAGTATTTTTCTTTCAAATTGCATTTGTATCCCTTTTATGTTCAGTTGTCAAAGGCCCAGTATCCATGCTACTGGGCCCGTGTCTCACTCTCTCTGGGACCATATAATAACCCATTAGAATGTAAGGTGATTCTAGCTCTCTCTCATGAACCTGCCTGCCTCTATTTGACCTGCCATATCTATGTTTTTGCTCACATATATACATTAACTTTTAAATCTATACTTCCTTGCTATTGTTGCTATTGTTGTAATTTGTTATCATCTCAGAGCCAGAGCCATGGCTGCATCGATAATGGAAATGCCCCCTCCTCCTACTGCCCCCTCCTCCCTTCTTCGTGCTCCTCTGCCCACACTCCTTCGCTCACTTGGGCACCAAAGGGACGCCCCTCACAGGCGGCGCGATGCTGGGAATCGCGCTGCTCGTGAGGGGCGGCCCTTTGGCGCCCAAGTGAGCGGAGCTCCACTCACTTGGGCGCCAAAGGGCAGCCCCTCACGGGCGGCGTGATGCTGGGGATCGCGCCTCCCGTCAGGGAGGCCCTTTGGCGCCCAAGTGAGCGAACGAGTCAACTGAAGACGTCATAATCCAGTTAATCATCAGAAAATGTTGTTTTCCTATGGCGTCTGTCAACTGAGTATCAATACAGTCCAACAGATGACTTTGCAAAGGAGGTTTCTTATGCTCTCTTGCTTTAAATTTCTGAAATGTATCCTCGCATAGTCGTCCAGATAAGCAGAAGAAACAAAATCATTATCAATTGAAATTGGTTAAAAGTTATTGATTGAAGAATTATTGCCAAAGGTAATTTGGAGAATTATATTTACAACAGACTGAAAGTGGCCAAAACCAATGGAAACTTCACACATTGGGAAGATATCGAGCAAATGTTGAATGACGCAGAGGAGTGGTTGGATGAAAACAATTTTGCAGAGGTCGAAGAATTGGAAGCAAAATTGAACGATCTCAAAGAGGAATGCAGAGCATTGAACTGAGAAAGGACGAATATATACTGAATTTAGAAAACCTGGTCTTCCTAAAAATTAGATAAAAGGCATCGAAAATATATCATCCGTTTATGAAGAATGTGATCTTTCTGTGTGATCTTGATGAATAATATATCATCGATTTATGAAGAATGTGATCAATTTATTATATTTTATGGCCTGCACATTTACAGGCTGCAAACATTCAACGTTCCCCATAAATGTGTACATTAGATGTAGGGTTAAATATTATGGTAGTCAATTAAGCTGCATCCTCATATGTATAGTAAGGATTTTTTAATTCAAAATCTGGTGATGTTCAACATCTAAAGGTTTGATTGGTCCATGATTTTCATTAAGTTTTGTAAAGTTAATAAAAAATGAATTTGTAAAATTTAATATTTTTATTTTTCCATTTATGTAGAGAAGTACCGTGGATGGAAAACAATTAAAATTTACAAATTTCAACAATCATTAGGTTGTCGATGACCAATTAAAAAATTAATAGTGATTGATAGATGTAATATTTAAGTTTTTGTGAAAGATATTTTAACTTCAAACCTTGTATTCGGTATGTGAATTATTAAATTGAAAGTCTTCAACCAATAAGGTATAACTAATAACGTATAGTAGTGCAGATAAGTAGAAGAAACAAAATCATTATGAAGTGAAATTTCAAACCTATAAAGAGTCTTTGGCTTTTCTCATCTTGTTTCATTGCAAACTCATTACAAATCTCTTTTAAAAATAATAATAATTTAATCTTCCCTAAAGATGAATATGAGAATGGCAAGAGATCAATGAACAACTTGATTTGTGAGTTATTTTAATTTACTCTTAACAAAAAACAGAAATTGTCTCTGCAGTAAATGAAAATAAAGCCAAATGATCAATGATTTAAGCTTTACAGTTCTCGATTCAAACGGATGGTGTATTTTAGTTTTATGTGTCAAATACAAGGAAATAAAATTATTGTAGATATATAAATATGTGTAGAAGAAGTTTATGTATTTAGTTGTTAATGTTGTTGGATTGTAAATCACCTTTTTAATTATTTGAAGAAAATAAAAATACCATTTTAATGTTTAAAATCTAAGAAAAATACAATATGATAATTTAAGTTTTATATAATCAATTATTTTTTATAAATTCAATTATTGATCATAATGATGTTTACCATCTTTTAATATTAAAAAGAAATTTTATTGGGCAGAGAGAAACATGTTATATATTTACTAAAAATATATATTAGTTTGATATTGAAAATTAATAGAAAAAACAGTATATAGTAATTTTCATTGTATTTGAGTTAATCTTGTTTTATAAATTCAATTAATGATGATGATGATGATGGTTACTTTTCTTTAATATCAATAAGAGGATTTAATGGATAGATAAACAGAAAAATGCTAAATATTTTTTAAAATGCTATTTTAAAGTATAAGTACCAAAGTTATTGGTGTGAAATTAGTTAAAGTCTTGTCATATACATTTTAAAAGGAAACGTTATTCAACCTCAACTTACTTTGTGCTATAAATTTAACAAATTTGTTTATTGTAAAGATGTTTTTGGTATATTTCAACAGTTTGTTTTATTATAAAATTTATGGCATTGATTTTGATTTTAGTGATATTTATTTTGTTTTTAAACTTGTCATGTTGAAACAATAATTTTGATTAACTATAAAATTTAGTATTTTAATTTTTTTAATTGATCATTTTCTTGGCATTTCAAATCTTATATTTAAAATTTATAAAAATATAAAATGATTTTTAACCTCTAAATAAGTTTTAAACTCTAAATGAGTTTTTGAATATTTATATGAATCATTTGTTCTTGTATGGTCTAATATATTATTTCATTATGAATCACATCATAATTTCTTTGTATTTTTATGGTTAGAGTGGTGAAATTATTTGTAAATTCATGTATACTGGTATCAACACTTTTCTATTTGGGGGGTGTTTTTGGTGTTTTTTTTGCAAAAATCATCGTTTTTATGTCTAGAGTTCTCGTTCATAGTATAAAGTTCTCATTTCATAGTATGAGTGGTTCACAATCACCATCAATGTCTTCATCATCATCACCATCATCATTATCATCACCATAAGTGCCCGGAGGATGATTTTGCAAAGTTGACCCCCATGTGCAAAAATTGCTCACTCCCTTCCCGAGCAAAACCCTAGTTTCCAAAATGGACCTACAAGATGACACCTGGGCCATGGGACCAAAGGAGAGGGGTACCCTAGCACTATCCCAGTGCCCTGAATCCAATAGAGTCGACGATTTTTCGATCCAAGCCACGATCATCATTCTATGGCTCATTCTGTCTCGCGTCCAAAAGGCCTTCATGGACACCTGCTGTATACCTACCAGGGGCATAGAATGACGACCGTGCAACAAAACTGGGTTCCAGGGAGTCCTACAAGTGTGTCTAGGAAGGTTCTAGCTGGGAACGCTATCCATAAGTTCCCGGAGGATGATTTTGTAAAGTTGACCCCCGTGTGCAAAAATTGCACACTCACTTACTGAGCAAAACCCTAGTTTCCAAAATGGACCTACAAGATGACACTTGGGCCATGGGAACCGGAGGAGAGGGGCACCCCTAGCACTATCCTGATGCCTTGAATCCAACAGAGTCGATGGTTTGTCGATCCGAGCCACGGTTTTCATTTTATGGCTCGTTCCGTCTCACACCAAAAAGGCCTTCAGGGACACCTGCTGTATACCTACTGGGTGCTTAGAATGACGAACGTGCAATAAAATCGGGTTCCGGGGAGTCCTGCAAGTGTGTCTAGGAAGATTCCAGCTGGGAACGCTAGCCATAAGTTCCTGGAGGATGATTTTGCAAAGTTGACCCCGAGTGCAAATATTGCACACTCCCTTACTAAGCAAAACCCTAGTTTCCAAAATGGACCTACAAGATGACACATGGGCCATGGGACCGGAGGAGAGGGGCACCCCTAGCACTATCCCGGTGCCCTGAATCCAACTGAGTCGACAGTGTGTCAATCCGAGCCACGGTCGTCATTCTATGGCTCGTTCCATCTCGCATCCAAAAGGCCTTCAGGGAAACCTGTTGTATACCTACCGGGGGCATAGAATGACAATCGTGCAACAAAACTGAGTTCGGGGGAGTCCTGCAAGTGTGTTTAGGAAGGTTCCAGCTGGGAACGCTAGCCATAAGTGCCCAGAGGATTATTTTGCAAAGTTGACCCCCGTGTGCAAAAATTACACACTTCCTTACTGAGCAAAACCCTAGTTTCCAAAATGGACCTACAAGATCTTGTAAGCATTCATTTTTCAAAAGTGGTTCAGAGGCTCTTGCATCTTGGAAGTGACCAAGAGTAACTTGCAGTGTGATAAGTATGCATTTTAGGTTTCAACGAATTCAAATATGACTCAGAGTCCCTTGCTTTGTGGGTCATTTACTAAGGTTTTTTGGATTACTGGTTGCATTTCTATTGGCTACATACTTCAACAAAGCAGTTCCAAATAGATGCATGGATGTGGAAGCTATGTTTACCATCTTTGTCTCAAGTATGATAAGGCATGGCCATATCAGGCTCTTTAAGAATTGAAACATAGGATGATACAATCCTTAGGTATGGAATTCAATTAAAATTTTATCCATACTGTTGGGGAAGAGATGATGGGAGACCATGCTCAGAAGGATTTGGTGAGCATTTCATTCTAAGATGAGCTATTCCATTCATTGCCGAGGCGTTTGAGGCCGAAAAGGATCTGGTAAGCATTCATTTTTCAAAAGTGGTTCAGAGGTTCTTGCATCTTGGAAGTGACCAAGAGTATCTTGTAGTGTGATAAGTATGCATTTTAGGTTTCAACGAATTCAAATATGACTCAGAGTCTCTTGCTTTGTGGGTCATTTACTGAGGTTTTTCGGATTTCTGGTTGCATTTCTATTGGCTACGTACTTCAACAAAGCGGTTCCAAATAGATGCATGGATGTGGAAGCTATGTTTGCCATCTTTGTCTCAAGTATGAGAAGGCATGGCCATATCAACCTCTTTAGGAATTGAAACATAGTATGATACAATCCTTAGGTATGGAATTCAATTAAAATTTTATCCATACTGTCAGGGAAGAGATGATAGGAGACCATGCTCAGAAGGATTTGGAAAGCATTTCATTCCAAGCTGAGCTATTCTATTCATTGTCAAGGCATTTGAGGCCGAAAAGGATCTGGTAAGCATTTGTTTTTGAGAAGACGAGATTTCATTGAAGGAAACTGAGCAAAACCCTAGTTTACGAAATGAATGCACAATGAAGTCACTGGGTCATGAGAAGATGAGGGAGAGGCCCCCTAGAGGTAATCGCATGCCAGGAGACCAACGGAGTCGACAGTTCGTCGATCTGACCTCCGGTTGCCGAGTTATGTCGAGTTGCAAGTCGCATGAAAATGTTGTTCAAGAACACTTGGTGACTTTCGGTCTGGGAGCGAAAAAGAAAATGGAGCAGCAAGATTGTGTGTCGTTGGCTCCCGCAAGTGTGTATGGGCAATTCCAACTTGGGAACACTACCAACACTGGCTCGGGGGAGGGTGTTGCAGATCTTACCCACCAATGCAAGATTGCATGCAATGAAACTGAGCAAAACCCTAGTTTACGAAATGAATGCAAAATGAAGTCATTGGGCCATGAGAAAATGAGGGAGAGGGCCCCCTAGAGGTAATCGCATGCTAGGAGACCAACAGAGTCGACAGTTCATCTATCCGACCTCCATTTTCTGAGTTATGTCGAGTTGTAAGTCGCATGAAAATATCGTTCAGGGACCCTTGGTGACTTTCGGTCCGAGAGCGAAAAAGAAAACGGAGCAGCAAGATTGTGTGTCGCTAACTCCTGCAAGTGTGTATGGGCAATGCAGACATGGGAACACTACCAACACTTGCTCGGGGGAGGGTGTTGCAGAGTTGACCCACCAATGCAAGATTGCATGTAATGAAACTGAGCAAAACCCTAGTTTACAAAATGAATGCACAATGAAGTCACTAGGCCATGAGAAGACGATGAAGAGGGCCCCCTAGAGGTAATCGCACACTAGGAGACCAACGGAGTCGACGGTTCATCGATATGACCTCTGGTTGCCGAGTTATGTCGAGTTGCAAGTCGCATGAAAATGTCGTTGAGGGACACTTGGTGACTTTTGGTCCGGGAGAGAAAAAGAAAATGGAGCAGCAAGATTGCGTATCATTGGCTCCTGCAAGTGTGTATGGGAAATGCTGACGTGTGAACACTACCAACACTGGATCAGTGGTGGGTGTTGCATAGTTGACCCACCAATGTGAGATTGCATACAATGAAACTGAGCAAAACCCTAGTTTACGAAATGAATGCACAATGAATTCAATGGGCCATGAGAAGACAAGGGAGAGGGCCCCCTAGAGGTAATCGCACGCTAGGAGACCAACGGAGTTGACGGTTCATCGATTCAACCTCCGGTTGCCAAGTTATGTCGAGTTACAAGTCGCATGCAAATGTCATTCACGGACACTTGGTGACTTTTGGTCCTAGAGCAAAAAAGCAAACGGAGTAGCAAGATTGCATTCTGTTGGCTCCTGCAAGTGTGTATGGGCAATGCCGATGTGGGAACACTACCAACCCTGGCTCGGTGGAGGGTGTTGCAGAGCTTACCCACCAATGCGAGATTGCATGCAATGAAACTGAGCAAAACCCTAGTTTATGAAATGAATGTACAATGAAGTCGCGGGTCCATGAGAAGACAAGGGAGAGGCCCCCCTAGAGGTAATCACATGCCAGGAGACCAATGGAGTCGACGGTTCATCGATTTGACCTCTGGTTTCTGAGTTATGTCAAGTTGCAAGTCGCATGAAAATGTCGTTCAGGGACACTTGGTGATTTTCGGTCTGGGACACTTTGTGACTTTTGGTCCTCCTAGGGTTTCTGTTTTTTAAGGATTGTATAATTTCCTTCTTGACAACTCACCTCTTATACCATGTTACATTTTTTATACTTGATCTAGATAAATGCTTTATACCAATTATAACCATTAGTTCAATGCATAAATTTAACCATAAAACATTTACATAAAGAATTTAACATGTAGAATCTAGTCAAGAATAGAAGGCACTTTATTTCTCGAATCCCGAGGTAACGTTTGTTCCTTTCATCAATGTTGCTTTGAGCACTTGTATGTAGTTAGTCATATGTAGTGTTGAATCTAATTGTAAAATCAAATATTGGGGGTTGATGAAATGTCTAGCATGTATTGCACTTAGTTTTATTAAATTAGACTTGAACATTGACTTAACTTGTAATTTAATCATCCAAACTCACAAATTTTAATTAGACCTATCCAATTAGTGTGCATGAGTGAGTTCATTCAAACCTTGAAATACATTGTATTGCACTTAGTTTTATTAAATTACATGGGAAAGAACTTTGACTTAACTTGTAATGATCATCCAAAATCACAATTTTTAATTAGATATCCAATTAGTGTGCATGTAGTGAGTTCGTTGAAACCTTTAAATATAATAGTTTGTTCTTTTGACATAGCGCATTCATGAGTAATAGATAATCCACACAAATCAACACAATAGATTGACACAAGAACATGTGGAAACCGAAAAACAAATACAAAGTGAAATGTATCATTCATTTATAAGTGACATATCAATGTACATGTCTCCAAAAGTACATGTATCCAAAAGTACATATATATCCAAAAGTATCCAAAAGTACATGTATCCAATGAATTCAATGTACATGTATCCAAAAGTACATGCACAATGAAGTCAATGTACATGTATATGAAAGTACATATATATCCAAAAGTATCCAAAAGTACATGTATCCAAAACTATCCAAAGCTATCCAAGCCACATGTACATGTATCCAAATGTACATATATCCCATAAGGCACATCAAAACTCAAGCTTCCTCTTGTTCTTTCCCGACATTGATCCTCTAGGCACATCTCTAGGATCAGTGTGCGTCTCTGGATTCTGCAAATTAAATATCAATTGTTAAATTCAACTAACTATGTACTAATACATTAGCTCAAGAATTAACTCAACAATTATCAACATGTGCATGGAAATTGCATGAAACACTTGGTCACTAATGGACATCTCACCTCAACAAGAGACTGTGGCAAAGGGGATTACGTTCCTTGAATAGCAGATGGAGCTGTTGGTTGAACATCTAGGATGGTCGCAACCATGGTCGAACCAAGGGTGCCAGGAACTGCTCCTGCTGGTGGTGGCTACAATCACAAAATGTTGAAATAGTTAGACATGCATGAATAAACAATAGACAACAATAATAAACTATGTAAAGATCATGTTAAAATAGTTACATACCTCTGTGTGACCAGTTGCCATTGCAAATGCAGCACTGACTGCTGCATCAACCATCGATGTGAGGTTTTCAATAGGAAACTCTGGTTCATGATGTAGTAAACATGTAATTCAAACATTAACAAAAATGATTTATGCACTGGATTTCAAGTTAACCAACAAATATCATCGAAGGATATACATTACCATGGTATCAGTAAGCCTATGGTCGTGGGCAGCTGGAGTCTTGCTAGGAGTAGGCTGCCTCACATACACACGACCCTTGTTCACAAATGGCCTAGGAAGGGATACAAATCCAGGCAATGGTCCAGATGTCTCGGTTAGTGCCTACATTCAGCAAGTGTTCATGTAGTTAGACATGCATGATTCAACGAACAAACATGTATTTAAAAACTGACATTTTTAATTGTTTACCTGGAGCCCAGATGTTTCCTCGGACGAGACGACCATGGATGCTACCTCCACATTGGATTGCCCCAATGAAGGATCTGCCATCTGCAAGTTTAATAATTGTAAATATTAAACTGTAGATAGCATTAGTGAACTAACATGTAAAGTATGTGGAAATTAACAAATTAACAAGTATTAAAATACTGAAATTTTAAAATGTTTACCTCGATGTGAGATACGACAATGGGTGTTATATAAGAGGGGCTTGCCAACTAGGTAGCATCATGAATCCCTCCACCATCGACGGGATCAACGAATGGAATGTCATGCCCCCTTGTAGAGTCTGGAACATCTGACTCTGGGGCATCACTGCCGACATAAAGCATCAACTACAAGTTCACAAAATTAATATATTAGCTCAAACTATATATATGTGAACAAAGAGGAAAATAAATGAAGAATTTATTACAATTAACTATCTACATACCTCACTCAAAAACCCACTGAAGGAAACATCTGAGGCAAGACCATAGTAGGGACAACCACATGATGTGCACTCGTGAGGCTCAATACTAGGCTGGGGATGTGTCGATGGTCCTGCACTAGCGGATGGTCTTGCACTAGTGGATGGTCCTGCAGTAGACGATGGTTTTGCATGGTGACGACCTGGTGTATGTACCACACCAGGGAAAGATGTCCCTTCCTCACCCATATGCTGAACCATAGTGCCATGGTGAACAACCGCACGTGGAAAACTCAAAAATGCATCACGTGTTTGTGGAATAACACGATGTGCAGGTGGGACATCTGGCCCAGGAAACTACCTACGAGGTGTAGGGATAGGGCGTTCTTAGTCTCGAAGCCTCGCATTGGGTCGGTTTTGGGGCATCCCCCCACTGATCCCCTGAAACTGCAACATATCAAAATAGTTTATGTGTTTATGTAACACGAACTCTGCATACATATTTCGAAGGAAATACAGGGGAATTTCCCTGTTGTTATGTGGTGGCATATCAAAAACCATGTACCATATGTCCATCCAGTTATCAACAAATGGTTGAAATGTGCACCACTCAATAGAGATATGAGGCCTTTTTGCATTTGGGATTTCCCCTGACCGAGGGTCCCTAAACAATGCAAATATGAGCTCTTTGGATATTTTCAACTTTTTTATTGCATTGTAGTCTAGCCCATCAACATATTCTTGTCTTTTTCTTTCTCTATATGATGTAATATCATATAGTACATTGCTATACTGTGAAATGGTGTCAAAAATTGCATCCAAGGTTGATGCAAGTGAGTGGTGAATCCTGTCACCACCACTAAAAGCTGCACTAATGCCCCTCAGGTGGGCAAGCTCAATCAGTATCTCTGCATTTGTGTCCATAACCGCAACTACAATAAAAACATCAATACGAAAATCATTAGAAACATATACATGGTACATAATGACGTCTCTTCAAAATTGAAAATGTATTAAATCAAACTCAAGTAAGCAATTTAATGGCATTCACTTACATACATTTAAAACTTAAAATTAAACATTTAACAATTAAAAAGTAAGTTTCGTTCAACTTCTTTCTAGAAGTTAAGGCACTTCTTAACCCTCATTGGTGACATTTCCATGCAAACTTGGGTTTAAACTTCTTAGAATTTAGGAGTGTTATTTTGACATGTTTTGGCCTTTACATCCCTTGCAGAAAACAATATTTCCATCAACTTCATAAGCTAACATTAAATTTATTGATTTGAACATATTACGCCTTGTGGTTGGAGGGGAGGACAAAGTGGCATGGAATGAAATGGATATGTATGAGTTTGTCTTGCCAATATGATTACATATACTTGAGATGACTATGAATGATTAAGATGTTGAATAATCAACAAGAAATTGTGACTAGAATGACAATAACAACAATGTCAACTTAATAAGATATCACAAGTGGAATATGACAGTGTTATCTCAAAATTATCACATGTATATTTATTAATGATCCAAGTATTATGATATGTGATTGATATGACAAGATGGTTGATTAGGAGGATGAAGATTTAGGAGGTTGAAGATTAAGTTGAGATAGAACAACTAAATTTAAATGTCACAGTCCTAGGACTGTGACTACATCTAGTTAATGAATAAGTAAGAATAGGATATGACTTGTTAGGCTTAGAAAGATGGTTAAGGTAACATGCCTGGGGGCATGTCAGGTGGTAAAACTCAGACCAATGTCTTAAACACAGTCTTTAAGAGGGATGGAAGTTTAGGATAGATGTAGGGTTAGGACAACATCCAAGGGAAGAATGGCCGAGATAGGTAAGAATGTTAGAATGGTTTTAGGATAGGTTTCTAGGAGTAGTTACTAGGTCAGGGCCGCAGGTATTTCTGAGTGTAGATTAGGATTGTAGGATATGTAAACAACAGGGGCGAGGGACTATTAGGATATGTGAGGCAAGAAAAGGGGTTATATAGGGATGACACCAATCCTCTAAATATCATTGACTCGATCATGGTTGGGAACACTCTCACGAAACACTCTAGGTAGTTCATGGGTGTTCACCATTTCCATTGTTCTATAAACATGGAAACCAACCAAAAGTGACATGGGAAAATGGGGAAATTATGGACTGGAAGACAATTGGTTGTAGATGATCTTAGAGACTCGACATGTCTTTGAGTTGAATCGACGGTCCCTGAGGGTTGAGTAGATTGATCGAGGGTGTGGATAGGGAAGGCCTGAGAGGCACTTTGTTAATGTGTTTTGGCATTTAGTTAAGGGTTCTTAACTAAGAGGCAATGTATAACTACATACACTTGTGATGAAATTTTGATTATGTTCATGGACAAATGATTGTGATGAAATTTTGAGAAACCAAGTTAATAATGTTTTATGCATTTTTTCTATTCACGCTTGTGCATACATTTCATCTTGTTATGGCCATTTCCGAGGAAACTTATTCAATTAGTATCATGGGGAAATGGCCTTTGAGGGTTGGAAATTTGGGTTTCATGTAGATGGATACATTGTAGAAAGAGAGGAGTTCTATTTTTTTCGATTTTTTGTTGCATTAGGAATTTTTGAGTTTTTGAAAAGGGATTCATTGTAATTATTCACTCATCTTGGTTGAGGGAGATGTGAATTTAATTAGATATTGGGTTATTTCCAATTTGATAAATATTACAAAATTAGGTTGTTTTAAACTATAAAAAAACCGTAAATTAGGTTTAGAATTGACAAATAAATGGTATGGGTGAATGAATTACCTGATTAGATGAAAATCCACCGGTGAATTTGCCTCCCCTCCAACGAAATCCAACTCCTCCAACACTCTAGGGCACGTCGTCCAAGCTCGACTTCGCCTTTCTGATGCGTGAAATGCGTCACAGATGATCGGGGGTGGTCGGGACTGTGTATTTAAATTTATTTTAGATTTAAAAAAATGCGTATGCATTTTGTAACTACACAACGCGTACGCATTTTGCAGTTATACAATGCGTACGCATTATCTTTACCTATCGTACATGTCTAGTGACATGTTAGGCTTGGGTTTTATCTTACCAAGTGCTAGATATCAGAAATGCGTTATATTTTTATGTATAAGGAACGTGTTTTCAAAACCTAGGATTGCATCTAAAAGGTCCCTCATCTTCTTGCACACACCCTGAGATTTGATCAAGCATGTTCCATCATGTTATCATGACCATTCACACAAGGTAAAGTGATCAAAGAATAATACTACGAACTCTCGCATGCACAACTGATATTTGATCGTGTGTTCCATCATGTGATCATAACCATTCGTGGAAGGTAAAGTGATTGAAGGATAATACTAGCACATCCTGCACGAACGACTAAGATATGATCATGCATGTCCCCTTGTGTGATATGGAACATTCACACAAGGTAAAGTGATCGAAGGATAATATGGGCACCTTTCATTCGAATGACTAAGATTTTATTGTGCATGTTCCATCATGCAATCGTGACCACTCGTACGTGTTTAGAAGATCATACCTAATCCCACTACAACAAAACCTAGAATTTGTGTCAGATTTAGAATCAAATTTTAGTGTAATTTTTTTTCTAATTGGGGTGAACAATATGGCGCTATTGTGCATTTTTTCAAAGCATTGAATTTTACATCATTTTTTACATCCATTTTTGTGCCCATTGTTTTGTCTATTTTAATGTCCGTTTTTACGTCTTTTTGGCACGCTTCTTTGTGCCCAGTTTTGCATTTAGTATTGCATCCTTTGTTTTGTTCTTTATTGTTCCATTTTTTGTGTATAGTGTCGCGTCCAATGTTGCACCCATTTTTGTGCCCAATTTTGCATCCAGTTTTACATCGATTTTACGTCGAGTTTTGTGCCTAGTTTTGTGTCCAAATTTACATCTAGTATTGTGTCCATTTTTGGGCCCAATTTGCATCTAGTTTTGCATCCAGTTTGGCATCTATTGTTGTGTCCTATCTTGCATTCATTTTTGTGTCTCGTTTTATATCTCTTTTTGCATCCAGTTATGAACCTAATTTTGCGTCTAGTTGCATGTCTAGTGGTGCATCTAGTTTTATGTCTTGTGTTGTGTCCCATCTTGCATCTAGTTTTGTTTCTCCTTTTATGTCTCATTTTGCATCCAGGTTAGTGCCCAATTTTTCACCCAATGTTGTGTCTAGTTATGCACTCAGTTTTGAGTCCGTTGTTTCCTCCAATTTTATGTGGGTTAATCCTTAAAGGTGGTTCACGATTTTTGGCAAGCGAACCACCAAAAATTTGTGATTTAGACCCTCGATCGAGGTCTTTTAAAGCCCTCGATCGAGGTATTGAAACCTTGATCGTCGGTTTTAAAAGACATCGATCGAGGGATTTAAAGGCTTTAAAAGACCTCGATCAAGGTTTTAAAGAAGACCTCGATCGAGCTATCAAGGTATATATCCCTTAATTGAGGAATTTTAAAAACCTCGATCGAGCAAATACCTCGATCGAGGGCCTAAAAAAAAGGATGAAAGCCCTTTTCACTGTAGAAATAAAATTTTGTCTGCCTTTCAGAGCCTTAAACTATGTCATTAAATGTACATTAATGGGAGGACATGATACCGTTGGATTCGTCAATGAATCCTCTATCCATATACATATAATTTACAAATTTTTATCTTCGTATGTCATTTTTTTTTAAATTTCTGCTAAAGATTACCCTAAAAAACCTTGTCGACAACTTCAAATGAGCTCAAAGATAAATCAACAACATTCAAAATACACATCCAAAAAACTTGAAAAAATATACAAGTGCTACATCAGTGCGTCCTCTTCAAAAGGGTATTTTTAGTTTTGCAAAATTATGTAAACAATCAAAAGCTTTGGTGCACACACTCACATGTGTGCAAAATGCGACTGAAATATTCACTGGTCAGTTTCGAAAAATAATAATAAATATAATTTTTCGAGAAACATTAAAAGAAAAATATGTACACACTAGTGCATTCTATCTAGATCATGTTCACATGTTTTATTTTATTTTTAATTATTAATTTAACATTAAATTATTTTGCACACACACAAACGACTTGTTAATTGCTCTTCAAATTTTTAAGGAAACACGTTTCATTAAATGAAAATTTGACATGGTAAATTACATTGGTATATTTTTTAAAAAATATCATTGGAAAGCCAACATAATTCTCTACATTTTGTTTTTTAACCACATGTCGAAATTCATATGGAAAATATGAGTTTCAATGGCTTTAATTTAATACATGGGTGAAATTTCCATTTTTCATCACCATATTTGGCCAAAAAGAGTTACCAATCTTCATGGAATCACCCATATCTGATTTTGCACCTGGTAGTGTGCCCAACTTTGCGTCCAATTAGGAGTCCAGTTTTGCATCCTATGTTATGTCCATTTTTGGGATCAATTTTGCGTCATGTTTTGCATCATGTTTGGCACCCAATTTTGCGTCTATTTTTTCATCCCCTTTTGCATTCACTTTTTTGTGTGGTGTGACGTCCACTTTTGTATCTCATTTTACATCTATTTTTTCCTCGTGTTGTGCCTAATCTTACATCCACTTTTGTGTTCAATTTTCTGTCCAATTAGGTATCAATTTTGCATCTCATTTTGCATCCCACTTTGTGTGTATTCTTAATTAAGAATATTAATTTCAATTATTAATAGTGAAATATATCAATTATTATTAATTTTGCGTCCATTTGATTAATTTCAATTAAATAGTGAAATATATCAAATTTTTCGAGTGTCATTAAGAATTCAAATTTATAGCATAACATTTGTGAAGAATTTTTAGGGAAATTCACAAAATCCATCCAAAACTAATAACATCATCATACATAGTAATCCCCCATCAAAACAACATTGGAAAATTCCCATATATATAAAGTATCAAGCCAATACTAATAATATCATCATCATCTTTAATCAAATCAACTAAAATTCAAATCTTTGATCAATAGATCAAAACTTTTCATGAATATCATTATAGTAAAGTAAAAAGAAGTCATATATATATATGATAAGAAAAAAGTTGTATGATCTCCATATACAAATATTAACGTCCAAATGATAAAGATGGCATTGTTATATATCAACAACAATACATGTGTATATAATCCATAATGTAGCATGCTGATGCATAGCATCAATACCTAGCTATCACCACCAACATCATCATCAAGATCATGGTCATGATCCTCATTATGATCATCATACTTACCATCTTTCTCAACCTCATCACTATCCTCACCATCATCATCATCTTCATCATCTTCTTCTCCTCTTATATTTGAAGCAGAATCAACATATAGTCTGGCCATCATGTATGGGGTCATCATTGTGATCTAAAAACAAATCAATGTTAGATGCTAGTATTAATTTCATGCTACAATGCATATTTCTATTATATTTCTAATATCAACTCATACCAAAGAAAAAAAATATAATACAATTGCAAGTAATGTGTGCGTGCACTAATATGACTAGAAAAGAAAGTGCAAAAAATAGAAGTATATGACAATTTTATTAAAAGACATAAACAAATTAACTAGTTTAAAAAGTATGAAATTCCAATAATAATATTAATCTTCTCCTTGCTTTTATGATTTTAAAATGAATACTTTAAAGTGATAGATTTGTTTTGGCTGTCAAAGATGGCTTGCCACTTCAACCCTCAAGCTTTCCTCCACTCAACAAATCATAGCAAGAAATGAATGTTTGATACAAAAATTTGAGTAATTGAATTTTAATACATTTGGTTTTGTCAAAAATTAGGAAATCCAACAAGATAACTAAATATACTCTTTCTTTTTAATAAAATTATAAATTGACTCTTATTTCCTATATCCTTAACTTACTATATCTTATATATATCCTACACTTACCATATCCCATATTATTTCCTATATCCTTAACTTACTATATCTTATATATATCCTACACTTACCATATCCCATAGGAATAATTATACATCTAAACATTATTGTAAATCATTTTCATCACCTCCAATGATTTTCATCAACCTTGAAAACATACTCAAGATTGACATTAAGAATTTCTATATATTGTATGCTTGGTAAAAGCATACATGGACTTAGAAAATTAACTATTTCAAATATATTAAAATAGTAAAAGAATACATGGACTCAGAAAATTAACTATTTCAAATATATTAAAATAGCATTTGTGATTTGCGATTTTCTCCACAATATGCATGTACTTATCCATCCCTGGCACATAACCAATATCTAATACGTTGGTTGAAATAACGTGTGATTGCATGGATCCATATTCAATATGTTAGGAAAATTCCTATGTTTCGACTACATAGACCATGCAGGGAGCTTAAGGGTCGATACTCATCTCCACTCAAAGGATACAAGACTATTAAGATGATTGATAAGAATTCATAAAAAGCATTGAGAGAAAATCAAGAAGATACATTAAAAAATATTACCCCTCTAAAAAATAAACCATGACGCAACTCATGAAGCTCATAAGAAGGGTGTTCATAAAATCCAAAGTATTTCAACCCATTATCAAAAGAAGATACATTTGTAAAACAGATAACCCTCTACAAAAACGAATACAAATGATATATTTGTATCACATCAATTTTTATATTAACATAATAATAATAAACTTTTACATTAACATAATAATAATTATGTAGACTGAATGTTATTTGTTATTAATGAGTAAAAGAAAAACAATTAATGACTAAAAGAAAAACAACTAATTACTACGTCTACATAATAATAATTATGTAGACTTACAATCTAGAATGTTATTAATGACTAAAAGGAAAACAATTTCAAAACATGAATCTAAACGAATGAATGAAAACCATTCGGTCATTTTCTCAGCCATCTTCACGTTGAACCTGAAACGGTACCTCCCGATTTTACGAATTTAAGGAGAAGTTCAGTATCAAAAGGAGGTCCTCCTCCAATTCTTGAGATGGCTGTGTTGATATCCAGTCCAAGTTGTGCAATTCTTGAGTGGATACACTCAAATATTTTGCATCCTTTCTTCACACAAATCGATACAAATTCTCGACCACTGGTTTCATCTTTACTCTCATCTTGACGACTAAAATGTTCAAACATTCGAAGGATCTCTTCCACTATATCCAAACCTCCTTCGAAAATATTAGCAAATTGTGGGGCTTCTGTCATCAGCATATCTTTGACAAGACAAAGACCCATTTCAAGGGCTTCGGAATTATGCCGCCCCTCTGCTTCGGTTTCAAGGAATTGTCCCTCGCTAAGTCCTCTTATCTCTTCTAAGCTATCAATTTCTCTAGCAATGCAGAGAAGTATGGCATTAACCAGCATTTGTGAGCGAAATGGATCATCGAAATATGTTATCATCCACGTCCTCCGCATAATAGAAATCCCGTGTCTCAAGTCTTCACTGCTGATATCCTTTGCATCCGTTTGGGACAATTTCCTTATAACAATGAAAAGACCCATAACTCTTACGATACTTTCGTATAATTCTTTTCCAAGGATTTGCTCAGCTTGGGCACTCATCTCATAAAAAATTTTACAAAACGTTCGAATCATAAGGGATTCGATTTTCATATAACTTTCGTTAAAGAGATAAACATGGTCTATCATTTTTATATAATCCCCAATCAAGGCAGTTTTCTTGGATTTACAATACGAACTTTCTATATCAGAAATGTCCAATGGTTTCAGGCCTATAACATCAACTGCCCTGACGATTTCCTTACAGACATCCCATGCAGTTTCTCTAGTGCTATTTTCTACTATATTTTTCTTTAGAAGCATTGCTATTTGAGGAATGAGTTCGTTCAAATATCTGAAACCATGTAAAGATCTGAATGTTTCTATGTTCTTAGAATGAAACTGACAATACAGTCGCAGTAGATTAATTTTCTTCCACACTACAGAACACTGTTTTTGGGTTGTCACTTGTTCCTGGATAGATTTAAACAGTAAGTCCAAATATTGCTTCATATCTTCCTCTTCCAGAATTTTTGAATACTCCTCAATTACATCTAGCTCTGCACTTCTACACCCAGAAGATTTCTGAAGTTTAATGTAGTCTTCCATTTCCTGCCTCAATTCTGTTTGGGGAATGACACTTTTGGCGTTGAACCATTGTTTAGTAAAGGGATTTTCTGCTTGACGTTTTGTTTCCCAAATGGTCTCTATAGTTTTTCTATTATAGAGACTCTGGGAGGCATCTTGATCTAGCGGTAATCGAACGGGATCATAAGCAAACTCACAGGTGATGGCGTCCATATATTTCTCCGGCACCATTTCCATCTCGATTTCATTGATCCCTAATGAATTAGCAGGCGCCATTCTGTCCTAACAGCTGCACGCAAAACAATACAATACGCACCAAAAAGAATAGACAACAAAAGCTTATAACAGCCTCAAAATAGTTTTATTTCTTCCGTAAATTTTCGTGTGAACAAAGATAAGATAAAAGAACTCCACGAAAATGCTAATGAAAATGGTCCTCGTTAGTTCTGGATATACAACTCCAAAACATTTGATCACGCGGAAACCTTTTTCATATGGATCGTCAACGGAAAAATGAAACCAAGCTTCCCACCCGCTATAATTTATAATATAAAACCAGAGAGTAAGGAAGGGTCGGCTTGCTTGTAGTGCAACACATTGAATGGAGTTCTGTCCTCCATGCTTCTATGTTTGGCCTCCATGCTCTTATTCGGCCTTGCTTTTCTATTCAGCCTTCATCTTCTTGTTCGGTATCATCCATGCATCTTGCATGTCGATCCATTCTCCATGATCTAATCTTTATCTTGCTTGTTTTTGGAAGCTAGAGGGTTCACTGCTATGTTTGGCGTTGAGGTTTTACTTATACATCACTCCGGATAGATGGTCATGGTTTTTCCATGTGGGTGTATGGTCATAGTTTTGCCATGTGGGTGCATTTTAAATCTTTCCATGTGGACTTTTGTGCCATTGCTCTTTGTTTTTATTAGCTAAGGTGCAGTGCCCTAACGGTCTCTTATTTGGAATTGAGTGTCTAATTAGTTATGTGAGTGTCTTTGTGGTCATTCTTGTTACTATTTGTTTGTAATTCTAGTTTTCTTAATTTTTGTATGTGAATCTTTGGATTGTTGTTGTCATTTGTAAAGTTGTAGTGGCTTGGTTTTTCTGGACACAAAGGAGTTTCACCCACCCTTAAAATATTGCGGTGTTTGCTCAATAGGTCTCTAATAAAAGGCCAAATGATTTGTATACTCATATGAGTTTAATGAAATATATGGTTATAAAAATGCATAAACTTTTATGTTGGACACCATCCATATTTAGGTCTCTAGAGGCTAATGCCACTACAACAAATGCAATTGTCAACATCATACATACTATTCTAAAACTCTTGATATATTATTTGATGCATATTGTTGTTTTTATAATTGGTTGTGGTTGTTTGCTTATGGTTAGATGGTCTTCTTTGCCACTTTCTCTCATTTGTTACCTTTTTTTTTTCTTGCTGCTTTGTTTCAAAATTTAGTTTTCAATGAAAAGTAAGATGTTTAGAGGTAGATTTTCTTGGTTGTTTGTTTAATTAAATTATGAATGTTTGTTCACATGGCTGTAATTTAAGGATATCATATTTTCCTTCTCATTCTCTTTAGGAAATGATTTCCTTGTCTAATGAAGTCTACCATGCATTGGAATTTCAAGGGAACATATCCCCTTGCTCTGAATATAACCTTATTCCATGAAGTCCCACAACCCTTCCCCCACCTAGAAACAAAATATAGAATGAACTGGGAAGATGAGGGCTGGTCATTCTTCTATAATTCCATCATGGTGAGTATAAATTTCCATAGTATGCCCATTGTTCCATTGGTTTGAAATCATACATTGCTTATTTCTTGATTGTGATTTTCTTTATAGGTCATTTGTTATGTATTGTAAGCATGCTTTTATTGGTTTACTTGTAGTTTTGCCATGCATCTTTGCGGAAAGAAAGTTGAAACCTCCCATGGTTGTTGTTGGTTTTGTTTAACATTGCTTTCCAAGATTTGAGCCCCCATTGTTTGCCAAGGTTTGAACCCCACATTTTTTGTCAAGGTTTGAGGTTGTTGGTAGCTTCATTGAAATTTGATTTCAATGTGTTCCATGCATTTTTAACCATGAATTTGCAATTTTTTTGTGGATTGCATTGTAATTTTCGAAAAGAATGTGTGTTGACATTGCAAAATGTTTTTCCATTGGGAAAGAGTGTGATACATTTATAGATTTCATTCCATTTCATTTTTATTTATGTGACATGATTTTTTTAGTTGGTCTCTTTTTGCATCTCTTTCTTATATTTTCTTCTCGATGCCATGCATCTTTGATTTAAGACAACTGCAACCTTTAGTTCCTATTGATAGATTTGTTTAATATCCGCCTTTGTAGTAATCTAAGTTTCTGTATGTAATCTAAGTTTTTGTATGTATTGTGAATCACATTGCAATTCATTTAATTCAATATGTGGGTTTTTGTATGTAATCTAATTTTTTGTATGTATTGTGAATCACATTGTAATTCATTGAATTCAATATGTGGGTTTTATAAAATGTCTTAGTGTAGAAAAATAATTTAAACCATTCATTTGATTCTTTTTCATGGAACTTAAGTTATTGTGATATGTGCAATATTGTTAAGAAATGATTTTTCAATTTACTATTTTTGTTTTTGGAAAACATTTCCATACATTCCATGGATTATATTGCAATTTGGGAAAAGATAGGATGTAAAAATTGTAAAATGTTCTTGCTTGCATAAATATTTTAATCCATATGTAGACTTTATTGCATTGTTTTCTATGAGACCTCTATGTGTGTGTGTGTGTGTGAACATTAGGACCTTAACCTTGTAATATTGAATAGGTTTACAAAGTGTCCCTATGCATCTTCATGCAGCTATTCAAGAAATAAATCTCACTTTATGTTGGTTATGAAGCCTAATCTTCCAGTCTCATAGATGATGTTGATTCAGTCATGTTTGTACCCCAGGTTTGGTTATGATCCCGGCACGCGCAACGGGGGGTCCGGGTGGGTGCCCCCATATTAGAGGCCCATGGTTTTGGGTAGCCCATGGTATTTTCCCATGGTATTTCCCCTATAAAAGGAAGACATTGTAATACAGTTATGTATTGTATTGTAGCATTGTAAAGATCTATGAGATCGTGTGAGAGAGACTGAGAGAGAGTGAAGAGGAAGTTGCAGTGGATGCGGTGCAAGTTATATCCCTTCATTTGCTGGATGGTATAATAATAAGAATTGGCAATTTCTATGTGGACGTAGCCCATCTTGGGTGAACCACGTTATATTGGTGTCTCTCTTGTAATATGTTTGTGTAATTTATATTTTCATCTTGTTTAATGTTATTGCTCTGCGATCCTGTTTTCTAACACTTTCCTTGTTCAAACAATGCAAGGTTGTTGATATGTTTCTTATGATTGCTTTTGTGATATTTGTGCTTATGTTTCATGCATCAAGGTAAAATTGAAGGATCATAATTATCTTAAAGTGTGAAAACTTTGGAAAATTTTACTAACCCTTAAAATGCCCATCATAAAATCTATGGCGATATTTTTGTAAAAAATATTCAAATTTCTAAGTATTTTATATAGTTTCTAAAAAAAATAGAAAATTTTAGATTAAGAGTTCTATCCAATTGAATTTATCTATATAATTTTATAAATAAATATAAATTGGCAAATCGTTTTTTGGAAGAAAACATGGACAATTAGCCAATGGGAAAAAATTGGCCCCTAAATTTCTATGTCATGCATCCTAATGCATTTGTTGTAGAGTCATTGGTGGAAATTTTGCCTACTTTGGACATCCTTTTTTATCTCTCAAATGTTCACAGGTTGTACGATCAGTCAAAATACACAATCCACTCCTTGACTTTTGTACATAAAGAAGATTTCCTCATCCTCAGTCTGTGTGCTCTCTATAATAGTAGCACTTGGAAAATTGTGCCCACTCTATAAGGAATCACGTTCCCACCTCTTGCATGGAAATTTGTTCCTCTAACAGAGCTAAACCAGAATTAAATGCAACATTCAATCACCTAGAAATTCATGCCAAAAAATTCCAAACTCTTGCCCAACATCTTCCTTGAAATTTGTGCTCATTAAATGCAGTTGGATGGTCTGGTCTAAATGTTGCACCTGTGCCTCAGGATTCATGCCAATGGACTTCCTCCTCTCCTGTCAAGCTCGACTTGCTCCAAAGACTCTCTCTCTGGATGAACTCGACTTCTCCAACTCTCTTGGGGATGTGTGTAAAATGAAAGAGGGAAAGCCAATTTAATTCAAAATTCTTATATTTTGGTTTGCCTCTCAAGGGTAACTGAAGATTCATCTAATCCAAGGGCCCACAATATATTAGATCAATGGATGAGAATAAATGCTCATAATTCTCTCCATACTTAAATTCATTCACCTACCACTTAAATAAACCAAAAGTCACTTTATAATAATAAAGTGAATTAATTGCTCATTTCTAGCAATTAATACAAGGGTCATGTCCCCTTTTTCCCTCATTAATTACTTAGGCATAAAATGACTAGGAGAACATTTCCTAAGTACAATTTCAACATTCTTTACACACCCAAGTTGATACATTGGAACCAAAGAAACTTATAATGGTGTCAATCATTGTACAAAAATCTAATGTCTATTAATTATAACAACTATGAGACTTTGTTCCATAAGTTTTGTGTTAATTGCATAGAACAACCCCTCTAATTATTATCTCCTTTGAACACATGGCTATGTATATGCATTGTATATGTTATGTTATGTGAGTGTATTTTCAAGGCTTGTGCCAAATTATATATATGTTTTATCCCATGGATTTTATATACTTACCTTGATATCATATCATTGCAATAAATTTATACATCATATGGCTTCCAATGACAAGGGATTGCATAATGATGCCTGATGTAGGAGAAGAGAGGAGGAACACTTGAGAAGAGTGGGTAAAGAAAAATTAGTCAATGAAAAAAGACATCTTTAGTAAGTTGCAATTACATAATTTATGATTGTTATATGATATTGAAACAGATATATTTTTTTGGTTATTTTGGAATTCGAGATCCACTATTTAATTCCAAATTTAAGGAGACATGTGTTATTTTTTTATGTTAAAGAAAAATTTAATGAAAAAATTAAAAAGTTTTAAAGGATCTATAATCAAGCAAGAGATCGTATGTAACTAAGGATGGCATACTTGTAATGGGATCAACTTCAACAAATCTTAGTAAATTCATTCTAAGCATGTTAGCATTAGTAGAATTTATGTTGTGATTTTCAATGAATTTTAAAGTGTATATTATATATTAATTGAATCCAATAGATTACATTTTTCATGGTACTTATTCCTTCTTTGACGTGCATATTAGTTTTTGAACCTAGGTGAAAAATGAAAATGAACTAAGGTGAACTTGTCTCAAAGGATGCCATACCACGTTTAAAAACATATAAAAATATACAAATTAATTTGAAATGAGAAGTCCTAAATTATGAAAATATTTTAATTTTCCCTAGATAACTTTTATATTTGTTCAAAATTACACCATAAACTCTACAATGAAATAAGTATTAAAAGTAAGAAACATGTAGTGTATCATCTACATAAAATATTCCCAAACATGCAATTTAGTGTTAAATGTGTTCATTGTATATTTTCCGGACAATATATATCATTGGGGAATATGTTCAAATTACTTTTCATTTTAACAAGTCGTGTTTTTAAACTTTTACATTTTCTATTGCATTTGTATCTTATTGAATTTTATAAATGTCTCTATTTTCTATACTTCTAAATAAATTTGAAAAAGTTCATTAAACTCTTTTAAGCATTAAAAAACAACATCCTTAAGAAATATCTCCTCTAAAAAGATAGCACAAGGAGTTAACCCTCATAAACTAACACAAAAAGAAAACCACAAAGATAATAAATAATTTATAATTTATTAAAGTGTTAATTACATATTTCTTATTAATGGTTTAACTTTTACATAACCAAAATAAATAATATTGTACTTTCTTAGTTAGCTAATTATTTAAACTTTTAACATTTTAGTTTTTTCTTTTTAATATATATACCTATTCTTTGAACATCGATTTAGGAGCTACATTCACAATCCCACATTGTATTTTTTCTTTGATGTACCATTAATATTATTTTACGATTATTTGAAATTATTCATAAAATTTAACTTAACTTATTTACATGTACAAATTAACACCAAAGAAAAAAGTACTTGTATTTGAAGTTTTAGCTTAATATGCATTTTATTATTATCATTAAGTAATAGAATTCTTTATTTTGTTATACTCATGTTCTTTTGTTATGTTTTTTTTAATAGAGTAAGGATTATTTTATCATATCAAGTATTAGAATTCTTTATTTGGTTATACTTGTGCTTTTTTTTTTAATAGTGTAGGGATTACGAGGATGGGAAAGATGAGGAAATTGACAACTCAATAAAATTTTAACATCAAATTCATTTTGATGTGGGTAAATTATAATGCAATATTGTTAAAAGAGTGTACATTATTTTAGATAGTATATATTATTTATTATATATATATATATATATATATATATATATATTATTTAATTTTAAAAATTTTAAGTGTTTATGTATAGATGTTTTTTTGCATTTATAATGTGAAATTGATTGAATGTTAGTATATAAATTAAACATATATTAACAATCAATCTTACAAATAGTTTATGATCTTTTTTTTAAAATAACATAATAAACAATAATAATAGTAATACTTAATTATACTCATAGGTGTTAATATCTTAGAATTTGGGATGGACTACCATCTATGATTTTTCTAAATTGAAGGAGGAAGGGACAAGTGTACTGTACATATTGAATTTATGGTTGTTATTCAAAATTCCAAATAAAAAATTATAAAAGAAATAGAAATATAAAAAATAGTTGGTAGCTAATGCATGGATAACGCATAGCTCATGCATGGATAATAGGTAGTGACAGATAATCCTTTCAACTAAAGAAGGTAACAAAAAATCGGTGATTAAAACTAAGCATGGAAAACAAGTAACAGATAATGTGTTCATGACACTTGTGATTCATAAGTGTTCACTGGCCACAAGTTAAGTGGATGTGCTAGTACAAATATATATGAACCCTACAATGATATAGCTACATCACAAAACAAGGTTTTATGTTGGGGATGAATGAACTAGGGACTGAATCTCATTGGGGGACATCTAAATTTCTCACTAGGGATTTCGGAGATTTTAGGTCCTATAAATTAGGTAGACTCTCTTTGTGATTAATGTTTTAAGAAATTAGAGAACTCAAATTTGATTGACATTGAGAATAAAATCATCACCTACGTGGAGGTACAAAATATCAAGTGATGAGAATAGCCAAAAGGTTGGATAGGTTTCTGTTATCCAAGCCATGACTTGAAAAATCTATAAGGATTAGGAAATCGATTAGTTGTGAAGGGGAATCTAATCACCTCCCTATATTGATGGAATTGGCTCCAACTCAAAATTAAATTTTAAAAAAATCCCACTTAAATTTAACTTGAGGTGGTTATAGAGTACTTTTTCAAGAAGATTAATGACATATGGGATCCTTTTATTGGTACTTGTAGGGAATCTATTGCTATTCAATTTGAACAAAACCTAAAAAGGTTTAAACTGGCTTCTATTGAATAGTTTGTATAGTTAAGTGGGCCTAATGGTTAAGAACGTGTGTTGTCTCCTAGGAGTTCACAGGTTCAAATTTGGAGGAGGTAGGGTATGTGTACCTCTATAAAATTTAACATTCAAATCACTATGTGGAGGGGGTCCCTTATCCCACAAATAAGGGGGTCTCATACACCAAGTTGGTGTTCGGCTTGGTCGTGACCTTAAAATATGATGATGATGATGATGATGATTATTATTAAGGAAAGGATAAAAATACCCATAAAAAAGTGGTATCAAAATTAGAAAATTTTTGTAACAATAATGTTTTTGTTTTGCTTGCATAAGAACCAAAAGCAATAGTCAATTATCTAGAAGAAAAAAAGAGAAAATTGTTACTTCATGAGGAATTAGTTTGAAAATTAAAGAGCATAACACTATGGCTTCATTTTGGAGATGAAAAACTATTTTTTTCATTATGCCAATTACAACAAAAGCATCAATACATTACAGAAGATTGAGAAAATAGACAGTTTGATGGCTACACGTTTTAAAGATATTCCTAAGGGAGTAGATTATTTTGAAAATATTTTTAAATTTGAAGGTAGAATTACAACTGCATAAGTGGTTCGAATAACTTCTTTCCCAATTTTGTAAATATTCAATAAAAACAAAATTTAATGGTGGAGGTAGATAGGTAATTGATGTCAGTTTTGCATAGCCTTCAAAAATATAAAATTGTCGATCTTAATGATTTGCCAATGAAGTTTTATCGGTTTTTCCAATATTATTAAAGAGGATTTAAGGGTCATCAAGGAATCAAAGTCAACTATAAATATTTTACCAACATATAAAGCTACATTTTTAACATTAATTCCAATATCATATAACCCTTCCTCTTTTGAGGAATATATGTCCATCTATATTTGTAGTGATATTATATTTTTACCAACATATAAAGCTACATTTTTAACATTAATTCCAATATCATATAACCCTACCTCTTTTGAGGAATATATGTCCATCTATACTTGTAATTGCATCTATAATATCACTACAAACAGTGTAAGAAGAAATATTAAAAGGTTGTTGTCTAACTTTACTTTTAGTGAATAGTTTTCTTTCTTGGAAGGAATGCAAATTCATGAGGTTATTGGGGTAGCCCAAAAGGATCTCCATACTATAAAAGTTAAGAATCCAAAAGTAATGGTGGTAAAAGTTGAATTATCCAAGGTCTACAATAGATTAAGTTGGTTGTATTCGAGATTAATGCTTATTCACGTGTTCCATTTGCAAAATTGGGTTATGAATTGTGTCCCTTATGTTTATTTCTCTATATTGATACATGGGTCAACTATAGATTTTTTTAGACCTAAAAGTGGGTTAAGATAGGGTTGCACCATCTACCCCTACTCTTTTTGGAAAAAGACTTGAGCATGGAACTAAATAAATTTATGAAATTTGGTAGCTTCAAATGAATTAAAATAAACAGCTCCAATTCATTATCCCATCTATTATTCATTGATGACATATTGATCATTTTTATGGATTTAGGAGGGATGTAGTTAGGTTGAAGGAAATTATGAACCTCTATTGCACTAATAGAATTATGTAGATAAACAATGAGAAACAAAAGAGTGCATTTCTCCTCATTTTTGCAAGAATATATTTGAAAACTCAGGAAGAATTCTCACAATGTCTCTATCATATGGAAAGGTGTGGTCCTCGCATTCCCTTGGTACTTGCATTTCCTTTGGTTCTAAATTTTCTCATAGGGAAAGTTGTTCATGGATCAAAATTCAAAGTGGAGGAGGACCCTTGGATAGGATGTGGAGAGGATTTTAGGCTTCCAACACATATTATACAATTTCTGATAAATAGAGGATATTACTAATTAAATCAAATCACTAACCTTGGTATGACTATAATCTAGAGTCAAGAAGGGTTGCATGCCAAGGATTTGGGATTCAGAGGGTAGGATGTGGAGATTTGCTAGAATTATATTTCAAATCTAAGGTCCATTCATGTTAGAATAAAGGAGGATGATAGTTTGATCTATCCATTGAATCCCTTGAATATTTATACTCCAAAGGAAAGTTATAAGGCCTTATATTCTCAAGTTGATATGGGGATACAACTATGGTGGTGGAAGAAACTATGAAGGTTTAAATGTCCCTCAAAATCCCATATTTTCATGTGATTATATCTCAATGACAAAGCATTAACCTAGAAAATTATTAAAGAAAAAAAACCATGGTCCAAGATAGTGCATTTTGTGTAGAGATTGTGAATAAACAAATTTTCATCTCATCATGTCCTCTATATTTTCAAAACAAGTATGGAAGGAAGTTTAAGCCTTAATTGGTTTAAAGGATGTTTGGGTCAGAGATTCCATTGAAGATGGGATAAGAGGTTGGTGTGAAAATAAATATGTAAAGATATTTAGAGCATTACTCATGATTATTGCTTAGGGTATTTGGCGAGCAAGGAATGCTATGCTCTTTGATAATAAGTTTGTTGTAATACTTAAATAAAGATAATCATGAGTTGTATTTCCATTAAGATAATACACATATAAATACAATCAGATGTTAACCTTGTTTTCTTTTTCCAAGAGGTGTCTTTCACTTCACTATGACTTTTCCTATTCACCTATTATAAACGTGAATAGTAATAATAATACGATAAAGTTTTGCCAAATGGTTGAACCCATCATTGAAGTGCTCTCTGAGTAGGTGATTTTGGGATGGCCATTAACCAAAATATAGATGGTGGTTAATTAAGATGACCACAAATTCCAATTGGTGGTTTTGGATTACCACAAACCAAAAGCTAGCAAAAGTTTATGTCTTCTACTAAGTGGTGGTTTTAGGATGACCACAAACTCGATAGATGGTGGTTTAGGATGACCACAAACCAATGGATACCAGAAGGTGATGTATTTTACTAATTGGTGTTTTTGGATGACCACAAACCTGGTAGATGGTGGTTTTAGATGGCCACATACCAATGGTTAGAGGAAGGTGATTTATTCTACTAAATAGTGGTTTTGGATGACCGTAAACCTGATAGATGGTGGTTTTGGATTACCTCAAACCTGGTAAATGGTGGTTTAGGATGACCACAAAGAAATGGTTAGAAAAACGTGATGTCTTCTACTAAAAGATGGTTTTCAATGACCATAAACCTGGTAGATGGTGGTTTACGATGACCACAAACAAATGGATGCTCTGGAACATGGCTCTATCTCCATATCCTAGCTATAGCTCCAACTCTCACTCTAGCTCTGGCTCAAGGCTAGACAACTAGCTTTGATTCTATCTATATGGCTCAAGCTCACTTCTTCACATAGTGCATAATTTTGATTATTGAGCATATGTATGATTGATAGGGATCCAAAAATAAAGCCTGACTATCAATCCATGATATTCAACCCTGTCGGGTACAAGGTGAGAAGTGGGAAGGATTTCTACTACAAGGCATGTCATTACTCAAGATTGAATTTTTTTATATGACTAGTACATCTTCTTCACTACTATATCATGTAAATGTTCCCATAGGTAAAGGAAACAATTTAAACCCAATCGCAATATTCATTCCAACAAAACACACATGGTTGTGGCTCCAATGGAAAGATAAATCATAAAGGTAGGCTTGAATATCAAAACTAGACATGGAATTCCCTTCCAAATCACTCAGCATTGCATAGTGGTTTTAAGTGTCAAGCTAGATAGAATACCACAATTTAAACTCTAAACTCTGAATTATTGGAAACACAATATGTTTTATATGCAATATGCAATGGATACACCTTTCACTTAGGTGAGGAATAAGTCAACACTATACCCAAGAACTCTCCAACTAATGCTTCTACTATGCAAAAAAAACCTCAACCAGACATTATGGAAAATGAATACACATCAAAGAGATAATTACAATGATCTAAATAATTAATGGAAGAAATGAACAGTAATAGAGTAATAGAGACACTGGAGTTCTAATATGTTGGTAGCAAAAGGTTTATGAGGAACAAACACACCTACAAGGTAGTCAAATTGCTTCTATAGAAGGAAACCAACAACTCGTTTGAGATATTAGTAACACCTTCTATTGAAACTTGTGCGTTGTGTGCTATGCTAAAAGCATCATTAACATAAAGTTCTGCAATAGATGCCTTCTTCTTTGCAAATTCTGGATCATTTTTCTCTTTCTTCTTGTAGAATTGAAATTCTCAAGAAGCAAAACTCCTCCATCTAGAAGCGATGCCACTATTTTTTCTTCAAGTCCAATACAATCATATGCTTTTACCACATTGACCCCGGGAAACTCTATAATCTTGGGCGCAAGAGGATTCAAGTTGTACATGGGTGTGATGCTCTTAGGACGACAAAGGTGACAGGTAAGAATAACCTTGGTTCCATTGCTGATCGGGTACTTGATGGTGGGAACAACGAACCCGATACATGTATCATTGGTGATATTCTAATTTTCATCCAGGTGTACATTCAAATCAGCCCTAACAAAAACCTTATTTTCCTTAAGATCATATTCTTTCAAATATGTGACGCTCTTCTTCTCCATCGTGATAACTCCTCGATAGTCCCTACCATGGTAGGTGCCGACGACTTGTGTTGTAACAACGGAGGAAAGATCATGCTCAATGGACAAAAATTTGGAGGCTAATCCAAATCTGACACGGCTTGCAGATTTGGCATCGAGGCAATTCTGCCGAGCATTGCAACAATTGTTGTTGTTGAAGCAATTGTTACCTTACACAGTTTTCAAACACATATCAGAAGACTCGTGGGGTTTTCTAGGAATCCCTCCACATAGAATGCATGGGTGGTATACGCAGCATGCATTTGGTATATTATGGTTTTGATAGTACAGGAAACCACAAAATAGAACAAAGTGACACAAAAAGTAATGCACAGGTAACCGTAGGAGTAAGGAGACAAAATGACACCAAGATTAGGATTTGCATAGGAGAGAGCATGTTGGCAGTCTGAGCGGACTGGAAACGTTGGCAGAGGAGGCAATATGGAGGTCTCGTGGAGCTTAAAACTATAGGGTGCTTGTACGAATATGATACCCAAAATTGTTTCAATAGGAGCAATAGTAGTAAAAATCAAAAGTGCACATGTGCTCCTAACAATGTGCACATTCTTTTGGTTCGGCAATTGCCAAACCTCCACTAAATCATCCATGTTGGCACTTTGGTTCGGCAATTGCTGAACCAAAAAAATCATCCATGTTGGCACAAGAGCATGCACGCTCTACTGACATTCACATATTATTAAAAATGAAAGCTTGTTAAAAACGCATGAGCACTTCTAAGAACGCATGCATGCTTTTATTACATAAATTAACAAAATCAGTATTTGACCTTAACTTTTGATCCTAAACTCGTATTTTGATGCTCCTTATACCGTTGGAAAGGTATTTCTGATAAATACAAATTTGTAGTTATATTTTTTTCATGGTTCAACATCATTTGTTTCTTATTTTCAAAAAACTAAATCTATGGCTCTTTTGTCATTTTCCTCTCTCATGCATAGTCAAGACTCAAGAGAGGGAGGGAGACTGAGAAAAAGATGGAGAGGGAGTGGGGATAGATAGATATGAGGAGAGAGATATAGGAAGAGAGTGATATGAAAAGAGAGTAAGGAGAGAGAGAGAGAGAGAGAGAGAGAGAATGTGCATGATGGATGGAGGGAGGGAGAGTGGGGAATGGAGAGGAAGAGGGAAAGAGAGATGGATAGAGAGTGGGGAATAAAGGGGGAGAGAGAGAGAGAGAGAGAGAGAGAGAGAGAGAGAGATACGAAGGTACGAATGGTGAGAGAGAGTGGAGGATGGTGGAAGATAGTGAAACAGAGAGAGAAACATATATAGAGAGAGGGGAGGAGTGAGGTAGAAAAGAATGGAAGGTTACAAATAGAGTGAGGGAGGGAAGGAGAGGGAGGAGTTGAGGCTTGGAGAGAGAGAGACGGAAACAGAGGGGAGGGGGGAAGAGAGAGGGAGTGTGAGAGAAGGTGGGAGAAATAATGAGAGAGGGATGGAAATATAGGGAGAGAGTGGGAATAAGGGACCGAGGGAAAGAAAGAGTTGGAGAGAGAGAGAGAGGGAGATTGGAGGTTATGGGTTTAGAGAGAGATATTGGGGGTTAGGGATTTAGAAAAAGAAAGAGGGATAGAAAGAGAGATATTGGGCGTTAGGTGTTGATGTATATGTAACTTCGGAATGTATTTCATATATGTATATTGTACTCCTATAGAGATGGTATTATTCATCTATACAGAAGTGTTTGTATTCCTATAGAGATGTTATTATTCCTATATACATAAGTGTCATCATTTATATTGTAAGTGTCGTAACTTATACTTGATGGGTTATTAGACCACCTTATTGGGGTCGGCCCTGTATAAGTCATGTGGGTCGAAGGGTTATTAGACCAACCTATTGGGGGTCAGCCATGTGGGTCAAAGGGTTATTAGACCACCCTATTGGGTGTCGGCCCAATCAGCATTATGTTATGTGGTTAAGTTAAGGCCGACTTAGTAAAGGTTATTAGGCAAGTCAAGTCAAATATAAATAAGAGTGCGGGAGGCACTCTATTTCATCATTCTATTCTCTCTCACTCTCTTGGGAGAGTGGCACACTTGTGGAGGAGTAGAAGCTGCTACTAGGAGATGTCTATCTCTTATGCTTGGGTTGTATCATTTATCTATCTATATCTGAGGAAGTTTTTGGGGTTTTTCACCTTTATGGTTTTCCCCAAGTAAACTTTGTGGCTCTGATGTGCTTGCATTATTATGTCCATGATTGATATGATGTAGATATGATGTACATGTTGTTCTCTCAGTTAAGATCCTAGATCATATTGAAGCAAATTCTGAAAAATTAACATGGTATCAAAGCTAGCCTGAAAGAAGGCATGCTATGGCATGTATGACACTTGTTGCACTTGTGATGCTTGGGATTGATATAGCAAAAACCAGTCATCGTAGAACTTTCGCTATAAATCAATTTTAGCGAAGTTCTCGGATGTGAAACTTATACAGGTTGAAGATCAGATCCCCATGTACCTTGTGTCCAAAGGAAAACTTCTAATCCATTGTACTTTATGTTTTATGATCTATACAATCTAGGGTTTCTGCCTCTTCGAGATCTGAGTCATAAACAAGTGACCTAGGAAAAAAGGTCATAACTTGGGCTAGGAAGCTCCAAATGAAATTTTGTAAAAAGTGACAGGTAATGAACAGACTGCAGTTTCTCAAGTAACTTTTTCAGAGGCCGAAACTGAACCAGTGACACATGGCACGCCGTACAAGTTCGCTCTCATGTCTTATCCCATAAACATGTCATGTTGCGACACTTGGCATAACTCTCTCTCAGAGAATCCAATTGAGGTCAGACCTGTGAGGTTGGAAAGATGACAGGTCAGGCTATCACAAGAAAAAATTTCAGTCCCTATGGATTGAAAAGTTCGGAGTTACACCAGAAACAATCAGGTACATATTTCTGTCAAAACAAAATTATTTTTTGAGCACCTTCATTCATGGCTTCCGGAATTTAGGGTTTCGGAGAAAGTTTAAATTTTTGTAATCAGAGACTACGGCTGAATGATACTCATCAAAATCAAAATTTAGAGACCAAGATCATAATTTTTGGTTGGGCACAAGGTCGGGCTTGATTAGACCCTAATTCGGGACTTTGATCGGAAAAGTGGAAAATTAGGGCTTCTGCAAAAATAGAAATTTTTTAAGTCTGTGACCACAGCTAGAAGCTCCTCATAAAAATAGAAGCTTAGAGCTTTGGATTGAACCTTTTGATTGGGAAGAAGGGTGGGCTTTATAAAACCCTAGTTCGGGGTCATGTCCAGTGATTCCGGAAGTTTCAAAGGCAAATTTGAGGGCTGAAACTTTACAGTTTTCAAATTATGAGTATACTAGCTTGTCAGCTCATCAAGGAGCATATTTCTATCTTTTCGAAAGTTTAAATTTTTAGGGTTTCTCTGACAAACCCTAATCTAGCTCCAAATCCAGTTCCTACCAAGCAAGTGGATTGGGTTAATCCTAGAAGAGAATGGATTGGTCACCTGCATAAGTGTAGAAGTTCTTGTTTCAAAGGGAGATGAGGCTAAGGCCTTACATAAGAAGATTACAAGCAATCTCGACAGGTATGAACTCATCCAGGTATGTTTCAAGATTTGTTCATGATTAAGTTTATGGTATGTTTGTCTTCATGATTAAGTTTATGGTATGTTTGTCTTCATGATTAGTACAATCTTGATTAAATTTAGACTTGTCGTATTACCTTAATAAAATTATGAATGCATGATAGAAGATATTCATTGATTAGGGTGTTGACACTTATGATTGCACTAATGCATGATGGTTTTGTATGAGGTTTATGTTGTCCGCTAGCATGAAAGGTACACCAAGAAAGACAAATCAAGTTCTAGTTCAAGAACATATGATCATGATGACATGAGGACAAAGATTCATCCATTGTCATGAATCACTTAGAAGATCCATTTGCGAGGTAGGTATAACTTAGTTCTATAATGGTTAACCTATGAGATATGCAGGTTACTAGCACAAGTCATTTAAAAGTAACAAGAAGACATTATGTGGGTATGTTAGACATAACTAGCTAACATGCTAATCCAGTTATGTTTTTCCTATATCAAGTTAGAATTCTACCTTATGTTAGGATCTCTTATATAAGTATACTTGGCATGACTGATTATGATTATTCATGAAGTTATAGGTTGAAGTAATCATGGGCTTAGGAATATTATGCTTCTTACTTTAATTGATGATATGACTAACCAAAAAAGTCCTATGGTCAAATAGGAATATGCATGAGTAAAAGAATTGTGATATATTATCTGTGTATGAAATGATCATGACTATACATGTTTAAGATTATTGTGTTTTTGATAGGATTGAGATTATACTAATGAATGTATGATTGTGTGTGAGATCTCTAGGATAACACAATGATGATACTAGTAAGTATGCATAGTGATCCAGGATGGATGTAAGGTCAGGAACAGATAATCCAGGAAGCAAAGATCAAGAGGGAGCACACTCTAGGAAGCAAAGATCGATAGGGAGCTCACTCCAGTAGTTTCTACAAGGATGCAGATATTCAGAGGGAGTTGACCACTTCTCACTATCCACATCAGAATGGAGTTGCAAAAAGGAAGCAAAGACTAAGAGGGAGTCAACCCTACAACCAAACAAAGATAAGTATTTCAATTGTCATTTCTTGCATATTTGTTTGTTTAAATAATATTGTTAAATGATGTATATGCTTATGTTCCTAGACTTAGGGTGTGTATTATGCATATTAGAATAATTGCATTAATGAATAGTATACTACTAATATGCATGTGATGGGTAAGTGGCCTATGGAACTGTACAACATTCCATTGCTTCTTATCTAGAATGAAACCTCTTTGCTGACATGTTGGGAGTTGTGCACACTCTTAACAATGTTCTAGTAGAGATTGGAAGGCATCTAGAAAGTTACGAGATATGGACAAATGTTGTAGTGAAGCATTGGCTAAGATAATTGCATGACTATATGACATATTTCTTTATGTGTAAGAATTTGTTCTGAAAACTATGAGATGTTTCTAATCATGCAATTTAACTTGTTTTGTAGGAAAGATCGTATACCACCACCTACAAAAGAAGGACAACAACATTTGTTTAGCAACAAAGTTATCTATTGAAAATATTGAAGATATTGAAGTTCCCAGGATCTGGGAAGAATGCCATGATCAAGGAGTATCAGTCGATCATGAAGATGTTTGGGATGCAATCCCAAGACCTGAAGGGAAGTCTGTAATGACTTCCAAGTGGATCTACAAGATCAAGCATGCTGCAGATGGCAGCATAGAAAAATACAAAGCGAGTGATGAAGTAGAAGATACACTAGATGGATTTCAAGACAGCTTTCTTGAATGGTGTAGTCAAGGAAGAAGTATATGTGGAGCAGGCACTTGGTTCTGAGACACATGACAAGGAGTCATATATGTGCAGAACTTGGTATGGTAGGATAGACAGCTTTCTATCCAGTTTGGGCTTTACCAAGAGTAAAGCGGATTCCAACCTTTACTACAAGGTTGACGAAGGCAATCCCGTGATAATACTTTTGTATATGGATGACCTGTTTGTTACAGGTAAGAATAGATTGATTGCAGACACGCAGCGGAAGCCTGCTACTGAGTTCGAGATGAAGGACTTGGGGACGATGCACTATTTTCTAAGTATGGAGGTGTGGCAGAGTACAGATGGAATCTTCCTTAGACAAGGGAAGTATGCAGTAGAGATCCTGAAGAGGTTCCGGATGATGGACTGTAAGGCATTGAACCTGAAGCTTCTGTGTGATGCTTCATCTGAGCTGGTTGATGTTACTGTGTATCGTCAGATGATTGGGTCCTTGATGTACCTGACGAACACGAGGCCAGATATTTTCTTTGCGGTGAACACATTGAGCCAGTTCCTGACGGATCCCAGAGGTGTTCACCTGGTTTCTGTAAAGCATATTCTGAGGTACCTGAAGGGTACAGTTGATTATGGGCTCAAGTATAATGTGAATCAAAAGTTTAACCTACAGGGTTATGTTGATTCAGATTGGGCAGGCAATGCTGCAGATAGGAAGAGCACTTTTGGGTGTTGCTTCAGTATGGGATTAGGTGTGATCTCTTGGTTTAGCAGGAAGCAGTCCTACGTAGCACTGAGTATAGCCAAGTCAGAGTATGTTGCAGCCTGTTTGGCTAGTTGTGAGGCAGTATGGCTTCGGAAACTACTGTCTGAGTTATTTGATCTACCGCTGGAGGCTACTGGTATATTTTGTGACAACCAGAGTTGTGTGAAGCTGTCTGAGAACCCGGTGTTCCACGACAGGTCGAAACACATAGAGATCAAATATCACTATATCATGGATATGGTGCAGAAAGGAGCAGTGAAGCTCCTATATGTTGCGGCGGATGAGCAGATTGCAGATGTGCTGACGAAGCCACTAGCCATAGTGAAGTTCGAGTACTTCAGAGAGAGGCTTGGTGTTCTTCAGATCGACGACACTTCGAGGAAGAAGTGATGGAGACATTTGTTGAAGCCATTCAAAGCATGTTGGAAGGAGGATCCTTCACATGGCTATGGATGTAAGTGCTGGATGATGAGCATCAGGATGATGTTCTAGTTTCTGCTTTGTATGATTAGTTGGATCATTTATGTATGTATGCATCATGTTGGATGTTGGATATGATCAGTTGGATCATTTATGTATGTATGCATCATGTTGGATGCTGGCTATGATCAGTTGGATCATTTATGTATGTACGCATCATGTTGGATGCTGGATATGATCAGGATGATCATGGATGATGAGCTTCTCCAGTTGACATGCATCAGGACGATGTTGTGATGATGATCAGGATGATCATGTGTACATCGGGATGATGTATGGTGAGTATCAGGATGATACTTTGTGGCCGTGTAACAGGTTGTGCAGATGAGCATGTCTGGGAGATCCTATAGGTTGAAGTTGTGTACACATAATAGCCTTGGATGCTCTTTTGAGACATTGCTCTGGGAGGACATATAATAGTGCCTTGGGAGATCCTTCAGGTTGGAGTTGTGTACCCATAACATCCTGGGATTCTCTTTCGAGGTTTTGTCCTATGGCATGTAATTTGCTCCTGGGAGATCTGGATAGGAATAAAAAGGCCTCAGATGCTTCAGCCAGGTTTTTCCATGACCACATGTAATTTGCTCCTGGGAGACCTGGACAAGATGAAAAAGGCTTCAGATGCTTCAGGTAGGTTTTGTGGTGGACCACATGTAATTTGCTCCTGGGAGACTTGGACAAAATGAAAAAGGCGTCAGATGCTTCAGCCAGGTTTTGTGGTGAGGTCACATGTAATGTGCTCCTGGGAGATCTGACAGATAGAGCTGTGTGCTCGTAATAGCCTGGGATGCTTCAGCCAAGTTTTGTGATGGGTCACATGTAATGTGCTCCTGGGAGATCTGACAGGTAGAGATGTGTGCTCGTAACAGCCTGGGATGCTACCGCCAGGTTTTGTGACGCACATAATAAGTCCTGAGAATTCCACAGTATGGCCAGTGATGATGAAGACCTACAGATGGTGGGCCTACATCCAGTATGAAAAAGGACTGTCTCTGTAGAACTTCCTATGACGAGTAGATTCAGATATTGATTGAGATAGCAACAATAGTGATGATGATGATGATTCAAGGATGATGATACAGAGAAGAAGACTTGTGTTAGAAGACCTATGTCGAGAAATACCTTCCTAGTTAAGAGGGAGTGTTGATGTATATGTAACTTCGGAATGTATTTCATATATGTATATTGTACTCCTATAGAGATGGTATTATTCCTCTATACGGAAGTGTTTGTATTCCTATAGAGATGTTATTATTCCTCTATATGGAAGTGTTATCATTTATATTGTAAATGTTGTAACTTATACTTGATGGGTTATTAGAACACCTTGTTGGGGTTGGCCCTGTATAAGTCATGTGGGTCGAAGGGTTGTTAGACCACCCTATTGGGGGTCGGCCATGTGGGTCAAAGGGTTATTAGACCACCCTATTGGGTGTCGGCCCAGTCAGCATTATGTTATGTGGTTAAGTTAAGGCCGACCTAGTAAAGGTTATTAGGAAATTCAAGTCAAGTATAAATAAGAGTGCATGAGGCACTCTATTTCATCATTCTATTCTCTCTCACACTCTTGGGAGAGTGGAGCACTTGTGGAGGAGGAGAAGCTACTGCTAGGAGATGTCTATCTCTTATGCTTGGGTTGTATCATTTCTCTATCTATCTCTGAGGAAGTTATTGGGGTTTTTCACCTTTATGGTTTTCCCCAAGTAAACTCTGTGTCTCTTGTGTACTTGCATTATTATGTCCATGATTGATATGATGTACATGTTGTTCTCTCAGTTAAGATCCTAGATCAGATTGAAGCAAATTCTGAAAAATTAACATTAGGGGTTGAGAGAGAAGGAGAGATTGGGAGTTAATGGTTTATAGAGGGAGATATTGGGAGTTAGGGGTATAGATAGATAGAGAGAGAGAGAGAGAGAAAGAGATAGAGGAGAAGAAAGACCAAAGCGGGGGTTAGAAAGATATCAATGCAAGTTGGGAGGTAGGAGGAAGGGAGGATGAGGGAGAGAGAAATAGAGAGAGAGGGGGGGAGAGTGAGGGAGGCAATGAGGAAGGGAGGCAGTTAGAGGTATGAAGAAAGAGATGGGGGGGAATAAGGTGGGGTTAATAGAGAGATTAAGATAATGAGAGAGAGAGTATTAGGATATTCTCACCATCATCATGCAGTCATGCAATCATGCAGGCATGAAGGCATGCATTTGCATGCAACCCAGTCATTAGTGAGGTGTCACCCAGCACCTAGTCCCTAGTTTGCTAGCCTTGGGAGCTTCTTTCTGCTCATTTCCAGCCCGCCTAGTCCATGATGCACCTATTTTGAGTCTCCTAATTGACATGTGCACCTCTCTCACCTACCACCAGTGACACACTCAGTTAGTTGCTTGATTTGTGTATCTTTCCTTGATTTGAGGATAGATTGACTAGTTAACTAACTGAAACACTCCGATGGACACTTAGAGAGACTAGTTTGACTATTCTGACTCCAGATAGCTCCTCATGCGCCCTCCTTGGATTATCCTTCACTCCATTAGTGCTCCATGCGCCAGTTACACCTACTTACATTCAGTTAGACTCAGTTTGACACCTGGTTGACCGTTACTTGTGCATTGATGACACTCACTAATCTGATGATGAGGACTCCTAGTGGAGACATGCTACAACATGCAGACTATTCGAATGACCTCCTTGGTTAATTTGAATTATTCAGTCATTATTACTGTGTATTGTATTGTATTCATCTTCTGAGTTCAATAGAGCACTATTGCAAGTCTTTTGCACAATTTACACATATTATTCCTTATGCATCTCTAGTAATTGTTTTACTTGTTCCATAGATTTGTTGTGTTGAATTTCATATGGTATCAGAGCCATAGCAGGGACAAGAATACTTTTCTGCGGGGATTATTCATGAAAATTGAGAAAGTTTGCTCACATTGCAACAATTTTATGCACTGCAAGCCATTTTTTCCAACTCTGCACTAGAAGCTGAGAGTTTCCACATAATTCTTGGATATTAATCATTGGATATTCAAGCTTGCTTGATTGTCTAATGCCGGGTGTGATGCAAATTGAAAAGTGCAGGTTGTCGACGTAATATTTCTTGTTTGTTATGTGATTTGTAGGTTCTTTCCTCCTCATATTGCATTCGCTCTTCTTTAAAGATGGACAATTCTTCATCAAATCTCCTCACTCCCTTCAACTATTATCAGTGGAAGGATGATATCGAGATATTACTGCGCTCTAAAGGCTTTTACAGATTCACCATGGGCCTAGAAGTCGAAGCTACATCTACAATAGAGAAGGCAAAATATTTCAATAGGCTTGATAAAGCTTATGGTTTCCTTTGTCTCAACATCTCTAAGGATCTTCTTTTCCATATAAGTGGATTGACTACTCCGAAAGAGGTATGGGATCAACTTGCCACACTCTTTGGTGAGCAGGATGAGATGAGATCCTATTAGCTAGAAAATGAGCCACCTCATAGGGAAAAAAGCCATCGAATTCAAGAACCAATAGAATTTCAAGAAAAGAGTTAACCATAATGGTTGACATGGCATATTGGACATTAAAAAAACTATTTTTTTAATTCGTATTTTCAACATATCTCCCTGGAATTTTACTCAAATTTCAAGTGGGAGAACTCGTTGGATGTGAAATTAAATTCTGCATCCAACGAGTACCTGCACTGCATACTTTTGAGGTACCCCACCGCACAAACAAAAATAAATACATAAAAAAAATGTGTTAGGTGGAATTTATTAAACTCTACATCAAACAAGTGCTCCCACTCAAAATTAGAGTAAAATAATATGGATATATGTTTAAATACGAAGAAAAAATGTAGGTTTTTCCTCTTTTCCTCCAAAATTCATAAATATTATTTTATTAATTTAACTATTATTTAGGAGGCCCATTTTAGACCTCAAATTTTCTCTAATGGGAGGCGAGGAAGGGAGGGAGTTAGATCGATGAAGAGTGAGAGTGGGGGGAATAAGGCAGGGTTAAGAGAGAGATCAATGTAATGAGAGAGAGAGGAGGGGGAAGGGAGGATGGAATAGAGAGTGAGGTAGGGAGGGAGTTAGAGGGATGGGGAGAGAGATAGATAAATACCACCGGGATTGGATGGATGTACAGGGGAAATTGAGGGAGGTGCAGAATTGAAGGGGGGAGTGAGGGAGAGAGACTAAGCTAGAGGGAGGGAGACTGAGGGAGAGAGGGGGGGAGTGAGCTGGAGGGAGGGAGACGGAGGGAGAGAGGTGGGTTAGGGGCTGAGAGAGAGAGAGAGAGAGAGAGAGATTTGGGGTTAGGGGTTTATATTTAGAGAGAGAGATTGGAATTTAGGGTTTTAGAGAGAGATTGGAAGTTAAGGTTTTAGAGGGAGAGAGAGAGATTAGGGGTTAGGGGTTTAGAGAGAGAGAGACTGGAGGTTATGGTTTAGATAGATAGATAGATAGGTAAATATATATATATTGGGGTTTAGGAGTTTAGAGAGAGAAAGAAATATTAGGGGTTAGGGATTTAGAGAGAGAGAGAGAGAGAGATTAGGGGTTATGGGTTTAGAGAGAGAGAGAGATTGGAGGTTATAGGTTTAGAGAGAGAGAGAGAGAGATTGGAGGTTATGGGTTTAGAGAGAGAGAAAGATTGGAGGTTAATGGTTTAGAGAGAGAGAGATTGGACGTTAGGGGATTAGAGAGAGAGAGGGAGAGAGAGAGAGAGATTGGGGGTTATGGGTTTAGAGAGAGAGAGATTGGGGTTTAGGGGTTTAGAGAGAGATATTGGAGGCTAGGGGTTAACTGAGAGAGAGAGGTTGGGGGTTAGGGGTTTAGAGAGAGAGGGATATAGAAAGAGATAGATTGGTGTTTAGGGATTTAGAGAAAGAGAGAGAGAGAGAGAGAGACAAAGAGAGAGATTAGGGGTTAGGTATTTAGAGAGAGAGAGAGAGAGAGAGAGACAAAGAGAGAGATTAGGGGTTAGGGATTTAGAGAGAGAGATTGGGGAGATAGAGAGAAATTGGGGAGAGAGAGAGAGAGATTGGTGGTTAAGGGTTTAGAGAGAGAGAGAGTTTTGGGTTAGGTGTTTAGAGAGAGAGATTGGGGTTAGGGGTTTAGAGAGAGAGAAATTGGGTGTTAGGGGTTTAAAGAGAGAGAGAGAGAGAGAGAGAGAGAGAGAGAGAGAGAGAGATTGGGGGTTAGTGGTTTATAGAGAGATAGATTGGAGGTTAGGGGTTTAAATAGAGGGAGAGAGATTCAAGGTTATGGGTTTAAATAGAGAGAGAGAGAGAGAGATATTAGGGATTAAGGGGTTAAAGAGAGGATATTGGGGCTTAGGGGTTTAAAGTGAGAGAGATATTAGGAGAGAGAGAGAGAGAGGCTTAGGGGTTTATATAAAGAGAGATGAGGGGTTATGGGCTATGGGTTTTCATATATATATATATATAAGAGAGAGAGAGAGAGAGATAAGGGGGGATTAAAGGTGGGTGAGTTTGAGAGAAAGGGAGGGAGGGAGTGTGAAAGAAGGTGGGAGAGATGTGGGGAGAGGGATGGAAAGAGAGAGAGAGAGTGGGAGGGAGGGAAAGATTTGGAAGAAGAGAGAGAGAGAGAGAGAGGGATGCGTATAGAGAAAAATAGTGAGGGAGGGAGAGAGTTGTTAAAGAAATGTGACTGCGGAAGATATTCTAAATGTATTGTCTATTGTATTATTGTATTCCTCTTTTGGGAGATGTCATTGATGTAATTAATAATGTAAGAGTCATTGAAAGATTCAATGTAAAACCCTAACTGATTGGGTCGGCCTAGAAAGATATAGAAAGAATATTTTATTGTAAAAGTATAGGTCATCCCAGTTAGGTGAATTAGAGCCGACCTAATTAGTAAGAGTTCAAGTCAATTGTAAAGTATAAATAGGGGATTGAGTTGCTCATTTGAAACACTCACCTCACTCACTCAAGGTCGCATAGGAGAGAGAGAAGTTTGCACAAGTGAAGGAGAGAAGTTGTTTTGTCTTGGGTTTTTATCTTGTACTTGGTGAATTCTACATTGAGGAAGTTTTGTTGGGGTTTTCTCACTTGTGGTTCCTAAGAGAAATTGTGTTTTCTTTGTGTTTATTTTGCTTGTGATTCTTTGAGTGATTCTATTGTTTAATTTTAATATCCTAAACAATTAAGAAAACTAACATGGTGTTAGAGATGGCTTGAAAGAGAACATTGTACAGTTGTTGCCTAGAGTTTTCATTTCTATAAACTAGTCATCTTGGAATTTTTGCTATAAATCACTTTTGGCAAAGGTTTAGAATCTGAAACTTGGACAGGACGAAGATGAAATATTCATGTACCTTTTGTGCCAGTTTAAGACTCGAATTCATTTTACTTTAGTAGATATGATCCATGCAAATTAGGATTTCAGCCTCCTCAAGAATTCAGCTTTAAAAACATGGCCTAGGGATAAATTCTATATCTTGAGATAAAAAAATCCAAATTGAATTTCATAAAATTATCCATAAATTGCACGGACTGTAGTTTCTTTGGTGTGAGTTTTAGAACCCAGAGATGAAACAGTGACACATGGAATTTCGTACAAGTTAGCTATACTGAAACAGTCCATAAACAGGTCATCTTGGGAAACTTAGCATAAGTTCCAATTGGTGAATCCAATCCTGCTCTATCCTGTGGGGTTGGATAGAGGACAAATTAGAATATCAAAAGACAAAGTTTTAGATCTTGAAGAGCATAAATTACGGATATACATCATAATTAAGACTCGACAAATATGTAGTATAGGTTGAAGAAACTAGGGCTTCTTATTCCGAGAGCTCTCTCCACAGATCAGCTGAAAAAGAGGGTGCATCTAACTCGCCTCACTAGGGTGCATATTTCTGTCGAAGAAGAATTCAATTCCAAGAATATTCATTTTTTGGGTCCACTACTACAGCTCGTAGAAACTAGGGAATCAAGTTTTTGGAAGATTTTCTCACAGATTTGGGAGAAAGAGTACTTTGCTTAACTCGCCTTGAGAAGGAACATCTTTTCTTCTAGTCAGTTCTTCAATTTCCCGAAGTCAGAAAATGAGGGTTTCTCTATCAAACCCTAGGTCAAGGTAGAAGTAGTTTTCAGAAGGACAAATTTACTGGTAAGTCCTACATCTATTCTATTTCCATTTGAGGTTCTCATTTTATCAAAATGACAAACAATACCAAGATTGATGAGAAGCTTGAAGGAGCTGAGAACTTCAGGGCATGGAAATGTAGAGTCATGCTCATTCTTGAATAACATGACCTAGAAGGTTTTATAAAGGAGGGACTTACCGAACCAGAAGGAGATGAGGGCCAAAGCAAGACACAAGAAGAATATGATAAAGGCTAAGAGGATCATAGTTGATTCTATCAAATATTACTTGATCCCTCAAGTATCATCTAAGAAGACTCTAAAAGAGATGTTTGATGCTTTGACCAGTCTATTTGAAAGGAATGACAAAGAATATTCCTCGATTGATGAGGAATATGTACTTTAATCCAAACCATGAAGATAGAAGAACCTCTTATCTAACTCAACATTGGATAAGAAGGGATGCAGTTGTGATTGAATAAGGAGGGACACATAGAGTCTATTCCAGTACAAAGAACAAGTGATCTACGGTGTAAAATACTTGCTCAACATTTCCGATCATGAGCAAGAAAGGAAGAGGTCCTCAGAATCAGATGATGTAGTGGAGCACACTATTAGATATTCTTGCAAGGATACTAGGATCAAGAGAGATCCTACCAAAAAACAAAGATAAGTATTTGAATTGTTTTTCTATGTATTGTCTAGTTGTGTTCACATTTATGTTCCTAGATTTAGGATATGTATTATGCATGTTAGAGAGTTTTGAATTGATGAACATAATGCTAATAATATGCATGTGATGGGTAACTGGCCTATGGTGCTGTACAACATTCCATTGCTACTTATCTAGAATGAAACCTCTTTGCTGACATACTGGGATTACTGTACGCTCTTAATAATGTTCTGGTATAGATGGAATGCATTTAGAAAGTTACAATATGAATACGAGATATGGATGAATGTTGTGTTGAAGTATTAGCTAAGATAGTTGCATGACTGTGTGAACTGTGCATACGAATTTGTAATCATTAATATGTTTTGGAAACTAATGAAATGTTTATAACCATGCAACTGAGTTTGACTTGTAGGAAATATTATGTACGATCACCTACAAACAAAGAATGATGAGACTTGTTCCGTAGAACAAGTGACGATGGTTCAACTATAACATTCAACAAGACTTATGAAATCAAGTATACTACAGAAGTACAAAGCAATGGTTCTCTCAGAAAGAGGGAGTCAACTATGACGAGATGTTTCTCTAGTGGCCATAAACACTCCCTCGGTGGTGAATATTGCACTAGATAAATGGTGTAATCGAAGTAGAAGAAGATATCGAGCAACCTCCAGGATTCAGGACTCTCTATAGAGAACCACATGTGCACAGATCGAAGAAGGATTTGTACGGGCTCAGAAGGAACCCATGGGATAGAATGATGAGATCAAGGATCACATAGAGTGATGAGACATCAACCTTTACTACAAGGTTGAAGATAAGAATCTCATAGATGGGTGAAAGAGAGAACTTGCAACAGAGTTCGAGATCTTGGTATACAGTCACTTAGAAAGATGAAATAATGGATACACAGGAGATCATCATAAGAGAAGGCTACCAGTCACTCCAGTGCAAAAATGTTCCGATACAAAAAGTATAAAGATGCAGAGGGAGGATAGTGCTCAATTATAAAAGGAACAGGAAATATTTGCTTCATATGAAGTGACTACAGTACAAATGGAGAGACACTTTCACTTAGTCTCTATTTGTTGCAAAGGTTGTTTTCCCCAGTATGCAGTAGAAATCCTGAAAAGGTTTGATATGTTGGAATGTAAAACCATGGACACACCTATGGATACAAATTTGAATTTGATGTCTGGTGCTTCGTCAAAATTAGTGGATATGAAACTATATAGACAGATTATTGCGTCATTAATGTATTTGACGAATACTAGATGAGATATATGATTTGCTGTGAACACCTTGAGTCAATATTTGGTTTAGCCTAGATGTGTTCACCTTATAGATGCAAAGCATGTGATGAGGTACCTAAAAGGTACGATAGAATATGGTCTCAATTATACTATAGATCATGACTTCAAACTGTATGGTTATACAGATTCAGATTGGGCAGGAAGTGTCTCAGATAGAAAGAGCACTTCATTTGGATGTTACAGTCTGAGGTCAGCCATGATTTCATCGATAAGTAGGAAGCAGTCCAGTGTTGCATAAGCAGAATATATTGCAGCTTGTTTCACTATTTGTGAAACCATATGGATTCAAAATTTGTTATCAGGTCTATTCGATTCGGAGTTGGATGCCACAGTGATTCTATGTAATAACCAAATCTATGTGAAGATGACAAAGAACCATTTGAGATATGGTACAGAAGGTAGTTGTAAAGATCCAATTTGTGAACACAAATGAGCAAGTTGCATATGTTTTGACTAAGCCTCGGTCTCGTGTGAAGTTTGAGCACTTCTGTGACAAGCTTGGTGTATTCCATAAATACTTCCCTCGAAAGGGGGAGTAGTGTTGATGATACTATGGTGGTGCAGTTGGGATTGATCATCCTTAGACAATGATCTTGTAATTCGAAAAGGAAGGATAGTCTTAAATGTTGATCCTTAGACTAAAATCCAGTAATTCCGAAAGGAAGTATTTCCTAAGATTTGAGTAGTGTACAATGATCCCATAATTCTGAAAGGAAATATCATCCAGTGTGTTGTAGTGGTAGCTCCGTAAAGACTGGGTCCCGAAATTCTGAAAGGAAGGATCGTTTGAGCACCACTAGTTTGATGGACTAGAGTCACACAATTCTGAAAGGAAGGACTTTCCATGATACCGTAATTCAGAAAGTAAGGATAACCAAAGTTGATGGACTAGAGTCCCATAATTTTGAAAGGAAGGACTGTCCATGATCCCGTAATTCCGAAAGGAAGGATCACCAGTGTTGTTGGACTGAATCCCTAGTTCTGAAAGAAAGGTTTGTCCATGATCCCTAGTTCCAAAAGGAAGGATCACCGGTGTTGTTGGATTGAATCCCTATTTTCGAAAGGAAGGATTGTCCATGATCCCTAGTTCCAAAAGGAAGGATCACCAGATTTGATGGACTGAATTCCTAGTTCTGAAAGGAAGGATTGTCCATGATCCCTAGTTCTGAAAGGAAGGATCACCAGTGTTGTTGGAATGAATCCTTAGTTCTGAAAGGAAGGATTTTCCATGAACCCTAATTCCAAAAGGAAGGAATCGGGATCAACAGTGTTGTTGGACTAGATCCCTAGTTCTGAAAGGAAGGATTGTCCATGATCCCTAGTTCTGAAAGGAAGGATCACCAGTGTTGTTGGACTAAATACCTAGTTCTAAAAGGAAGGATTGTCCATGATCCCTAGTTCCGAAAGGAAGGATCACCTGTGTTGAACTTGATCCCGAAATTCCGAAAGGAAGGATCATATTGGTTGTTGATGCACCTTTTACCAAGGATGATGATTCTCCAGCCTTAAGATGTTGGTGATGATGATGTTATTCTAGCTTTATGTTAATGATCCAGCCGCATTTTTTCTTTGTTGTTGTTTCAATATTTACTTACTGATGATTGATGTTGTTGTTTTAGTATTTACTTACTGATGATTGATGTTGTTGTCTCAGCATTTACTTACTGGTGATTGATGCTATTCCAGTATTCATATATTGATGATGATGTTGTTCCAACAAATTCTTGTTGAAGATGATCATGATGATACTTCAACTTTATACTGAAGATGATCATGATGATGATACTTCAACTCTATACTGAAGATGATGATGATTATAATTCATCCTGTACTGAAGAAGATGATGTTGATACTTTAGCTCTGTACAGAAGATGATGATATTGATGATGATGATGATGTTCCAACATACGATGATGATGTTGATGGTGATATTCCAACAAGCGATGATGATGATGATGATGATGATGATGATGTTCCAACAGACGATGATGCTGATGGTGATGTTCCAACAGACGATGATGTTCCAACAGGCAATGATGATGTTGATGATGATTTTCCAGCATGTGATGTGATATCCCAGACATATGATGATCCAAAACTTCCAACGAAATAGAGATATTCACAATTCAGTTGGACGGCTATTGATGTTGTTGATGTTGCCCACAGAATACCTTCCTAGTTAAGAGGGATTGTTAAATAAATGTAACTGTAGAAGATATTCTAAATGTATTTGTCTATTGTATTATTGTATTACTCCTTAGGGAGATGTCATTGATGTAATTAATAATGTAAGAGTTATTGAAAGAGTCAATGTAAAACCCTAACTGATTAGGTCGGCCTAGAAAGATCTAGAAAGAATATTTTATTGTAAAAGTAAAAGTCAGACTAGTTAGGTGAATTAGAGCTGACCTAAATAGTAAAAGGTAAATTCAATTGTAAAGTATAAATAGGGGATTGACTTGCTCATTTGAAACACTCACTCAAGGTCTCATAAGAGAGAGAGAAGTTTGCACAAGTGAAGGAGATAAGTTGTTTTGTCTTGGGGTTTTATCTTGTACTTGGTGAATTCTATATTGAGGAAGTTTTATCGGGATTTTCTCCCTTGTGGTTTCCCCGAAAGAAATTTTGTATTCTTTGTGTTTGTTGTGCTTTTATTTCTCTCAGTGATCCTATTGTTTAATGTTATTAGGCTAAACAAGTAAGAAAACTAACAATAGTGTGAGCTAGGGATGGAGCAGAAGGGATATAGAGAAAATTATGGGGAGAGAAAGAGAGGGAGGGATGGAGGTATATAGACATATAAATATAGAGGGATGGGCATAGGGAAGGATTGACGTAGGGAAAGAGATAGATCAATGTAGGGAGAGAGAGAGGGGGGGGGTGGAGGGAGGGTTTTAGAGAGAGATCAAAAGAAGGAGGGAGAGGGATTGAGGGAGGGAGGGAGAGGGATTGAGGGAGAGAGAGAGAGAGAGAGAGAGAGAGAGAGAGTTATAGATATAATAAATACCTTTCCAATTGTATAAGGAGAGTCAAAAGCTAAATTCTCAATCAAATTTTATGGCAAAAATAGTGAAGGCATGTTCTTATGTAACAAAACATGGAGGCATTTTATTCTATTGGTCAAAATATAATAATTATTTTAAAAATAACATAAAAATAGTGATGAATCATAGAAAAAATAAAACACAAATTTGTTTATTTGATAAATACCTTTCCAACGATATAAGGATCATCAAAATTTGTGCTTTGGATCAAATGATATGGAAAAAATAGTAAAGGCATGTTTACATGTAATAAAAGTGTGCACGCATTTTGATAATGTGTGTGCATTATTAGCGCATGCATGTTTTAATATTAGTGTGTGCAAATTTTGGTAGCATGCGTGCATTATCAATGGGTGTGCATTTCAATAGAGCATGTGTGTTCCTACAAATTCAAAAAAAAGGCAAGACAACCTCTCTTCATCTACGTGGTGGATGAGTTGGTTGCATTGCTTTTTGGTTCGGACTACATAAACCAAAACACATCCATCTCTTCATATCCTTGATTTTCAACAACAATTTTACATATGTTACAAGTGTTCATTTCAAAATAAATTGCACACACTTATAGAGCTCTATGTGCAGGTTCTATATATATATATATATATATATATATATATATATATATATATATTGGTTTCTATTTTTTATTTATTTTTATTTGCGCATATGTTAAATTTTTAAAATACATAGGTCCTTTATTTTCACTATAATTTTTTATTGGCTCAATTATTTTGAAAGCGGGAAAGAACCCACACAAGTACAAACAAAGACCTACACGCTAAAAAAAAATATTTGATTGATTAGGTTAAGAACCTCATAGCAGGCCCTAATGCTTGACCTTGTCATTTTAGGGCTTCGTTCACTTACTTAATTTTAAAAAAATATAAAATTAACTTTGAAAATTTTGGAAAGATGGAGTTGCACAAGAACACCTTGTTATCTACAACTCTACGTAATTTTTTTCACAAATTTGGACTATTTACATACCAAACCCAAGGCCTAATGCAAACATATGCATTATGTTTTAGAAAAAAATAGCATACCAATCTTAGAAGGACACCACTTTTTGGGAGTTATACCTATTTTCCATAAATAAAAGTTATATATTTTGGAAGGTGATGCGATTGTCTATGTTTCATATTTTTACACCATAATTTAAAAACTTGTGTAGGTACTAGGTACCTCTAAACATTCATTTGAATGATCATATTTCTATTTTTCAGGAAATCAATTTCAACTAATGCATCATAAGTGGGTATCATTACCTTGAACCATCCCTATAGGGCTCTATATACCCCGATTGCAATACTCAAATAAAGATAAGCATGAGTTGTATTTCCATTAAGATAATACACATAAATCCAATCAGATGTGACCCTTGGTTTCATCTTTCAAGAGGTTTCTTCAACTTAAATAGTAATAATAATTCAATAAACGTTTACCATCTCTAAAATATTAGGTTTCTAACAAGGCTTATAACTCTTCTTCAATATTGTTCATGCATTGAGTATCTTGGTCAGTTTCAAACAAGTAAACGATGCAATCCATGATGACATACCTAACAATGCACAAACCACATTCCAAGGCATTCCCACTAAATAAAAACAAAAAAGCAAGGCATAACAATTAGTCACAATCCCCCGCAATAGCCGATTTCCACCACACACGAGGAAACAACACAAATCCAATGAGATAGCGAGCATCAAATGGGATACCCACTATATTCATAAGCAATCCAATATAACAATGATTATGATCTATATCTCTTTGATTCCATTCCACTAATTTATACAATAGGATAACAAAAGTTCAAGGAGTGTGTTTATGTATACCTCGAACCATGGGAGTCTAAACAAAGAACCAACATGGGACCAATGGTTGGAGAGAAAGAAAGGGTGTCATAGATCTCGGGTTGGTTTTTTAGAGCAAGAAACTACGAGGGTGAGCACCTAGTCATCCTCGGGATGCAAAGCGGGTAAGAGAGCACTAAGGACTGGAGAGCTCTATAAATCCAAGGATAGGCAAATAGCACAATAAGCACTATGGACATATTTGAGCACTAGCATAACCCATATTAGTGAATTCAATGTAGAAACCTAACCAAGGGATGCAAGCCCCAATTATAGCTATATAAGAAGGGGGAGAAGAAATGGGAGCTATATCAAAATCATTAGAAGCGACGAGAAGAATTTCATTTAAGTGAAGGAAAAGTGTTTTCAAGCATGCTACAGTTAACAGAATGGAAGGATAAAGGATTAATTTTTGTGGCTATTGTGCAGCCTAATGTGTTTATCAACACCATTCAAACAATGTAGACAAACAAACATATGATAATCTTTCCTACCAATTTCAAACAATTCAAATATGCAAAGACTCCTAGATAATTTTTTGAGGAAAGCATATATAAGTTTGGTGTGAGTTTATTTCACTGGAGCTTCTCAAGATCACTCTCTAACAGGGGTAGTCGAAGAAAATATTCCTCAAGGTATCTCATTCTATTCAAAGCAAGAATGAGTCCAAGGTCAAACAATTATGTGGAGCTAATGGCTATGAAAATGTATCTCACTCTAGCAACAAAACATGGTGTCTCCAAACTTTAAATTTTGGGGGACTCTTTACTTGTCATTAAATAAATGAAGAACAAATATGTAATGAGTTTTACTCTACAATCCTTTATTGTATGAGATCTAAGGAATTATGGTAGGTTGTAACCATTATTATTGTTGTCATCTTTCGAGAAAGGAACCAACTTGCTAATTGTTTGTCAAGTCTAGTCATTTTAGCTCAAAGGGGATGGATCATAAAAGAGGGGATCGATGGACATATATATGAATATATTCATCTTCCCTTCATTTAATTTATGATTTGTACGGACTACTAGTCTAATATTATATTTCTTATATTTTGTGAAAGTATGTATTGTGTTGTTACGGGAAGCAAAAGGATTGTGCCGGGCCACTTATTGTTTATTCAAAAACCAATATATCGATGCTTTATATTTGAAGAAAGACATTTAGATTTGGAAAAGGATTTTTTTCTTCTTAGAAGGATTTGGAAAAGGATATTGATGCTTTTAGGGTTGGGATGTCTCTACTTTTTGTCTCGAAAAATACCTTTTAAATGTTGATTAGCATGTGCAATATGAAATTTTATCAATAAAAACTAAAAACTAATTATCAATAATTAATTATTAATAATTTCATTTTAGATTAGCTATGTAGAGTAAGACACTTATCCATGATGCATATCCTTAAGGATTAGTTGCACTTGACCAATCTTCTCATGATTGTGAATTGTTTGTTTAGCACACAATACATCAGATGATACTCACGAGGGTGAAGTAGGATTGAAACTAGTGAAATGAATCGCATAACTTACATCATCACCTCCGAGGCTTACACTAGGTAAATAGCTATTCCCAAAATTATCACCCATCCCAAAAGTCATTTTACTCAAGTTCACTTAACATAATTTTTCTCCATCATTAAGCCCATTTTACTTGCTACCCCCATTTGAAAAACCTTAGCAAGTATTGTGCTATGTGAACTATTCATTTAGAGCTCCCTTGAATCTTTTTTATTTAAGCATCTATGGGCTTTCATAGTCCAACATAAGAGATTTCATTGTGCAGACTATCTTTGTCAAGTAAGTCATTAATCCATGACCTATATCCATGAGAATTAGTTGCACTTAAACCAATTTTCTCATGATTGTGAATAGTCTACTTCACACTAATTATATCAGGTGATGCTCACGAGTGTGAAGAGGTGAGGATGAAACTAGAAAAATGAATCACATTTGGCTCAACCATCACCTCTAGAGATTTCTCCCAATAACTAGGGATTCTCAAGTTGGTTGGTTGCCCAACCTGGATCAAACGCACTTAACCATGGAGATTTTCCCCATAGTTAAACAAACTTAGGTTGCTACCCCATTTACAAACCTTAGTGAGTATTGTGCATTAATGTCATTAATTATTAATCTTCATTTTACATCAAAAAGTAAAACTAATGTTAAAAACAATGCAAATTCGTTATCTTTTTTTAAGTAAAACCTCTCATGGAAACCCTTGATCACTTCCCCACATATCATTGATAGTAAGTACCCAATGTAAGCCCATCAATGTTGATTAATATCCTAACTTGACAAGGAAATCTAGTGAGTTGTGCAACAAACACAGACAACCTAAGGGATTGAAATCAATACATCCTAGATAAATCTCAAAGTACTCGATGGTGTAAGCTAAACTCTAGATGATTTGCACCCAATATCCAATGATTTTTCTAGTCAGAATCCAACAAGAATTGTTGAAATGATAGTTTTGGATTGTTGGAATTGCATAATTGAGTTTCCCAGGGGTAATCGAGGATGCTAGACCCATTTCTGTAATAAAAATTTCAATTTGAAAAATCAAAATCGCAATTTCAGCAAATAATCGAGACATCGGATTCGGGCAAAACTCACCAAAAAATTGCAAATCGTCTAAAGTTTAACTTACTCCGTACTCAACCACCCAAATTGATCCAGCAAGCTAGTACAAAGTTATTATCAATGCAATGTGCAATTCTAACCACATAATGCATACATTATTGATACAACATCATTTTATCCACATGCTCTATCACAACTTCTGGAGTAAATTATGACTTAAAACATGACGATAATGCCTTAAAAAAACATAATTATTATCATGCATCAATTTTTGTGACAAATTATAACAAGGTACAACACAATGATACCACTAATGATGCCCCTAAATGCATCACAATTATGTTCCAAAATTTTTTCCATTCTTCACTTGATCGCTTATTCTGGTGTTGACGACTGAATGTTCGGTGTCAACACCAAGCATTGAATTAACTCCACATCCTATATGCACTGCATTCACGTTGCACAGCCTGCATCGCCTTCGACTCACTTATCTGATCAACTTTGCCTCCACGTTGCATGTCCTGCAGCGCCTCAGACTCACCTATCTAATAAGCTTTTGGATTTGCATCTTTGCACTGCCTCACCACCTCATTGCTTGGACACACCTATCTTATGTAGCACATGTTGCCTTCGTTAATTATTGTTACTATAACTACTGCCATATACATCAATCCGAGGAGGGTGTTTTTTATGCTGAGATGACAGAGACAAGAGGGTGTTTTCTATGCTGAATGAGGAAGACGATCATTGTTGCTTGTTGTCGAGCTTGGTCTTTTCTATGGTCACAACCACTCTAGTGACAACTGCTACATCACCATTTGCAACAGTATTGTTGTCAATAAACGGTATCACTATATAACTCATGCCTTTCCAATTAGTTCAGTTAGTTCAAGGAAATAGATGAATACATAATTAGAGCCAAATCCAAAAGTAGCCTTTACATCTTTGCATTTAGTTCTAGTTGCTCATGAAAAAAATTTACATATATGAAAGAGTATGAGAGACCTACCTGCTTGGCCTTGTATCCAAGGTGGCGTGCCTTGGGATGAGCAGGGTGAATGATCCTCACAATGCCGCAATCCTAAGGAGATGCCTTTAGTCCCAACACCTAACCCTTTACAAAAATATCATCCCATATGATTGCTTCTTCTTCCATAGCTTCTTTATGTACTTGTATGCACCTGTAATCCCCAAACCAAAAAGCAAAGAATGTTTTGGTTGTGCAATAGGATTAGGGGTTTCTTATTGTATATATTGCAAAACTGTATTGTGTTATTGGTATTCACCTTTGCATTATCACCTATGTGTTCCCTTGCATGCTATTCTGGTTCCAAAATACTACATGGTATCACCTCCTAGATTACTATTATCTGGTTTTATTGTATTGATACTAAACAAGAGCTCTAATATATTTCCTGCCTTCTTCCCCAAAATATCTCAGAGATGGTGCTACACCAATGCCATCGTTCTTTCAGTACGTGAAGAAAGTTTAGAGAAATGGGAGACGATGCGGCCAATGTATGTATATTTCCCTTAGCATAACCCGCATTCAGGGATTGATTTAGTATATAAAATAAATTATCATAATAAAAAAACTAATGTTTCGAAATAAAGAAAGTCACTTTTCCATAAAATTCAAGCGATCCTTATCTTGATTGTTGATTCCCTCTATCCAACGAGCTCCAACGAGCATGAGGGAATCAGCAATCGAGATAAGCTCATGGCATATGGATCCATGTGTTTGTTGTTTCTGTGAGAGTATGAGAAATAGATTCCTTCGAATGATAGAGAATTTTGTGCTACACCAATTGTAGCTTAACCAGTTGAATAGCTTCAAGAAAGGACCACTTGAATCGCTTCAAGAAAGGAATAGAAGGAAGGCATAAGCTAGGAACACAAGAGATGAGGCCGAAGGGATGTTATGACAGGTCAGATGGACAAGTGTTTGTCATGCATTTTTCTTATGTGTTAAATGAACAAGTGGTCAGCTTGTATATGAGTGTTTATTGCCAAAGAGTCGCCACGAGAGCTCGCTAGAAGATAGTTCATCTACACGGAAGTGGGTGGCAATTTTAACCCCTGTTGCAAGGAAATCAGTGTCATACTATGCTTGTCAATGCTATTTTGCATTCACCAGCAAGAGACTTTGAACCTCAGAGGTGAAATTATCCTCACACCGGGTCCAATCTTACCTTTACAATGATGCGTGGAACCAAAACAAGCTCACAATGAGCTACGCGTGCCTATACAAAACAAGAACAAGCATAACAAGCTCACAAGGGGCTACATGTGTTTTCCATATTCTTGAAAGCATAAGAGAATCAGAACAAGCATAACATGCTCACAAGGGGTTACACCTGTTTTCCATATTTTCAAAAGCTGCAATTGAAGCTGCAATTGGAAGGGATCTCAAGCCACGCGTTGGCTCCAAAGCCAGTTTCACGGTGTCATGGCAAGAATGCTGTTGATAGTTGTTAGCCAACGTGTTATTCAACAAGTGTGCATTCAACACGAATACTTGGACCATTCACTTTCAGTTATTGCATCACCAATTACTTCTACATGCTATGTCTTGTGTCCATGAGAGTAAGTTCGTGGCAGTCGACACAGGGGCACAAAATGTCCCACAGGGAGACACAACAGTCTACATACATTTGGCTACGATTTGATGATGAATGGTAACAATATCACTAAATGCATCGTATCTTGCTTTAAAGATACATAGTGGGTTTTATAAGGGTTACTATTTTTATTTTATTTTTCGTAAAAGGATAAACAATGTTAGAATGGGTGAAATTGGGTCAGTATTTTTGTCATAAAATAAAAAAGCATTTAATGTAAATTTTGGAATGATTGGTTAATTTGGGGGCTTGAATCTTTTGGGGTTCATTTAGAGGAGTGTTCTTCTTGGCATTCAATTTGCTTTACTTTTTAAGCAAGCTCCCTTGAATTTGATGAAACGGAAATTGTTGTGATCTATTATTCATTAGAAATTTCATCTATATGAGATTCTCATAGACATAATTCCCTTAAGATTGGAGCTTACAATTGTGTTGAGCAAAGCGATATTAAAGCCAATGTCAAATCATGGTACATATCCATATATGAAGAAATAGAGCAATTCCGTATAAAGGGAAGATGAGAGATTTCAATGAGTAGAACAATTAATGCGAAGCTGGTATATGTATTTATATATGGAACCTCCGAAGGGATCTTAAAATCCATGGATAATGGAAATACCATATCCACATCTCCAGTGTCCAAAACAAGACCAACAAATAGATTTTTGGATCTAATAGGGTTGATCATAAATCATGCAATTTAATGTTTGCTTATATTCAAATACAATATGTTTTACAAGTACTACTACGTCAGTAGGTATAAGCTACCACATAGCTTTGTTCCTACATAGTATATTCGCAATACGAAAAAAAACTATTTTCACGCTCCATTAATAAAGTAATTTAACACTTCCCATGAATATACAATAATGTTTTTATTTTTAAATTCAACAAAGAAAAGTCATACCTACACACAAAATATTTTTAATGATAGGTTTCCCATTCCCTAGACAAGTTAACTGAGAAGGTTGCACTAACTACATTGGTTTGCATTGATGGAAAACCTGCAAGCAATCAATTACACTTCTTTTTCTTGATCAAAGAAAATGATTAATCACAAAGTTTTCTAACTTATTCATTGACAAATATTCTATCCTTTAGCACCCATAATTCCTTAAAGTGAAGTGAAAATGCAATTATGCTCTTATCTTGTGCATAAGAAATTAACTCTATGCACACAAAAATTTAGTGACAACTCTAGAAGGAGAAGATTGTAGTGGAAGGATGCAGAGGATGAAGCAAAAAAGATATAAAAGGTAAAGAACCAAATGTCAAATAAAAAGAATGAAGTTTTTAAAGAGAAAATATTGAAGCCATGAGAAGAAAAAGATAGGAGATTCAAGTTATGCTGGAATAGAGGGAAAGAAAGTTGCATGAAACAAATGAATTTTGGAAGGTTCATGTTGTGGAAGAATATAGTATCTGAGATAATGTAATATCTCCCTCAAAGGAAATAACCACTTATACTATGAAACGAGAACTTTATACTATGAACGAGAACTCTAGCCATAAAAACGATGATTTTTGCAACAACAAAAAAAACCAAAAACACCCCCCAAATAGAAAAGTGTTGATACCAGTATACACGTTTTTTTTCAAGCTAAAAAATAGAGCCATGGCCTAAACATCCCATACTGTTGTTTACAAAAACTGTAAAATCAACCCCTAAATTGGAAAAAGTTTTTTTCTTCAAGAGATAAATTACAACTTTTTTGAAGCTTGCATATTAAACAAACAAAAAATCATAAATAATTTCACCACTCTAACCATAGAAAAACAAAGAAAGTATGAGGCGATTCATAGTGAAATAATATATTAGACCATACAAGAACAAATGATTCATATAAATATTCAAAAATTCCTTCCGAGTTTCAATTACAAACATCATACTAATAAAAAACATATAAAATGCTTCATGTGAAATTATTCAAATTCATCCATGGATTCTTACACCCCATCAGAATCTACATTTTCTATAGATGAAGGACTGGATGAAGATGTATATGACCCATATTCTTCTCTATTATCAATGGGTTTACCATCTGAGTCTACATCTATGCCCACCATTTCATATGTCATATTCCTTCGGGATCTACAGCTTGGTTTAACAGACTCCCATCTTGCAACTTCTTGTTTTGGCAGCAACCTCTTGATAATATCTATAGTATTGGAGCGAAGAGTGTCTTTCTTTGTCAACTTGAAATCATAAACAAGTATATAAACTTCTTCTAATTTCAAGATGTCAAAGCGGCGGCAATTTATTTTTTGACCCTTTCTTTTCCTCTTTCTGCAAACCTTTTTCTCAACCACCATCTCTGACTTGTACACACCATCAAATGGGTGTGTATCTATTGCATACCAATCTACTTCTGCTAATACTACTTCTTCATTTTCTTTATTGATCTTCATAACTTTTGCAATCCAGAATGGATTATGACGTGCATCATCTGTAGCCAAAACTGCAATCATGCAGTCCGCTTTGATATCTTGTACCGATCTCCTGTAAAGGTCTTCCATCTCTCAACGCTTTTTGGATGATCTTTTAGAGCCAATATACATTTCTCTTTCCTCTACTTGAGAAAACTCAACACCTCGAAGTTCAACATTCGTTACCTTGTTTTCATTTGATGAAATTTGTGGCCAAGCAAATGGAGACTTCAGATATATATATCCATTTGTAGAGTTTGAAATTATGTCACTCTGCTCCATGAAAAAATACTCCCACCAAATGGAATTGGCAACATCAAAGTACTCATATGTATCTTCGATGGACTTTTTTATTTCTTCCAAGCATTGAGAAGAATCAACATCTCTACTATGTCGCCTTGCATTATGAATCTCTACAAATGATTTCAATAACAATAAATTTGAAGCATACATTTGACGATCTAGGACGAATTTCATAAATGCCAAACCTGATGAAGGCCACCATTCTGTGCTAGTTGAGTACTTCTTGCCCCACAGTAGTGTTTTTCCATCAATCTTTTTTATACAAAATTGATGTTGAAAGCTAATGTCACTAAGTTTTTCAATGCAGCTTTCTTCACCATGCGATCCAAACATAAATCTTCGCATGTCAACAGTTTCTTCCAATTTATGTATAATAGGATCTGGATGGTATGCTTTTCTTATAATTTCAATCAATGATGGTAGGCTCTCGAATTTCTTCCTCCTCAATGTCCTTGCAAAATGGCTGAACATTTGATCAATATGATCATGTGTATGACCAACAAGAAGGAAACCAAATTTTACCTTTTTAAAAATTCCCAATTCAACAAGCATGCTTAGATAACCAAACATGACCAAATTTTTGTTTTCTCGACTTGTGTTGTCCAATTGTAGATATAGAACTTCAGGAATATCACCAGGCTAATGAGTAAGTACATGGTGAATAATGATGATGGTAAAATTTGCATCATTGTGAATATTTGGAGCTATAAACTAAACCTTTGGAAACATTTCACCATTAAAATCCATACACCCAACCAAGTGAAACTAAATGAAATTTTCCTCCTTTAAATTCTTTGGCACACAGACAAAATGTGGCAAGAGTGTTTTTTATAATCCATGCCATCAATTATCAAACACATATACTTATGTGGAGCATCATAACACTTCTTGCGATGTTTGTACAACTATTTCCGTTCATTTGATTGCTTATTGCGATGGCTTTGCAGTGCATTGATTATGGAATCTACAAGCAACATAACAAAAAAATATTGATAACTAGTTTTAATAATTGGCATTTATCTTAAAAAAACAATTTTGTAAACATACATCTTTATATTCCTTCTGATCTATGCCTTCTTTCTTTAAGATAAGCACATATACTGTAGAACCCAATCCTTGACCTCTTTAGAATGCGGACGTTGTTGAACTTCTTTTTCCATACTCTTGTGAAATATGCATATCTGATGAAGTTAACATTTCCTTGACCACCTTGAACTTAGTCCCTGTATAAGTTGTAGATTTCCTACCTTGTGAAATTATCTGGAATGTGTATTGTTTCTCTATTTGGCATACTCTCTCCATGCTTGGAAAAAAAATCACACATCCATGATATTGTAATGTGTCTTGATGGCCCAGTGACTCGTCCCTGATAATCGTCAAAATAAATTTTAGGATCCTTTTCTAGTCTTGATTGGATTCTTGATAATCTAATATTACCAATTGAGTGAATCTGTTTGAATTCCTTTCTACAAAGAACATTTCCAATGTGATAATCATAACCTACCCTTGTAGATATCATGCACCCCACTAAATATGAATTTTGCATACTTTTGTTCATTAATAAATACATCTTCATTTTCTCCAAGGCATAATTGTAGCCTATACCTTTCAAACAACTTTTGTGGCAACACTCACTCGAAATCAAATGAGTAACTGAACTTGGACTTGTGAGCAATTCTTTCCTAGACCTTTTATAACTGGAATGATTTAGATTGACATAAAAAGGTCTATTCCTACACTTAATCCTGCTCATTATTGGATTGTGTTGCTGCATTTCCTAGACCATTATGTCTACAAAAACATCCTCATTAGAATGAATGTTTTCATTTTGATGCATATGACCCCCCTCATGGAAAATATCATCACCAAATTCAGTATGAAAAATATTGTCATGATCACTAATAAGTTGATCAATTGTTGACAAATCAATGTGACCATCAACACTATTGGTGCCACTAAATTATTCACTAAAAGGGAACTCTTGATATTCAACATTGACATCATTAGTTCCTGTAAAATCCTTACTTGGAGAAGAATCATTGTCTTCATCATTGGTTCCTTTAACATCCTTACTTGGAGGAGAATCATTGTCTTCATCATTGGTGTCTTCATCGTCAACAGAATGATCATCGGTACCATTGAAATCCTCCCTGGGAGGATAATCATCATCGGTGCCATTGAAATCCTTGCTCAGAAGAAAATCAACATCGGTGCCATTGAAATCTTCACTTAGAGGAAAGTGATCATCGGTTCCATTGAAATCCTCGTTTAGAGGAAAGTAATCATTGGTGCCATTGAAATCCTCGCCTGGAGGAAATTCATCATCAGTGCCATTGAAATCCTCGCTTGGAGGTAACTCATCATCGGTGCCATTGAAATCCTTACTTGGAGGAAACTCGTCATCAGTTCCATTGAAATCCTCACTTGGAGGAAAATCATCTTCATCATTATTAATGTCTTCTTCCTCACCAAAATTATCATCTGTCCTATTAAAATTGTCACTTGGAGGAAAATCATCATCAGTCCCATAAAAATCATCGCTGGGAGGAAAATCATCATTCGTCCCATTAAAATCCTTGCTTGAAGGAAAATCATCATTCGTCCCATTAGAATCCTTGCTATGAAGAAAACCATCAACATTATTTGTGCATGCATGCTCAGCAAAAGAATCATTAGTCCCATCAAAATCCTCGCTTTCAGGAAAATCATCATTGGTGCCTTGAAAATCCTTGTTGGAAGGAAAATTGTCATCATCTAATTGCTTACTGTCTTTAGGATCCCCACTTGGAGGAAGATCTTCATCATCATCACATCCTTGCCCTTCATTACTAGTGTATTCGAAATCTTCATAATTAGGAAGTTCTTGAAGAACATGCTTGATTGCATTGATTGCACTGGAAGTATCTTGGCTAGATGAACAATACAACTCTTCATTGACATTGGAATTTAATTTAGATGAGTCCATGACTTCTCACTAAAAGATAGAATTATAGAAAAATCTTAATAGATAAGACAATGAAATTTTACCATAGTCCTCACCAAAAAGTAGAATAGTGCAACTGTCAACCAACAATATTATAGCTATGAGAATGAAAATATCCCTCCAAAATATTTGCTCCAAAAGTTTCCCTCCAAAATTTCCCTACAAAATTAAAGAGCACATTTCTGGCACATTCATAAAACTAGTAAAAAAAATGAATTGATGATATAAAAAACTTTGAAATAATGTATTAAATAATTACATATTTCTATCCCGGACATATAAGTCTAGTAAAATTTATTGTAAAATTATTTATATACAATTTGTAATAAAGTAATGGCTATTTACCATTTTTTTACTACCACATTCATAACATTAGTAATATTTCATGTAAACCCATCTTATATAAATTTAATAATAATGTATTAACTAATTTCATTTTTTTAATCCCACATTCGTAAAACAAGTAACGTTAAACCTAATCCAAGCTATATAAACCATTTACATTTCCTACTATTCATCATTTAATTTGGAGCAATACTTTCAAGGTTAGTGCTTTTTCCGTTTTTAATAAATTAGTTAGTTTTATTGTTAATTTGGCAATGATTATTTTATGGCTTTATTAATTTGGCAATGCTTATTTTATGGCTTTATTCATTTTTTTTTTACATTTTGTTTATCTCGCATTCTTAAAAGTGGTAAAATTAAACCTAATATATCTTATTAATATACTATTGTTTATACTTTGAAGCAATCCACGAAGGGCTTTCAAGAAGAAAGAGAAGATTGTGGAAAGGAGCTTCTAACACTTTCAAGAGAGGACGCTCTACCACTTTCCGGGTTAGTTTTCTATATATATTAAATGTATTTCTTTTTTAAATTCATGTAATATTAGTCAAGGCAAGGCTTTCCCCCTTGTCCCACGAATTTTAATTTTGGTTTAAAAAAAAAATTACTTAGATTTACAAAAAAATTAAACCTCTCCCCTAACCCTTCACCCTCCTTCCTCCCCCTCCCTTCCTTCCCTCTCAGCCCCTTTTCCCTCCTCCTCGCGCCCCTCCCTTCCCCCTCCTCCCCCCTACCGCCCCCTTACCCCACCTCCTCGCGCCCCTTCCTCTCACTTCCCCCTTCCCCCACCTCCTCACGCCCCCTCCTCTTGTCATCCCCTTCCCCCACCTCCTCGCTCACCCTCCTCCTACCTCCCCTTTCCCCATCCCCCTTCCCCCTCCTCCTCGCACCCCATCCCTTCCCCCTCCTCCCACCACCCCCTTCCCCCTCTGCCTCCCCCTTCCCCCTCCTCCTAATGCCCCTTCTCCCTTCATCAGCCTTTGGCCGCTGGCTTGGGCGCCAAAGGGTTGCGGAGGGAGAAGGGAGGGGGAAGGGGGCAGCGAGAGGAGGAGGAAGGGAGGGCGACGGGAGGAGAGGGCAGCGAGAGGAGGGGGAAGAGGGAGGCAAATGGATCGGGAGGAGATGGAAGGAGGATGTGGAAGTGAGCGGAGCACCTCTCTCTTGGGTGCCAAAGGGCCATCCCTCAAGGGCGGCACAATGCAGGAAGCAAGTGGAACGCCACTAGATTGGGCACCAAAGGGACGCCCCTTATGGGGGACCCTTTGGCGCCCAAGATATTGGCGCTCTACTCGCTTACCCCTCCTACTTTCACCTCCTCTCACCCCCTCCTCTTCCCCCTTCCCCCTCCTCTCTCTGCCCTCCCTTCCTCCTTCTCCCGCCACCCCCCTTCCCCCTCCTCCCCCTCATCCTCCTCCCTTCTCTTTTCGCGGCTCTTTGGCGCCCAAGTGAGCCACCAAAGGCCCACAGAGAGAGAAGGTACGAGGAGGAGGGGGAGGAGGGGAAGGGGGTGGTGGGAGGAGGGGGAATGGGGAAGGGAGGAAGCGCGAGGAGGAAGGTGAATGAGGAGGGGGAGAGGGAAGCAAGCACGAGGAGGAGGGGGAAGGGGGAGGCGAAGGGGAAGGAGGGGGAAGGGGGAGGCAGAGGGGGAGGAGGGGGAGGTGGGGAAAGGGGGCAACGAGAGGATGGGGAGGAGGGGGAAGGGGGCGCAAGGAGGAGGGGGAAGTGAGGGGGGGGTTGGTTTTAATTTTTTTTTAATTTTTTTATTATATAGTTTAGGGGGGTGGGTTTAGGTTTTAATTTTTTTTTTAATTTTGATTTTTTTTAATTTTGTATTACATAGTTTAGGGGGGGGTTTAGGTTTTAAATTTTTTTTTTTTTAATTTTTTTAGTATATAGTTTAGGGGGGGCTAAGGCTTTATTTTATTTTTAAAATTTTGTATTATATAGTTTAGGGGGGGTTTAGGTTTTTATTTTTTTTTATTTTTTTTATGTAGTTTAGGGGGGTTAGAGGGAAAGTTTACATTTTTTTTAATTAATTATTATATATGTGTGGGGGTTTTAGGGGGTAGGAGTGTATTTAATTTTTTCTACTTAGTTTTATCTATGACTGAAGGGGAGGAGGGACAAGGTAGGGTAAGGGTAAAAATATTTTTTAATTTTTTTAAACGTTTTTCAAATACAGTTTATAGTGAATATTGATGTTGATTTTGTTTAGATTATGAATGTTTGTTGATTGTATTTTAAAAATCTACCTTTTGGATATAGGGAGAATGGCATCAAGAAAGATATATGTAAATGTTTCTAGATCAAGAGCGACGATGATTGCATGGGAAAAAACAGTTGAGGCATCTGAGAATGTTGAGCCTCAAGACGAAGTTTTTAACTTTGATGATTTAAAAATGAAGAATTCTATAGAATGGAAATATGCAGCAGAAAAAGACAGAACAAAGTATCATTGGCATCTGAATGAAAAATATCAAGGCAAACCAAAAAGTACTCTCTTATATTCTTCTGCATTTCCATATATTCAATCAAATTACCATCCATTGGGATTGTTGAGAGATATATGTGTGATTATGGGTACAGAAATTGTTTATGCACAAGTGAAACAAACCAAGACCTTTGCCAAAATCTGATATTGTTTGAAGATTTCAAAATATAATGTTCAAGAAAATTTCATAGATTTTTGTCAAGGGGTCATGCATGAAATTGAAAGCGAGGCATTAAGTTTGAATATTGATATTATTCTTAAATTGGTTTTGTTATAACTTGGATACCAAAATGTAATAGATTTAATACGATAATGTTTTTATTTTGCAATATTTTTCCATGTTGATTTCAAAAATGTTGAACGGAATTTATTATACAGAGGACAATCCTATGGATGTCGTTAATGTCGTTGTTCAAAAGGGACTAGAATCAAGGAAGAAGAAACAAGTTTCAAATGGTCAAACTAAAGAAGGACAAGCAAAAAGAGGAAAGGGCATATGATAATCAAATCAGGTAACTAGAAGGGTTATATTTAAATCTTCATATCGCCCAACTAAACATGTTGAAATGGTTGCAAATCAGCTTGCTACTCCTGCTGGTAAGAGTAACAAACAATCTCGTAAAAGAAATATGGTTGAGGGTGTTTCAATTCCTGTTGAAGGCATTGTTGATTTAGAAGGAACCCCTTCAAATTATAAAAAGAGGAGATCTGTTGTTACTAAAGCCAATGTTATTCTTGAATTTGAGAGTGAAAATTCTGGGGGCAGCAAGGAAATCATTACTCTAGGTGTTGATCTAGAGGATGGCATTGTCATGTCAACACAAAATACCATTCAAGATCGATTGCGGAGAGATAAATTTGTTAACAATGGACATACATTTGAGTTGAATGTGAATCAACTTTATAGACCCACAGAAGGGAAATATCAATTTAGAATTAGAAAACCACATCACTTGCATATTCACTGTTAGAAAAACAAGATCACAGAGCAATAACAATAAACATAAATGCAAATATAATCACACACACATTACAAGAGAGACACATATATGTCGTGGTTCACCCCAAGATGGGCTACGTCCACACTAAAATTGCCAGTACTTATTATTATACCATCCAACAAAGTGAAGGGATACAACCTACAGCACAGCCGCTACACTTCCTCTTCATTGTTTCACAGTCTCTCTTCCGATCTCAGAGATCTTTACAATGCATAATACTTAATACATCAACCCTAACTGTGCTACAATGTCTTTCTTTTATAAGTGAAATACAATGGGAAAAGACCACGGGTTACCCAAAACCATGGGCCCGAAACCAAACCTGGGGTTCAGACATGGTTGAATCATCATCTATGAGATAAGAAGATCAGGCTCAACAACCAACATTCACTACTTGAAAGCACCGAGGCACAATCCCTATGCACAAATGGTTGACTACCTAGTCCTTATTGACCCAAAATATGTTCCTACTAGAGATGAATTTGATCAAACAAGATGTTTTCATTACAAATATTATGTTCTTGGGGGGAATCATTCCACAGAGGCAAGAAGAGAGTTGATGCAAGAATATCCCAATAACCCTATTTTTTAAACAATTAAATGTATCATTTATGTTGGTTTAACATATGTAGAAGCAAAGTTGTTATCATGGGATCATAAAATAGATAGTGAATATACGTTGACAATGACATTTAGTCAAAGGGTGAGATTTATCCACAATGAATTTGTGCAAATATGTGGTGGGGAAAATTATAAAGTTGATGCAAGTTTTCGGAGACAATGTTGTCTGGAAATAAGTATCCCTATTGAAGAGGATAATGTGAAACAAAAAGATTCCAAAGGAAGTGATGCATTTAGAGCTCTATATGGCTATTTCCAGTTGGCATTCAGAGTTGGGAAAAATGGGATTTGATTGATGACATATTTAGCTTGTGGGAGAATATTCAATTAGAGAAAATTTCAATTTAAAATGGGCCTTTCAAAAATAATACAAATTCCATGTCATCATGCATTAGCCAATCAAAATGCTTTAAAATTCAAAAAGGGAGCACCTAAAAAAATTGGAGGGAAAAAATAAAAACTACTTTTTTGGATCGTATTTTCAACTTATCTCCTTGTAGGTTTACTCAAATTTCAAATGGGGGGACTCATTGGATGGATGATTAAATTATGCATCCAACCAGTACCCATGTTTCACACTTTTAACAAGATCGACACAATGAAAAATCAAAAATACATTAAAAAACATGTTTTCTCTCACTAGAAACACGTTTTTTAATGTATTTTCAATTTTCATGGTGTGGATGTTGTGAAAAGTATGCAACATGGGTACTCGTTGGATGCATAATTTAATTATGCATCCAACGAGTCATCCCACTTGAAATTTGAGTAAACCTACAAGGAGATAAGTTGAAAATACGATCCAAAAAAGTAGTTTTTTTACTCTCTCTCTACTATTATTTTATTATTTCTTATTATTTTCCTTAGGAGGCCCATTTTTTATCCAAATTTCCTCTAATAAAAAATGAAAAAGTGAAAAAAAGTAAAGTTGTTCCATGGAGCAATGGTAAGACAGGTCCTGGCATCAAGAATCTGCCAGAAGACATGACTATTACACCTTGGAGAACAATACAACATGTGAAGGATGAAACATTAATAGCTACAATACTATCATGGGTAAAGTCAGGTGAATTATCCATGGAGAAAATGTGCAGTGAATTTGACAAGTAAGTTGATGTTTTTTTATGGTACGATGTTTTGTTCTTGAGTTTAACATTTTTGTTATGTTCTAAGTATTTTGTTATATTATTATATATGATTGTAAACATCATTTATTGTTTCATTATCTAGTCACAAGGTCTACATGAACATACAAGAGGAGATGGTTATAATGTTGAATGAGAAGAGTTGGGATGATTTCAAATGCAACTATCCAGAATCAAGCTCAATAGAAACCTTAAGACAATTTTTTGTTGCATTCAAGAAGGTATGTTGATCTATGATACATCCTATTTTATTTATTTGCTAATTCAATTCATTTATATTTTATTATTTATAGAGATAATTTTAATCTAAAGATGCCAAAGAGGGGTACAGATGGAGTACCAGATTCCTTCAAATTCATATCCAAAGAGACAAAATAGAACGACAAAGGAGACAACATCTTAAACACTTTGAACTTGATGATACACTTGATCATTATATTTGGAATGGGCTTGACACTGTGCAATATAAATTCAATATTAGGTGACTGTGCAGGCATTGCAAATCTTGTTCCTAAAAAGGAGTATGCATTAGTGATTGTAGATATCCCTCATGGATACAATATCTGAATAACTACTTATGATTGTGAGCCTTATACTTACCAATCATTCAATAAAGTGGTTTCGAGATTTGTAGATGTCACAACATCACCACTATGGATATTTGTTCTTTTCCATTTAGACACACAATTAGGGGGGTTGTTGATATCCTTCAAGGGTAAAGGAAAAACAAGGAAGTAACTTTATTGGTAATAATATTTGCACTATATTATCAAGTTTTTTAATTTATAAGTCAATTATATTTATTGATAAGTTAATTAATTTTTTTATATTTTTGTTACAGGAAAAATCCTAATATTTGTAGCTCCAATAGCGATCCATTTCTGAGTGATATTGAAAACATACATCTTGCAACTTGGACAAAAGATGAGACTTATGAATCTATTTTAATCAATGAAAAGAGTGGAGGAAAATATAGTCAGTTGTTGAGTTGCAATGCTGTGGTTAAACAATTAACATATGAAGAAAGGGATTTGAAAGGAGTGACTGTAAACATCTATCAAAAAAAAAGACAACTTAAAATGTGTGATACTAGTATCAACCCTTTTTGAAACGGAGGTAAAAAAATCTACTAAAATTAGGAGAGAGAAAAATGAGAAATGTGTCAAGATCTCATTTCATAGTATAAGTGGTTAAATGCAAAATAATGTGTTTAAGTTGCGTCTCTTGGCTTAACACTTCCATCAAACACTTGACCTACACTCTCTTTGATGGTTGATATGTTCACCATTTACTGCTCAAATATCTTAACATGGATTGATGTTTTGTTTTGATTGCTTGTTAGGTTGATATATTTAGTCGAACAGTTCATCACTACATAGTCTTAGTGCATACAATGAAAATGCAAACTTTATTTACCAACAATGAATATAGAATATTCAAAACATCATTGTATAACATGGAATAAATGCTTTGACATTCATATAGAAGAACATAGATACAATTGCACAATGTCTCTTTTAGCAAACAAGATACAAGATTTAGATTTATAACAAAGCTCACACCTGGGAATTATACTCAAACATGGCATATACTAGTGAAGCGACCAATTGGCAGATATTTTCTAATAAACACTCGTGACTAAGGGAAAATGTTTGATTTCTGATATAGACCCTGTGAAGCGCACCCAGCAAATGCAACTCTATGCATTTTTTCTTGGAAGTAGTGTCGAAACTCTTGGAACATATAGAGCCCCCTTGTGAATATTCTAGCAGTAGAGAACGGCAGTGATCTCCCATATAATGAACACTGGAATTAATATTGCACACCCAATAATAGTATAACAATCCCAAATTCCTCAAATCATCTCCTAAATCATATCTGGGTGAATTATACTATTCCCAATACACAATACTTAGTCAACCAAGGATAATACATTTCCCAGCAATAAGGAAGTGGTCTATAAAATATCAATTCATCCCCAATTGGATAGTATGCCCCTCTTCTAATGAGCTCGACCCTACACTAAAGATTATTTCCCATATTTGAAGGTGAATAAATGTATAAAATGGGTGAGACTAGCAGTGCCCCCTCCTTGAGAAAAAAAACCCACCAAAATGCACAAAAAACTCTAACTCTCAACAAATCTTTAACTAAGCTTGATGTTCTTTGATGGAAAGGAATTCCAATGAATAAATCTGAGTAGTCTACTCCTCTGTATTGATTAGGGTGGATAGCTTCACCACTGAAATCAATGTCCTCTTAGAGTTTTCATCCCAAGTGCCAAATCCACAAGAGCTCTCCAAAAACAATTTTTGAAAATAGTTCATGAATGAATAGTGAGGGGGTTGATTTCCCTATTTTAGCTCAATTTACCCATTTTGGACCATTTTACCCTTTTTCCACTTCTTTTACCTTTTCCTGCACATAATTAAAGTGGCTTTATACATTCACTTTATGAATTTATCATTCAATGTCACTTTACAATGTAATTTTGGCTCATGTGACATCAATAATTAATGAATTCCATTTTGTCGATTATAGCCTATATGAACTGGATAGGGTAATAATTCATCCCCTAGGTGATCATTCAAAAAGGGACATGACAGTCCTCCCTTCCCGATATTGCTTGTCCTCGAGCAACTGCAAACCAGGATATTGCAAGATATGTTCTTTCTCCCATGTGGCATCCTCTATCGGCCAATCTCTCCACCTAATATGATACTCTCTAATCACTCTTCTCCTCAACCTCCTCTCCTGGACATCCAAAACCTCCTCAAGAGTTAGTATCATATGTCCCTTTTTCATTTAGTGGTTTTAACTCTGTGGAAATGGTAATTTGTGGCCCCAACACCTTCTTGAGGCATGATACACAGAAAATACTACGAATCAAGCAACCCTCTGGAAAATCCAAATCATAAATTACTGCTCCAACTCTCTAGATCACTCTGTAGGGACCACAGAGGCACAGCATTACCTTCAATGGAAATGGTGTATTTGGTTGCACCCTCAAGAAAACCACGTCCCCAATCTTGAAGTTGTGCTTCACCATGTTCCTGTCTACATACATCCTCTAATGAATCTGGGTGGTCCACAACCCATCATGAGTGGTGTCGCAGCACTTCTCACCTAAATGTAACCACTCTATCCATGGCCTCACATAGTCATGCAGATACCCCTCATCTTGTTGGTTCACCATCTTTTCCTAGCCATCTCTCTAAGTGTAGAAACTAGTACTAGGAGTCAAACGTGTTCCTGTAAATCTAAATAGATCTTGCCAACATTCGCTAAGAAACATGTTGTCCCAATCAATGAATTTGGGTTGCTCATGAACTCCAAACATCTCCCCAAGAGATAGCTCTATCATCCATGCTACCCCATACTCTGAAGAAAACACCAGAAAGTGCATGAACTCTGATAATTGGTCAATCCCTGCACACATACCATCTACACTATGCACCCTTGGTAAAATGGTGATGCAATCTAACAACATGCCCTACCACCTTAGCCCTGAAATGCGAAAAGATGGAACCAACCTTTTTGGATGAGTGTGCCCTAACTTGCTCTGCTGACAAGCCATACACTCCCCCATATGTCCCAACACAACTTCTGCAAAGTCCCTCCATGCGAACCTCTCTCGTATCTTTATGTAAGTGGTAAAGTCACCGGGGTCCCAAACTAGCCTATAAGATGTGAAGCACCCTCTATAGATAGAAATGATCTGCAGGGTGCTAACACAAGAATCAACTTGACTGCCCATGATAAGCCAAGCAATCCTAATTTTTAAAAAATCAATTGACTCCTCAAAAAATCATTCCTCCAAGAAACCGATCCTATGCACCCCAAGAGTAAACTCTATAAAGCGAAGACTATCCATCTCATATGTATCGGTTGGTGAGTTGTCAAACACTATAATTCCAAGGTCCCAATAATATCTATATGATGAACCATCATGTTGACGTTGCACCCCTATGATCATAATCGTCTGATCACCATGCTCAGACTGTGCTCTCCTTTCCTAGAACCCCAAGTTGAAATCCCTTAAAGGATTGAACTCACTATCCTAGATCATGTATCGCCAAAGCATCTAAGTGAATTCACAGTATTCCAACCCATGGATAGACTCGATCATGGGTAGCGTGGGAGAAAATATACCTCACCATACAACAACTCCTCTCACAACATCCCCGCAATGATGCAGACCAATCACTGAGACGACCCTATCGATAATCCTCATCATCTGAAGCAATATATCACTCCGATGAATGCAAGGATCCCACCACCAAATTGGAAGTCCACCACTCCCAATGCCTGCTGATATCTCCGTGAACCAATCCAACAAAGGTTGGATCTCCTCCTATGCATTATGCGCACTGGCCACATGGTCTAAACAAAAGACATATGTCATGGACACCATGCCCCCTGTCTCATTCGGTTGAATCAGGTGAACCTCCCATGTCTTGTTGTATACCATGAGGGCATCAAATAACTGCTTGCGAGCCTAGAGAGTGACTAGTGCATGGTTCAACCCCAAGGTCATGAAGAAGAACCCATAATGAATTCGGAAAGCATATTTGTGAGTATCATTATCTCTATCCCCCATCTAATGATTGTTGATGTATTTGTAACTTCGGAAGATATTCTTCTATGCATTACACTTGTACTTTATTATATTCATGATGAAGATGTATTATTCCTCCAATCAGAAGTGTCATCATTTGTATGTGTAAGTGTCGCAACTTATATTTGATGGATAATTAGAACACCAGTGTGGGGTCGGCCCTGTATAAGTCATGTAGTAGGGTTATTAGGCTTCCGTAGGAAGTCAGCCCTGTTAGATTTAAAGGTAGGTTAAGTTGTCTATAAATAGAGAGTGAGTGTCTCTCATTCTATTCATTTTTCACTCGCTCATCCAACTCACATTAGTTGAGAGAGGAGTGTGCACAAGTGGAGGAGGAGTAGCTACTGGAGTCATCTATATTTTGGGGATTGATCTTTGTGATCTTTGTATTGGGGCTTATTCTATCTCTGAGGAAGTTACGGAGGTTTTCACCTTCTTGGTTTTCCCCGAGGAAACTCCATGTCTCTTGTGTTTATGATTGTTATTATGTGCTTGTTATTCTCTTAGTAGGATCCTAGATAATGTTTGAATGCAATTATCGAAAAATTTAACATGGTATCTGTTAACACCTAAAAAGTGCTCACTAGCTCATTTCCTTATTCACATGACCCATTTGTCCACTTTTCCACCATCTGAGCCTCTGAAGCCAACAAAAGGTCACCAAAAGACCTTAGTACACCCCTTTTTCCCACTCAAAAAGATTAGTTTTCCTAAAAAAAGCATAAAAAACCCTCAAAAAGGGTCCAAATTCCCAAAATATTAAAAAGGGAATAAAAATATTAATTTTATTCAAAAAAGGAAAAAGGAGGGAAAAGTACCTAAACCATGTTGGTCGATACCATTGGTTTCCACAAAACCACAAATGGTATTCCCCACCACCAAAACCTATAAAAAGGTGGTAGGGGCTCCTCATTTCACATCCATCCATTATCTCATCCTCATGCTGCCGAAATCTCCCTTGAGCATTTTGGCCATTATAAGCAACCTTGGAGAAGGAGACCTCTTGGAGCTTGGAGCTACTTATCTTGGGAGTTGCTCTACATCAACCTTCACCTGAAGGTATTACTATTGCAAGCATTAGCTTGCCCCCATTTTTAAATACAAATTTATTCTTTCATATTTTCTTGTTCTTATTTTTAAAATATTTCCATTATTTGCTTATATTCTTGCATAGATCCATGATTAGTTTTGTTTAGATTAGTTTCTTGTTTAATTCTATTGAAACAGCTGCTACTAGTTAGCAGGTGCCCATAGCACTAAGCCTGGTTGCAAAACCGGGCCAATAGTTTTTGGCGACTCCGCTGGCTTTGAACAATAGATCTCAAATTTTGCTTTCAATTTTAGTTTTTTATTAGTTTTTAGCCTTTAGATCCATAGATCTGCCATCCTAGACAGCAGATCTATTGCTTCTCTAGGTTTTGGCCCCATCTATTGCCATTAACATCCCAGAATTCTCAATTTTTGGGTTCATTTTTCGGCTCCTGTGCACAGCTTTCGCCTCGCGGTTTTTAGCCTAACAGTCGCGCGGCTCATCGCGGCTTTTCGGCTTTTTTCCGCGCGGTTCCCCGCGGCTTCACGGCCTATTTCCGCGTGGCTTCGCAGTCATTTTCCGCGTGGCTCATCGCGACTGTGCGCCGAAATACCACGCTGCACATCGCGGCTTCACGGCTAAAAACCGCGCTGTCCATCGCGACTGTGCGATAGAAACCCGCGTGGTCCATCGCGGCTTTTCTGTCAAAACCCGCAATGCACATCGCGACTTTTAGCCCGAAACTCGCGATGTGATTTTTTGGCCACGCGGCTCAATTTTCAAATGACCACATCTCCCTCTCCTGAACTCCATTTGGAACGATTTGTTTTTTCAAATTGGGTGTTTTCGATCAAGGAATCCAAATATGCTATTAGATTTAAGAAACTTTTCATAGAAATTTATCTAATCTTTTATTTTAGTTTTAGTTATCACTTCAGTTCACCCATTTTGGCCCATATTTTCCAGTATTAAAATTTCAGCATTGTTTACAGCCATAGAAAAATTTGACTATTTAGAATGCACATGTGAAAAAGTCTTTTTAAATATTTTCATAAATTGAAAGAAGGATTTGATTGCATTTTATCTAGATTAAAAATTTTGCTGTTTGCTTCTTTAATATTTTGCCCATAGCAATTATTGAAAACGAAATCCATTTATTTCGAAAAGAAGTTATATTATTTGTTTTCCTGTTTGAAAGATCCTTTGTTTTTCGAATAGTCCTTGAAAAGCATTTAATTTCCATTTATTGAAAAAGTCATAAAATTTACTTTTGTTTTCAAAAGATCCTTTGTTTTTTGAATACTTAGCATTTACTTTTTTCAATTTCAGTTTAAAATACCACACGTGCACCCAATCAAACACTAATTTTAAACTGAGCCTTAAAACTTACCCTAATTTCAACCCACTTTTAACCCCACTTGGGGAACACTAAAAGAACTTTGTAGCTAGGTAGTATTGAAGGGATAGGTGTTCCAATAACACCCCTCAGTTATTACATCTGAGACATAGTTGTTGTCCTTTAGGGAGCTAAAATCTCTTAATATTTATTGGCACGGTCACAACCGGTTTATGGGAAGGCCTCTCCCCTAGGAGGGTTGAAGTCGCGACGATGGTTCCGAAAGCCTGAGTGGAATACCGAAATCCATTCAGTAACCGAAGGGCTACCATTCGCAGTTCTCGGGATATCCCTGTATAGGGGTATTGCGATCAAGGACCAAACGGCAGATTTACCTTTTCTCGACGTGTCATGAACGGAGTATCCTAGTAGGCATTCTTTAGGATTGATTACCCGGTGTCCCTCCCGGTAGGGGGATATCTAGCCGTGGACTCAACACTCAATATTGTCTGACTTGGATTTCATCACCTTGCAGAGAATATAGTTTGTTGATTCACAATACTTTTAGTTAGGTGTTTGCATGATTCAACCCACCTTTGGTCTAGTTACACCTATTTTTTCTAGAAGCTGTTTGCATGTTGGTACTCTGACCATTTGTTGCATCCCTCCACTTATTGTAGCACAGATGCTAGAATAAGTGCCTTTTTTGAGGTTGATTTTTTGGCCTGAGAGCCTTCATTTTCACTCCCCTTCTTGCACCCTTGGTTGCATTAGGGTTTTGAGTTTTTTATACATTACCATTTTACACATACAGATTTTTACACAAAAAACTTATTTCTCACCATTGAGAATTTTAGACGTTCTCGTCGTCTACAAGGCGAACTCCCAGAGTTCAGTCTACTTGGCTCGCCACGTCACCAACGCCGAGCCTTATCCCTTGACTCGACACATCGTCGGTCAACTAGACAGTCATCCGATTCTAACACGCCTCACTTCACTTCTGATTCTAAGGCAGAATCCGAAAACCCCGCTGAGTTTTTCCCAACCAACATTATGGCTGGAACACCTTTTGACCCACTTTTTACCAGCACCATAGGAGAGACATCTACAGACCCTTCTACTGCAGTGCCATCCATGGCAGCAACCACCCCCTTGGGTATGCCTAATATGGCGGACACTCCACATTTAGGAATGCCCAACACAGGGCCACCTACTGTTATAGGAATGCCCAACACAGGGCCACCACCTATTATGGGTATGCCGAATATAGGGGTCACACCCCCTCTCAGTTCCACAACCCAGATTCTAGGAATCACCACTACTATTCCTAACCCAAGTGTAACCCATGTTGCACTTGGAAGCGCTGGCCCATACCAGACCACACCTATTGGAGGACATATACCTTCAATACCTAGCATACCTTTAGGCGCTACTGGACCCCTACATCATACCCCCATGACTAGGCATGTCCCAGTCCCAGTCACTACATCTACTAGCTTACCGTACATGGCGAGTCTGAACTTACCAGACTTAGCCAGGCTCACCAATGATCCTATTAGACACGATCCTGCGTGGCCTCACATGCCCACCAAAATCCCCTCCGACATCCCTAAGTTCGAGGGCAAGGCAAGTGAGGATCCCCAGAACCATATCATGTCCTTCCATCTATGGTGTTCCTCCAACTCCATAGTGGACGACTCTGTCCACCTCCGTCTGTTACAGCGCACCTTCACTCGCTCTGCAGCCAAGTGGTATATCGAGCAGCCCCATGGGACACATGCCACCTTTACCTCCCTTACCTCGACCTTCCTGCAGTTCTTTCAGTTACCTGTCCGCTATGATGTGGGCGTCGAGATCCTTCTGTCTTGCAGACAGAACACGGCCACCCACATCACTGACCACATTCATGAGTGGCGTCGACGCCGAAGCCTCTGCAAAATCAAGTTAGACGACCGTATCTTCCTAGATTGGTTTCTCAAATCCCTCCTCCCTCTCATTGCGAAGGATGTGGCATCCGAATGACCCCAGTCCGAGGAAGAATCTATCCTAAAAACTTGGGAATTCGACCTAATTTACGCCCAGTCGGGTTATCTGTATACCATTATACCAAACGCCCCTCGGGGCAATTCATCCCAACACGATGCGCCGAGGGCATCCCATGCCGCAGATGGCATCATTGGTCATATGGCCTCGCATCCCCAACCATTTTCCATTATGCGCAATAATAACGACCCCGATCATTTGCGGGCTACATCTCACTCTAGAGCTACAACTTCGTATGCTCCCATGGCCCACCCCCACCACACTCATGGACCCCCATGTCCACCACAGTGTTATGGTCATGCACCTTCATCCTATCCACCTCTAGTTGCACCCCCTACGTATTACCATCAGCAGGCCACACATGCTCCTGTTCACTCACAAGCCCCAACAGCTTATTTCCCACCACAGGTAGTCCTTGCTGCACCACAACCTCTAATCGCTCAAACTTATCCTCCAAACAACAACAACACTACCCCCGCCAACCAAAACCCTGATCGACCACCGAAACAGGGTAAGAACCCCAATTTACGAACAAACCACCCATGTTCCATATGCGGGATATACGGCCACTATACACACACTTGCCCCCATTTGGGGTGAGCATGCCAACTGTGGTCTGATGACGCCCAACGCCAAGGGTACGCGGCACAACTAGCACCACCTCCTCAACCACAACCCATGGTTCTGCAGAATCCTTTTCCCACACAAGGAATGGCAAACACTCGTCCGTTGGATCCTCCTCAAGGAACCACAACACCACAACAGCAAATCACATATGATGCACACACAAACCAACCGATGGATTCATGTAGTCATCATATCCTTATGATGTCATCATCCGACATGAATCTCCAAACGCGTCGAAACCAATCCGCCCCCACTGCACCTAAAAATATTCTCCCCATGGTTGAACAACCTGTTTGTGGTGCAACTACCTCGTTTGTTTCCTCTATGGGACCCAGATTTTACTCAGATGCGCCGATGACCTCAACATTCCAATCCGTTCCACCCCCGTCACCCGCGCCCAAAGTATCTGACCTATGTACCCTGTCCCACAATACACAAACACCCAACAATCAACCATCCATGTTACCTAAACCACCATTGGATCCTAGTCACATTGGTGTTACACCCATCCACACAATTCCCTTTCTATTCCCTCCCTCGGGCGTAGTAAGCGCTTCGGTTATGTCTACCCTTAGTCTCCCCGGGTTAACCCTGGGATTACCCGTGTGGTATATTTCGCCTCCCATTGCCCCGCCGACACCAAATGTCATCCTGCAACCGGTGCAACCCATTGTTACTTCTACTCAACCACCTCCCAGTTTTACTACTCCTTCGTCATCGACGAATCCCCCTCCACTCATCAGGCCCACTGGGGGCAGAGGCCCACAATCATACACTGCGGTACCCCCACCCAAGGAAGTTAAGCCTCCCCCCGTGTTTCGTGCTCCTCCCAAATGCTCGTTGTGTGATGAGTTAGGCCATCCAACCCATCAGTGTCCATAGTTACTTGCATTATAGGAACACATGCAAATGCTGGACGACGACCCCAACATCCTGATGGTCAAACTCGATCCAAACCCCATGCCTCGTGACAAATCACTGCGTACCAACCATCCTTGTGCAATATGCGGAATCTACGGCCATTATTCACATCACTTCCTTGATCTCACAGATTACAGAGCAGCATTGTACGAGTTGAATAATGTCGACCTAGAGATATCCCCTCTTCTCATTGAGGAAATTCATCAACCACCATCTTCCTCCTCAGAAGAAATTAACACCATTTACACGATTTCCACTGGATACCCCTATGTCCGGTCGACCCCTTCCATTGATCCCTTTGATACACAGGTTCAACCCTTTCAAATTGACCAGGAAACCACATGTCCACAACATGGGGGCAGGCCCAAAACCTTGCCTACTCATCATCATCGTGATCCTCGTCGGAGATACTGGGGGCATCCACCCCACAAAGGGAATCCCCCATCATCATATCATCACTTCAGTATGCCACCACGACCCACAGCCTCATGGTATAACACCCCGCCAGCAGTTGCTCAATGCCCTATTGATCTCTCTCTGAGACAACATCTGCACCACATTGACACCTCTGAGTTAGGGGGCATAATAGATTACCTCGACCCCGGGATAGGGGGCATGATCAATCATTTTGAACCTTCCTCATCATCTCTATCTCAACACCTCAATGAGCCCATCGTTCAAACCAACACATATGTGATCCACAATCACAAACCCCATGCACATAGCATGGGGGCAGGTCATTAACCCTGCTCACTTTTTCATATTCGTGATCTCAACCATTTTTGAGGTCACGTGTCACTTGTATATTTGAGTTGATTTTATGCAGATAGTATTTCCCCCCGCGGGTCATCATTTCTCCCCACCACTGCATCATTGGCTTGGTGGGCTCACCTTTATTTGTAGCAATTTTTTAACCTAGTTATTTGCTTTGACCATTCCGGAGTCCTTATAACCTCCGTTTTTCGCACCATTTGCACTGCCGAATTCATATTTCCGCACTCGTGATGATGCTTGAGATCATTTATCACTCTCACGCCTAGATTTTTCTGGCATTTTTCCCATGCCCCCCTCGTCACCTCGATTTGCGTACCACATCCGTCGTTCTCCATTTTTGACATGCCTTATATTGTCGGATTCAGTTTTTCGCGCTCGTGATGATGCTTGAGATCATTTCTCGCTCTCACCTCTAGATTTTTCAGGAATTTTTTAAAAAATGTCACCCATCACCTCGGTTTGCATGCCACATTGGTCGTTGCCCCTGTTTGACAATCTTTATGTCATCGGATTCATTTTTCCGCACTCATGATGATGCTTGACACCTTTTCTCGCTCCCATCTACCCCTTTTTTTTCGGTATAATTTTACCCCTTTTTCGGGCCGAGCAATCCCTTTTACGAAAAAGGCACTTAGGGAGTTTCTGTTAAGCTCTTTTCTGACTCCTAAAACAATGAAAAGATCGTCGAGCAACCTTGCTTCCTTTCATGCTCGCTAAACGTATCTGAAAGGGCGTCTACCTGGTATATGTTTACCCCTTTTCCGGACCTTGTAGACTAATTACGAAACATGTATACTCTAGTCACATCGGCTAGAAGAGTTCTCCATCTGCATCATTTTATGCTTTTTCGAGCCTTGGAGACTAAACTTACGAAAAAGAACACCAATAGAGTCCACTTACCGCTTTTAGACTCTCTAAACATGAAAGCGACCACGAGCAACCACCATCCTGGGCTCGTAAAACCAACAGGACAGTAGTCATAACCACTGCAGAGTCTTCTTATCATTTTCAGACTCCTTAAAAATGAAAGCACCAATGAGCACGAACAGTCCTGGGCTCACAAATCCACAGGACAGTACCATTTCAGAGCACACTTTTATCCCTTCTTGGAGCTCATTAAAACTATGAAGAAGGACCCAATGGTGCTTCTCGGTGCCACAACAGATCACGTCTACTCATATGGAAGCTTCCCCATTTTGGTCGCCTTTGTTCAGAGTATTCTACAGTATGTCACCCTGAGAACCCCTCGACAGCACCCATCAGCTTGATTCCCCCCCGAAGTCAATACATACCTTTCAGTCCTTAAAAGCAATGATTCCCACACCTACAAGTCAGTTCCCTACGCTACCAGGTCAACCATGTCATCATGCTCTCAACAAAGGAAGTTTGAGTCTACCCACTATATGACCCCAGTTACTTCCCATCCCCACAAGTATGTCAGTCCTACCATCAGTACTACCACACTTCAATTCTACACCTCGCGCTCCTATCAAGGAAACATCATTGCCTTGCTAGTTGCTGGTCTCCCTCTGTCGACGACAACCAAATTTATTCCAGAGCATAGACCTAGAGGTCCCTGTGTCTTGGACTCATCACCATTTATGATGAGTGCCTACGAATCATTTCGAGAAGAGTCCTCAGTGCCTCTCCAAATGGTTGTTTCTCACATGCTCGACGTCAACACCTTGATCGCATCGTTGAGACTCGCACAGGGCATTGATCCGTTCAGTTATTAGTCGAAGACCCCGGATACCTCCCAACTCCACCACATTTGAGAGTCTACCTATGGATACACCCAGTTACACTGTTCCTATAGATATACGGGTTGCGTATGCTGACAGTATTCAGATGTACACCAGTTTTATACTCCCTCGAGTAGATAGTTACGATACTTCCCAGAGATGGCTCATAGTCATTACGTCCCTACAGATGTTGGACAACTTCAGTTCCAACAGTTCATCAGTTATTCCAGTGTATCAGTTATTGAGATCAGCCATGTCATGATCATGAGTACATCCCAAAATAATGTACCCTCTGGACCATTATGATGTACCAGTATATTTTTTATGTATTAGATCCCCCTTCTTGGGACTAATTGTTATGTATATGTCTTGATACAAGCATGGGTATGCCCGCCTCGTCTATTATCATAGATTATCCCTCATTCATATTGAGGCAATGTAATATTTGTTTATTTTTTGCAGCTTCCATGGGACGCGGATCCAGTCTCCAATCGGTCTTTTCTCCTCCCCAAAACCCCAGAAAAAAAGATAAAAGAACTATGATGTCTATCGGCCATCCGATGAGCTCCTGCCCTCACACATCACGGGGAAATCTGTTAACACCTAAAAAGTGCTCACTAGCTCATTTCCTTATTCACATGACCCATTTGTCCACTTTTCCACCATATGAGCCTCTGAAGCCAACAAAAGGTCACCAAAAGACCTTAGTACACCCCTTTTTCCCACTCAAAAAGATTATTTTTCCTAAAAAAAGCATAAAAAACCCTCAAAAAGGGTCCAAATTCCCAAAATATTAAAAAGGGAATAAAAATATTAATTTTATTCAAAAAAGGAAAAAAGGAGGGAAAAGTACCTAAACCATGTTGGTCAATACCATTGGTTTCCACAAAACCACAAATGGTATTCCTCACCACCAAAACCTATAAAAAGGTGGTAGGGGCTCCTCATTTCACATCCATCCATTATCTCATCCTCATGCTGCCGAAATCTTCCTTGAGCATTTTGACCATTATAAGCAACCTTGGAGAAGGAGACCTCTTGGAGCTTGGAGCTACTTATCTTGGGAGTTGCTCTACATCAACCTTCACCATTGAAGGTATTACTATTGCAAGCATTAGCTTGCCCCATTTTTAAATACAAATTTATTCTTTCATATTTTCTTGTTCTTGTTTTTAAAATATTTCCATTATTTGCTTATATTCTTGCATAGATCCATGATTAGTTTTGTTTAGATTAGTTTCTTGTTTAATTCTATTGAAACTGTTGCTACTAGTTAGCAGGTGCCCATAGCACTAAGCCTGGTTGCAAAACCGGGCCAACAGTATCAGAGTTGTGCTAAGAAGAAGACACTGTGCAGCTGCAGAAGCTAGGGCTTCTTAATCTTTGGGTTTCTCTCCTAAGATCATCAAAGGTAGGAGGCTAGGCTAACTCTCCTTGCAAGGGCACATCTTTATGTCAAGACAAAATTCAATTCTGAGCACTTTCAGTTTTTGGCCCGTCACTACTGCAGGAAAATTAGGGTTTCTGCTAAAGTTGAAATTTTTGGAATCTGTGAGCATGGCTGGATGCTCCTCAGAAAAATCAAATTTTAGAGCACAAGATCGAACTTTTTGGCTAGGTAGAACCCTGGGCATTATCAAACCCTAGTTCGGTATTTTGATGAGAATATCCGAAAGTTTCAAAGGCAATTTTGAGGGGTCAAATTTTGCATATTTCAAAATTGAAGTATACCAGCTTGATCAACTCAGCAAGGCACATCTTTCCATCCATTCAGAAGTTTGGAATTCAAATATTGAATTTTTAGGGTTTCTCTAACAAACCCTAATCCAACTCTAGATCCAATTTTCAGCAAATCAAGTGGTAAGACCTAAATATTTTATTTCCATTTTAGTTTCTCATTAAGATGTCTCACCACACCAAGCTTGAGGATAAGCTTCAAGGAGTTGACAACTTCTGAGCATGGAAGTATAGGATTGGGTTATTCCTAGAAGAGAATGATTTGGACACCTACATAAAAGAAGAGGTTCCAGTTCCAGAGGGAGATGAGGCTAAGGCCTTACACAAGAAGAACTTGGTCGAGGCCAAAAGAATCATTGCTGATTCTATAAAAGACCATCTCATACCCCATGTGCCTTCTCTAAAGACACCTAAGGAGATGTTTGACTCCTTGGCCAAGTTGTTTGAAGGAAAGAATATAAATCGGAAGATGACTCTACGGAATCAATTGAAAGGGGTTAAGTTCCAGAATGGAGAGACCATCCAATCCTAATTTACTAAGGTCTCTCAAATCAAAGAACAACTTGAAGCTATGGATGAAGTAGTGGAGAATGGAGAAATTGTCATGACCACATTAAATGTCCTACCTAGGTCATGGGACTCCTTCATCCAAGGTATTTGTGCAAGAAAGAAATTGATCTCCTTCAATAGACTATGGGAGGAAGGTTCAAAAGAAGAAGCTAGGATTGTAGCTCGAGAAGAAAAGTTGGGAAGTGAAGACCAAGCTCTCATAGCTCACACCAAGAGAAGTAAGTTCAAGAGGGAGAAATCTCATCAAAAGAAATCTCCTCACTTCCATCAAAAGAAGAAAGATCTCTCTCACATTAGATGCTTCTCTTGTAATGAAAAGGGACACTTTGCCTCAGACCGTCCCAAGAATAATCAAAACCATAACAAGAAGAAGAACAACAACAAGAAGAGGTATCATGCTCATGTTGTTGAGGATGATGAACCTCCCAGAAAGAAATCTAGGGAAGAAAGTGAAGACTCTTCAAGTGATGATGAATATGTTCTAATCTCTGCTCTCACATGTACTGTTACACATGGGTGTAATGATTGGATTATTGATATTGGGGATTCTAAAGATATGACGGGATTCAAAGAATCTCTTATGGACCTATCTGAACATGAGTCACCTCATAAGGTGAAACTTGGGGATGACTATCAATACCCTATAAAAGGAAGTGGTGAAGCCTCCTAAAAGTTAGACTATGGGAAGTCTTTAAAGATGCAAGATGTTCTATATGTACCTGGACTCAAGAAGAATATTCTCCCCATATCATCTTTAGATGAAAAGGGGATGAGAGTTTCATTTGTGGATGGCCAAGTACTCATGTGGCCAAAAGGTAAGACCATAGATGATGAAGTAGTGATTGGAGAGCAAGAGGGAGGCTTGTACAAATTGAAGGGACAACCTGAACATGCCATGGTACATGAATCCATGGATCCAAGTGAACTTTGGCATAGAAGGCTTGCACATGTGCACTATAGAGCACTACCAATTGCAAGGAAATCAATAGAAGGTCTTCCTAAAATCCAGTCAAAGCATGAAGTTGTTTGCAAAGGATGTGCAAAAGGAAAGAACACAAAGAAGGCATTTCCAAGCAGTGAAAGCAAGGCATAAGGAATCTTGGAAACTATCCACTCCGATGTATGCAGTCCGATGTCATCCAGTTCTCTGAGTGGGTATGTATATTATGTTTTTTTCATTAATGATTTCTCTAGGAAGACTTGAATTTGTTTCTCGAAGAACAAAGATGAAGTATTCAACAAATTCAAAAAATTCAAAGCCTTGATAGAAAACCACACTGAAAAGAAGATCAAGACTTTTGGATCCAACAATGGTGAAGAATTCACTTCAGAAGACTTCAAGAAGTTATGCAGTGATTCAGGGATTAAGAGGGAGTTTACCACTCCTTACAATCCACAATAGAATGGAGTTGCAGAAAGGAAGAACCTCTCATCCATTTTCAGCATTGGTTAAGGTGCACACTATCAAAGAATCTAGTAGCTCCTACAAGGAAGCAAAGATTGAAAGGGATTCCACCCAACAAACAAACAAACATAAGTATTTGAATTGTCATTTCTTGTATATATGATTGTTTAAATAATATTTTTCAATGATGTATATACTTATGTTCCTAGACTTAGGTTATGTATTATGCATATTAGAATAATTGCATTAATGAACAATATACTACTAATATGCATGTGATGTGTAAGTGGCCTATGGCACTGTACAACATTCCATTGCTAATTATCTAGAATGAAACCTATTTGCTGACATGTTGGGAGTAGTGCAGACTCTTAAAAATGTTCTGGTAGAGATGGAAGGCATCTAGAAAGTTACCGTATGAATACAGGATATGGATGAATGTTGTATTGAAGCATTGGCTAAGATAATTTTCATGACTGTATGACATATGCCTTTATGTGTAAGACTTTGTTCTGTAAACTATGAGAATTTTCTAATCATGCAATTGAATTTGACTTGTAGGAAAGATCGTGTACAATCACCTACAAAAGAAGGACTACAACATTTGTTCTAGCAACGAAGTTCAAAGAAAACTATCTATTAAAGATATTGAAGAATCTGAAGTTCCCAGGATCCGGGATGAAGTAATGGAAGAATGCCATGATCGAGGAATACCAGTCAATCATGAAGAATGATGTTTGGGATGTGGTCCCAAGACTAGATGGGAAGTCTGTTGTGACTTCCAAGTGGATCTACAAGATCAAGCATGCTGCAGATGGAAGCATAGATAAATACAAGGCAAGGTTTGTGGCTCGTGGATTCTCTCAGAAAGTGGCGATAGATTATGGAGAAACTTTTTCACCTGTAGCCAGATACACGTCCATCAGAACAGTACTTGCTCTGGCTGCAATGATGAAGTGGAAGATACACCAGATGGATGTCAAGACAACTTTCTTGAATGGTGTAGTCTAAGAGGAAGTGCATGTGGAGCAGCCACTCAGTTTTGAGACACATGATAGGGAGTCATGTGTGTGCATATTGAAGAAAGCCTTGTATGGATTGAAGTAAGCACCTAGGACATGGTACGGTGGGATAGACAGTTTTCTATCCAGTTTGGGCTTTACCAAAAGTAAAGCAGATTCCAACCTTTACTACAATGTTGAGGAAGGCAATCCAGTGATACTCCTATTATATGTGGATGACCTGTTTGTGACAGGTGAGGATAGGTTGATTGACGACATGAAGAGGAAGCTTGCTGCCGAATTTGAGATGAAGGACTTGGGTATGATGCATTACTTTCTAGGTATGGAGGTGTGGAAGAGTGCAGATGGAATCTTCCTTGGACAAGGGAAGTATGCAGTAGAGATCCTGAAGCGGTTCGGGATGATGGAATGCAAGGCCATGGCCACACCTATGGCATCGAACCTGAAGCTATTGAGTGATGCTTCATCATATTCGGTTGATGTCACAGTGTATCGTCAGACGATTGGTTCCTTGATGTACCTGACAAACACGAGACCAGATATTTGCTTTGCGGTGAACACCTTGAGCCAGTTTCTGATAGATCCTAGACATGTTCACCTGATTGTTGTAAATCATATTCTAAGGTACCTGAAGGGTACAATTGATTATGGGATCAAGTATGATGTGAATCAAAAATTTAACCTAGAGGTTTATGTTGATTCAGATTGGGCAGGAAGTGCTGCAGATAGGAAGAGCACTTCAGGGTGTTGCTTCAGTATGGGATCAGGTGTGATCTCTTGGTTTAGCAGGAAGCAATCCTGCGTAGCAATATGTACAGCCGAAGCAGAGTATGTCACAGCTTGTTCGGCTAGTTTTGAGATAGTGTGGCTAAGGAAGCTACTGTCTGATTTATTTGATCTCCAGTTGGATGCTACCTATATATATTGTGGCAACCAGAGTTGTGTGAAGTTGTCAGAGAACCCAGTGTTCCATGACATGTCAAAGCACATCGAGATCAAATATCACTATATCATGGATATGGTGCATAGAGGAGCAATGAAGCTCCAGTATGTTGCGACAGATGAGCAGATTGCAGATGTGTTGACCAAACCACTAGCCAGAGTAAAGTTTGAGTACTTCAGAGAGAGGCTTGGTGTTCTTCAGATAGAAGATACTTCAAGAAAGAAGTGATGGGATACATTTGCAAGAGCCATTCCAAGCATGGTGGTAGGAGGATCCTTCCCATGGCTATGGATGTAAGCATTGTGTGATGAGCATCAGGATGATGCTCTAGTTACTGCTATGTATGATGATCAGGATGATCATGTGTGATGAGCATCAGGATGATGCTCCAGATGATAAGCATCAGGACGATGCTATGATGATGATCAGGATGATCATGTGTGATGAGCATCAGGATGATGCTCCAGATGATAGGCATCAGGATGATGCTATGATGATGATCAGGATGATCATGTGTGATGAGCATCAGGATGATGCTCCAGATGATATGCATCAGGATGATACTATGTACATGATCAGGGTAATCATGTGATGATGATGTGCATCAGGATGTTGTACTATATGATGATGATCAGTATGATCATTAGTATTAAGATGATACTCAACGGTGGTGGACAGATTGTGTAGGTAGCATAGAAAATATTCTGGGAGATCCGATAGTCTGAGATCGGATACTCTTTCAAGTTTTTGCTGCAGATTGTCCATGGACAGATTGTGCAGGTAGCATAGAAAAGATCCTAGGAGATCCAATAGTTTGAGCTCGAATACTCTTTCAAGGTTTTGCTACAGGTTGGCCATGGACAGATTGTACAGGTAGCATAGAAAAGATCCTGGGAGATCTGATAGTCTGAGCTCAGATACTCTTTTGAGGTTTTGCTACAAGTAGCATAGAAAATATCCTAGGAGATCCGATAGTCTGAGCTCGAATACTCTTTCGAGGTTTTGCTACAGGTAGCATAGAAACGATTCTGGGAGATCCGATAGTTTGAGCTAGGATACTCTTTCTAGGTTTTGCTACAGGAGGCATGTAATCAGTCCTGAAGATCCGATAGGTTGAGTTGTGTGTTCATAAAAGTCCTAGGATGCTCTTTAGAGATCTTGCAGGTTGCAAGACACTCTTTTAAGGTTTTTCTTGACCACTTGTAAAAGATCCTAGGATATTCGATAGTTTTAGCTCGGATGCTCTTTCGAGGTTTTGTTGATGCACATTCCACAGGATGGCTAGAGATGTTGAAGACCTACAAGATGCTAGGCCTATAACCAGCATGAAAAAGGGTTGGATCTAAAAAACTTCCTATGACGAGAAGAATTGAGAGATAGCCCAGTAATCGAGATGACGAGTACAGCAGCAATGACGATGATGCTCCGTGATCCAGTGAGGATGATCCAGCTCCAGAATTGAAGACTTGTGGCAATATGTATTGATGACCTGTGTCTAGAGAATACCTTCCTAGTTAAGAGGGAGTGTTGATGTATTTGTAACTTCGGAAGATATTCTTCTATGTATTACACTTGTACTTTATTATATTCATGATGGAGATGTATTATTCCTCCAATCAGAAGTGTCATCATTTGTATTTGTAAGTGTCGCAAGTGTTGCAAGTGTCGCAACTTATATTTGATGGGTTATTAGACCACCAGTGTGGGGTCGGCCCTGTATAAGTCATGTGGTAGGGTTATTAGGCTTCCTTAGGAAGTCGGCCCTATTAGATTAAAAAGCAGGTTAAGTTGTGTATAAATAGAGAGTGAATTACTCTCATTCTATTCATTTTTCACTCACTCATCCAACTCGCATTAGTTGAGAGAGAAGTGCGCACAAGTGGAGGAGGAGTAGCTGTTGGAGTCATCTATCTTTTGGGGATTGATCTTTGTGATCTTTGTATTAAGGCTTATTCTATATCTGAGGAAGTTGTAGGGTTTTTCTCCTTCTTGGTTTTCCTCGAGGAAACTATGTGTCTCTTGTGTTTATGATTGTTATGCTATGCTTGTTATTCTCTTAGTAGAATCCTAGATAATGTTTGAATGCAATTATCGAAAAATTTAACAATGATATCCCATATGAATATTGATCATCGAGGGATATGCTACTCTTTGAAGCTAACCCATCCCCTCATTGATATTGGGTAAACCAAACTCAATGGTATGCTTAAGGTCTCTGTAAGGAGGTCTCCCTAGAGGAAACACTCTGAAACTCCATTGTACACCATTGTGTGTCAGTGTATACCCCTATATAATGTTGCATACCACTATAGCCTCATGCACCATTCAATATCTTTTGTTTGGAGTTGAGCTGGCCATTATATAAAAAAGGCACACCTTATTTAAATCCTCTACCATCCCAGATAAGGATCTTCTGAGAGGTTGTTAGACCATATCGCGAAACTCATGGGGAGTGCTAAACATTATTCCAACAATCTCTCCCTCAGTGTTACCTGAGAGAGTTTCGAATCTATTACCCTGCTCTGATACAACTTGTTGGGAGTTGAGTTGGTGGTTAGATCCAAAAGTTGCACCTGATGGAAATCCCTATCATCCCAGTTAAGGATCTTTCGAGAGGTTGTTAGAACATGTTGCAAAACTCATGGGGAGCGTTGAACATTATGCTAACATCTTGTATGTGTTATTGTATCCAACAATCTACTGATGTCAGCTAAACATGTATCCCCATGTGTGTCCATATGTGTCATATACCTATCCACCCAATCCATGGATGTGTATACTTCTTTGTTGGCTGGTCCATAAGGAATGTGCTATGCCATCTCCCCCGTAGGTAATCCTTGAGCCTCTACTGGGATCTTTAGAAGGAACGGCTCATGATATTCACCATGCAAAACATGAACATAATCAAAACCCCTCTAATGGCGTCCCTCTTCTAATGAGCTCAACCCCTACACTGAAGATTGCTTCCCAGATTTGAAGGTGACTAAATGTGGGAAATGAGTGAGACCAGCAATGCGCCCTTTTTGAGAAAAACCCCCACCAAAATGCACATATTCAACTAAACTTGATGTTCTTTGAAAGAAAGGAATTCCAATGAAGAAATCTGAGTAATCCCATCCTCTAGATCGATTAGGGTGGATAGTTTCACCGCTAAAATCAATGTCCTCATAGGGTTTTCATCCCAAGAGCCAAAGCCATAAGAGCTCTCCAAAATCACTTTTCGAAAATAATTCATGAATGAATAGTGAGGGGGTTGATTTCCCTATTTAATCTCAATTTATCCTTTTTTTGGATTATTTTACCATTTTTTTGCTTGAATTAAAAATTAAAATGGCTTTATAAAATCACATTATGAATTAATCATTCAATATCACTTTATAATGTACTTTTGGCTCATGTGACATCAATAATTTATTAATTCGCTTTTTTCGACTATAGCCTACAAGAATTGAATAGGCTAATAAGTCGTCCCCTAGGTGATCATTCAAAAAGAGACATGACATATAATTTGTTGTGAAAGATGTGTAGCTTTTGTAGTTGTAGTGTTTGAAGGATTCATTCATTATTGCATATATTTTTAGAGTCTTTGTTGCCTAGTATTGTATGCATATTGGAATCCTTTTTGAATTACCCTGAATTGCAGGTGGTGGTGTTTATCCTTGTGCTCCAAGTGATAATAGAAAGCGTGTGTGAATGTAAGTGATATCTGTTGTTGATAATTCTATCTCGAGCAGAGCATGGGTTCTCTACTTGAGGTATTTGTCTTTGTGTTGAAGCCCCGGATGTGATGCTGGAATATTTTCCAAGGCAATCAACAGAAGGTGATAGCCCAATCTAAAAGGCTTCAAACAACCCTACGCAAGAGTGTTTCTATCCCCAAATTGTTTGGTGGGACTGACTCCTATAGATATCAGGCCTCCGCTGGCACTTATGTGAGTAGATCCAAATGGATCTATCTTCCTATCAGGGAAGAATGGGAAGAGTTTTATGTCTAAGGGGTAAGTAGTGTTAGCTTTAGGAAATATCTAATTAAGTTAGATCAGAATTAGAAAAAGTGATTTGAGTTTACAAAACAATCAAATCTTTATTATTTAATAAGTATATCACAAATTAATAAACATATGAATTGCATCTGTGCTTATCATCTTCAGCCAAACTAGACAATGAAAATTGAACAATTTTACCCAAGGAATTTAAAACATATATAAGACTGTTATGCTATGATATGCTAATTGAAAAATTATCAACAATACGATTATAACTATTTATGACTTGCATAATAAGATAAAATGATTTAAATAAAGAAATTCATTTAACACATAATAACAGATCAACCATATTTTAAGAGAAATCCAACCTACAGATCGATGTGTTCGTAGAAATTTGCAACATAGAACAAAATTCATTCAAATATTGTAGTGAGAAAACAAGATCTATCAAAGAAATTTGACAAATGTGCAAAAGAGATGGCCAAGAGAAACTGATTGAATTTCATTAAGTCTGCAAAAAATTAGAAATCCTCAAGGAAACAGATCATCTCGAGTTCTCCTTTGGTAATTTTCTCCCCTCTCCTCTATGAGATCTAAGCACTCTAAATAATAATTACAAAAAATATTACAAGGCAATTCTCCCATGAAGATAGGTATTTCAAAATATTAACTAAGACTTTCCAAGGGAAATCCGCCACTTGGAAGATACATCTAACAAGTATCCAATATCTTGATATCTGGAATGTCCGAGTGTCAGTTGAGTCTTGCAATTGAATGATTCAATTTCCCTTTTCTTTAACTTATCCCACTCACACAGGAAAATTTTGACTTCCACTCCTGAATTGATGGGTGACTCAATCAATTCTTTAAGCTCAGCATTGTGAATGTGCTCCAACTGATCAATTCGCACTTTGGATTCTTCCTATCTTTCTTCAACCTGTTGGATCATAATTTTCAATGAGATTCAGAGTTGGGAAATCCAACATGGTCAACAAGTCATCATAAGCAAACCACCTTCTGCTACAAACTTCTTGTGCTTCCTGGATTGTAGACTCTACCTGTTCACATACATTTTCGCATGGGTCTAAAGAGAGTTTAATTCTTCTAAACTTGATGCTTTCAATAACAGGTTTATCTTCAGGCTTATACTTGATGTACTATTTCCAATCTGACACATCTTCAATGGCCTGAAGTGCATCCTCTCTTCTCTGATTATGTGTGAAGAGGACATCCGATTGACGTTCAAAATAATTATAGGTATCGCTGATCTCATCTAGGAACTCAAATAACTTAACCAAAAGGTTATTATAATCTCCATTCACCTTCAAGGCAAATTCTTTAAATTCCTCTGCAAAAAATCTTGGGAAAGAAGAAAGGGTTGTCATAGCTACTGCATTCTTCAGTTGTGATTCAAACATTGTGATCTTTTCAGTATGAGCCACATTTAACAATTGTATCTCCTGAAGCTGCTATAAAAGGGATGCATCATGTGCCTGCAAATCTTTAAGCTGGTTATCATGCTCAGTCTTCAACTCTTGTATTTGAGACTTATGTTGTTCCTCAATTTGAGTTAGCTCCTTCCTAAGCTTCTGCAACTCTTGTTGCTTCATCTCAATTTCTTTGTTTAATGAAGTAAGTGAGTCATAATTGACCCCTGCAAAGGCTCCCATTGCTGCAGCAGTATCAAGTGCTTCCTGTTGGACATCAGTGGATTCTTTTCTCTAGATCACTTGGTTGGGGACAAGACCTTTGGAGACAATTCCTTCCTTATGCCTTTTTGTACCCCTTTTTACTATTGCTTTCTCTATCTTGCTATAGAAATATTATCCTAGTGAAACTAAAACATCTTCTCTGAAATTGGCCACTACTTCAGTTGTAGATGTAGACACATCAGATGTTGTGACCAAAGGAGTTGTTAGGGACACAACAGGGGTTGGGATTGGCATAGTGATTTGATTGGTGGAGATTGAGGAAGTGGCAATATTGGAAACTAAGGGTACAGAAATGGGAAGAGAATTCAAGGTAATAATTTCAGGGAGTGGAACAGTGACTGTGGTTACTGTTGGCTGTAAGGATATAGTTGGGACTTGGAATTCAGTAACTTGTGGTAGTAAGGTCAAAAGTGGAGTTACTAATGATTCTTGTCAAGTGATAATAGGAATAACAGGTAGCTCAAATGTGGTGGATGAAGGAAGCATGATATCAACTGATGAGATGGAAGGGAGTGTATTGGAAGTAAGTGGAGATGTAGAGGCGAGTGTAGCAGACGCTATGGTGACTTCTTGAAAGTGGATATCTGGAAGAAGATCATCCATCACTATACTGTTTAAAAGATCAACATAAGTTTTTGTAACAGTAACCTCTTGTAAAATAGGAACAACAGTTGGGAAAGAAGATGGAAGTGTTTAATCCTCTATGTTATAGGTCAAACTTGCACCTCTCCGTCCGTGATCACCCTAAGCTGCTGATCACACAAAAGGACAACTTGGATGGAGGAGCATGTTGACCTTGGATGATATGTCAACTCATTCCATTTCCTGAAATTACTGGAAAACCCCAAAAATATCATTTTGAGATATGAGCGCTACTCTACTCAAAGAGACTAGCGCCCATACGATACTCCAGTGTATAATAGTAGTACCCATATCTAAGTACACGCTACTCCTGCTCAGCATAGTAGCGCTCACCATTTAAAATTGACTGAGCGCTAGTTGTTGAGCACTAAAGTAGTGCCCTATATGCTACTCCACTGAACAAGAGTCGCGTACATCTTAAAAGATGATTAACAAATAAATTAATTCATCGAGGAGTTTTAGTTGATGGTAGTTTCCTAACTTCCCCAACTTCCTCCATCGACCCAAACTACTTCTTTAAACCTATAAATACTAAGAAGGTTAAAGGAGAAGGGTTAGAAATTATAGCTAGAGAATCTAGAGGATGAGTTGATGGAGAAACTTTGAGACATTGGAGGAGTTGATATTGAAGACAGCCAAGCCAGAGAAGAGCAAGAGCCCATAATCAAGTTGCAGGAGCCTGTTTCATGATCATGTATACTTGTACATCATTCTACTTTTGACAAATAAAGGTTGAAGTGTCTTTCTTGTTCCAATTCTAATGTGTTATGAAATGGCATCTTAATTTGGATCTGTTTTGGTCAATGATGAATGTTAAACATTGTTTTTGTTTCTTTCAAGCTTTATATATTGCCCAAAATGTTTTGAGAAAGGTATTGTTATTGCAGGTTTGCTGAAGGAAAGGTGGATTTGGAAGTTGAACACGAGATCAAGTCAAGGCTAGGATCAGACTTCGATTGAAAGGTGTGTTCCCAAGATCTACAACTTATTTCTTTTTTGTAAATGTCTCTGTAATAGCATCAATACACTTACCTGTCACCCCAACCAAGTTGATAGCATTAGTTTCCTTGCTATAGGGTAGATTTACCCGCCAACAGACTGGCGACTCCACTGGGGAAAGTGAGTTTTTGGCTCTAGGAAACCTTGTTCTTGTTTGTCTTCTAGATTGTTTTGACTTCTTTGATGTGTTGAGGAACTTTATAGGTATCCCTTGCTTGTTTCTTGCATACTTTCATCAGTTTTTGATACCTTCCAAAGTTAGTTTTCAAGCCTTTGAGATATGAGCACTACTCTGCTATATATACAGTAGCGCCCATATGCTACTTTGCTATATATACAGTAGCGCCCGTTTCAGTAGGGGCGCGAGTTGCTCTACTACACAGTAGAGTACACTTTCTGTAGCATTCTATTTTTGGTTTGCTTGTGTTTTAACCCTTTTGGTGATTTGCTGACTTTGCTGTAGGATCCCTTTGATGGTTGCATGAGTTTTTTAACTTTTGGTCAAGTCGTAGAACCTGTCCTTAAATTTTTTTCCATCTTTTGAACCGCTTGTTGACCGTTGGAATTTTTGAACCGTTTATTGACTTTTTGGAAGACTAGGGAGTGTTTGGTGTTGAGCACTTCCACTGTTTTAGACCCTGACTACCTGTTGCTAGCTTACAAACCTGCATACTCTTGTATCTGATGTTTGTGGTGACGTTTGTCTGCTCTCTACTACTCCCATCCTTTGTTTTAGGGTTTGGTCCTTGGTAGAGCCTCTAGGGTGTCTTTTTTTTGGTCAAGTTTCATTCTTCCTGGACTCCTTGTCTTTTTGCTGGTTGCAAGTGCTTTTAAACAGCTGTAGGCTAGTTCATTTCTCAGTTTCTTTGTGTTAGTAAGGCAGCTTGCTTGTCTACTTGTGCTTGGCATAGTGGTCTTGCTAGGGCTAGATACTTTAGGTCAGTCCTTTTGTGTCTTTCTCCTTTGTTTTCTTCCACTTTGTTGTCAAGTTTATAGGCTTTTTCTTTGCAAAAAACCTGTAGATCAAGTCTTTTTCGAGCTAGGGTTTCGACAGCTATAGGCCTAAGAACATTTAGCCATACTTACACACATTGCATATAAAGTTTTATTTTGCTTTCCATTTTTATATAGTTCTTTTTCGTTTATTGAAAAAGCAAAAAAAAATTGGTATTTTAAGTAAATAGAACTTGTTTTTGCTATTACAAGATAACTTAGTATATTTTGTATAATTTCAAAAAAGAAAACAAAAATTTTAAGTAGGTTTACTCGATTTTTCAGTTTTGGAGAGAAGTAATTGAAAAAATGAAAAGAGCTTTGTTGTAGAAAGTTTTTGATATTATTGCACTTTTGTTTTCTTGTCATAACCACGCCACACAAAAGCACTACCCTTTTTGAGTAATAAAAGCCCTAAAATTTGTTAATAAAATGAAATAGAAACATTTTTTCTTTTTAGGGTACACTACACCAACTAGGTTTGGTTAGGATCTTGGGTTTAAATCACCTTAAACTACCCAAGAGCACACATTGCGCAAAAATCATAGTGAGACTATCATAGGTAAACCCACCTCACTCAAAATTTGCCTGGGATCTATGCAGTAGGTCATTGCGAGATCAGTTTGTGGGAATACTCCTACTTTTTGTTCGAGCATACGCCAGGATCGGATTGCGTATTGGGGACTCTTTCGAGTTTCGGGCTTAGCTACCCTACCCATGCTTTCTGATTCGACCGGTGACTATTCCCACAGGAATTTTCGGTGTTGTGGTATCCATAGTATCTGACTCTAGGTTCATACACAGGTGACAGCAGAGGGTATATCTGTTGTACCTAAGACAGACGTGGGAGGAAACCCCTTGCAGGTCGTTGGGAGGGCGGTTGGGTGATTCCAGCGCTTTCACCCTTAGTCATTGTATTGTGGACCCCGGGTAACTGTCTTTCTTCCTTCGTTGATCTATTATGGGCCCTCATCATCCCAGACTCTTCTCCGGAAGGCACCTTTGTTTGCCTGGTTTGTATACTTAGGAATTTTTTTAGTTGGCGTGCTGTTTGCCCCCTAGTTGTTGTGGCCACTAGGTTCTAGTCTGTTATTTTATATTTATAATCACGGAGAATCAAGAACTTCGTAGATCGAGGAGGTTTCAAAACCTTCCACCACTTAGAACGGAACCTATACAACCAGCTAGACAACAGCGGGTAAACCCCGGTATTTTTTCAAAAGTTACTCCTGAAACTGAATTACCTGAAGAAATTCCTGTAACAGAAAACCGTGAAATTGAGGTTCCTGAGGAACCACTACTAGGTACCACAGATCAGCAACACTTTAGTACAGTTGAGGTGGAATATCTTACTTCCGCGGAGTATAGCACTCCTTTCAATCCTCCTTTAACTAATACTAGAATTCCGCTTCTGTCACCTGTTGGTTTCCAGCAGCCCCTTTTCAGTGTAGATCTTTCCTTTCCTGGACATCTAATGTCTAACTCAGGAGGTGAACAGGGGGTTCCCCAAACTCCCACTTTAGGTATGAACACCAACATAGTTAATCCTTCTTTTACTGCTACACCTAGTCAGGCACAAACCACATCTGTGCCTACTCCATCTTTTAGTTTCAACACTAGTACATTAGGTATGCCTAGTTCTACAACGATGGCATCTATTGCTACACCTACTATTGGACCTAGCAGTATGGCCAATTGTACAACACCTTCTACTTCTCAACCTTTATATCAGATTCCTAGTACTTGGGTTTCCACACCTGTGGTAGGACCAAGTGCTTCTGCAAACATGCCAGTCATGGGTACCATGACTACACCGTCCACATCACTTCTACTGGTTTCAATACCTTTGTAGGCCCTAACATGAACCAATGTAGTATGCCTGCAAATAATACCCCTTTTTCCTTATTCTCAGGGGGAGGGGGTAATATCTTTAACCAACAATATGGCGGGGATAATACCCATCCATAGTGGACAAACCCGCAAAGCACTAATCCACTCTCGTATGGGTGGGGAAATTTTAATAACTCTTTTGCACAACAACAACAGATGGCAGGGGGCAACCCCTACAAACAAATAGCTGGGGGCAACCCCTACCAACAGTTAACTGGGGTCAACCCCTATCAATAGTTGGTAGGTGGCAACTCCTATCAGCACATGGCCGGGGGCAACCCTTATCATCAGATGGCTGCGGGAAACCCCTACCAACAATTCATGGGACAAATGATGGGTGGTTCCCCTTATCAAGTACCGTCCTACCGGCCTCGTCTACCTTTTCTAGCAACTTTGAATTTGCCAGAACTTTCTAAACTGACAAATGATCCTGTGTGTCATAATGCCACATGGCCATCAGTTCCCACCGAATTACCTTCGGATATTCCAAAATTCGAAGGCAAAACAGGTGAAGATCCTGGTGACCATGTCACTACCTTCCACCTATGGTGTTCTTCCAATTCATTAAACGAGGATTCCATCAGATTGAGATTGTTCCAAAGGACCTTAACTGGTCCTGCAGCCAAATGGTACATTGAACTACCTACGACTACTTTCTCTAGTTTTGGGGATCTAGCAACCGTCTTTTTGAACCACTTCCAGGTTCCTGTTCGGTATGATGTCGGAACAGAACTTTTGTCTACTTTTAGACAAAATAAAGCCACTCACCTATCTGACCACATTCAGGAGTGGTGAAGACGGAAGAGGCTCATTAAGGCCAACATACCTCCGGAGTTCCTGCTTGAGTGGTACTTGAAATCACTCCTTCCTTATATTTCTAAGGAAGTAGCGACATCTGGAGTATCCAATGAAGAAGAAGCCATCTTAAGGACTCAACAGTTAGACCTTGTTTATGCACAATCTGGTTTACTATACGAGATTATACCTGACGCACCGAGATCAAACACTGATTTGAGTAGACCCAAACCTGGACCACATGCTGACGGCATAGTGGGTTCAGTTGACTCTGCAGCCTTCGAAGCACTGACTAAACATGTTCACGCCTTATCAGTCAAACAATCGACTGCGGATATTTCTTTCGTCACAACCTCTCCTTCTACTTCTGAACCTATCAACCAGGTGCAGAACAATCGAAAGGGCCCTCGGCAGCCCAACAATAAAAGAAGGGCAAGAAAGGCGAGGGGAACCAACAAAATCCCAAAAAAGACAATGCCAAAGAGGGTAACAAAGAGGAAAAGAAGGTTAAGTTCCCTTGTAAACTTTGCAAGCAGAACCACCTTACTCACCAATGCCCTCTGCTTGAAGAAGCCCAGAAGCTCTTAAGAGAAAAGAAGCCTGCCGTCCTGAAAGATCCATTTCCTAAAGGGCAAGGCTCAACTTCTGGCACCTCCAAAACTGGGGGCACTTCGCACGCTTCGGTTGATCAAACTTTTATAAATATGGTTAATTCGGATGCACTTTTGCAAACTAGAGCCAGGAACTATACCCCGGAAGCGCAGAAAAAGGATAAGGAGATTCCTGAATCCTCCACTCCACTCCACATACCTGTGGACCCAATGCCCAAGATTCTGAAAGGTGTCTTGAAGAGGGCATCGCACAATCCCAACACACGGGCTTCTTCTAACTACAATGTGGTTGAAGATTTATCCCAGACCCCTTGTGCCATGTCTACTCTAGAAGTCTTGCAGAGTTGTCCTTTACAACGAAATGCACTTCTGGCAGCTATTGGGAGTATGGAATCCTCCAATATGTCTGCGCGATTTGATATGATTGATGTCAAATACTGGTTTCCCTATCACGTTTCCCTTCAGATTGAGGTCGTTCATGGTCCAATGACCATTAGACGAGCCGTAGTAGATGAGGGAGTGTCGACTTGCGTAATGTCAATTTCCTGTTGGAAAGCTTTAGGTTCTCCTAAGTTAGCCCCTTCCAACACACTGCTTACTGCATTTGATGGCAGAACTTTCTGTCCACATGGAGTTTTGCCATCATTTGATGTCACTTTGGCTGGTAAAATAGTTGCTGTTGAAGTAGAAGTTCTGGACGCTCCACTCGATTACAATATGTTGTTAGGCAGGAGTTGGACATATGCCATGCAAGCTATTGCATCGACAGTTTTTCGAGTGGTAATGTTCCCATTTGAAGGTAAGATCGTTACTGTCGATCAACTTTCTTTCACTCAGAGAAACAACCAGACTTCTTCGGAAACCACAGTTCCTTTGATTGATCAAACTACCCTGGTTGGCGAGAGTTTAGGAGCAGGACTTTACGGGTCACTAATTGGCACTTTTGACCTACCGGCTCCTACCTTATTTGTTGGGACTGAGGGATGTTGATCGTCTGAAACTTCCATGGTTAGTTTAACAACTGATTCTGAGTTTCCCTTGACTAATACAAACCCCTCCGAGCCCACCCCTGTTGAAGCAGTTACCCACTTGGATTCTCATCGAACTACAATAGGACATATGTCGACTCCATTGGTGTCTGTCGAGTCAAACATAGATTGTGCCACTACTCAAACACCAGACCCGATTCATTCTCTCGACAATTCAGAAATTACTTTACCTTCTGATGAGGAAATGTTAGAAGCCTTGAACGACCCAGACCATCCTTGTGAACATATAGATCGCGCATCTTTCTTGTTTCCTTTTCTTAACTTATTAGAGAGAGGTGAATTTTGTTCACCACCGGATGAAAATACTGACTTCACTCCTTCACAAGTTGGTATTGTTGAAGCAAATAGATTACATACCTCGCTGGTGAACATTTTCACTAGGGTCAATGGAAGTATTTTCTTTGAAACGGGATGTTATCTCGATGAGATTATTCCGTATACCAATCTTTTCCGTGATTTCCATAACACCTTTGCCCGGCCTCATGAGGAAGATCCAGGCATTGACTCTACCTGAAGAAGTACTACGCCTAGGCTGAAATACTTTTTCTTGTAACATAACTGTATATTTTTGTAAAGCTAGTTTGTTTATGCTTGTTAGGTAATCTTATGTGTGTTTCTCGTTTCGTGTACCAGATGTCAATCGAACATTTCTTAGGATTTGCTGATGGCGCCAGTCGCCACACCTGTCAGTTGCCTGCAACAGCTTGGGTCATTTATTCAGCCACTGACCAACTTGTCTCTTCGGGGGGGGTTTGTTTGGGACCTACCACGAATAATGTAGTTGAATACAGTGCAGTTATAGAACTTCTCCGAGATGCTCTCAGTCATGGCATTTCATACCTGGAGGTAAGGCTTGACTCACAATTAATTGCTTTTCAGTTAACAGGTGTCTATCAGATTAGAGATCCAGGATTTCTACGTCAGTTTCTATGAGTTAGACTATTGGAAAGACAATTTCATTCTATTAGATATGAACACATTCCAAGAAGTTTAAACACATTAGCTGATTCATTAGCAAACTATGTGTTAGACTGGCATTTACATCACACATTATCATAAACAACATTGCACACATAAAATTAAAACGCATACACATGTAAATAACTGATACTGTATATAGCTGGTACCGTATCAAAAAATATGAGTTTTAGTCACAGGTTTATCAAAAGTACAAAAGATGGGCATAGTAGCCTCAAAAATATATACATAGAATGTTTTTCTTCTCCTATGGAGAAGGAGGGACCTCATCATCATTTACCGCATTGCGATAGCATATGACTAGTCTAGCAACCCTCCACAACACCCTAAGCCATGCTAGGGGCACCCCAACAACATCTTCCTCCATATCAACAGGTATCTGGTCCATACGACATGCAGGAATCTCATGAGTCAACCGACTCATTTTCCTCTCCAGGGTTCCCAATATAGCATCCGCTGCGGTAATATCAGCTGGCCTCACATAGATGGTAGGATGGCCCTCAGGACGAACAGGCCCAACATCTGCATATGACACTTGATTAGAACTTCAAAACTCATTCATAAAAATCAAATACTTGAAAAAGTTTGAAAAAATTAAATAAATTCTCAAAATTTAAACATACCAATATCTCCCCAGGCTCCACCTGGAGGAAGCACCAGCTCTGGATCATGATGGAAATCCAATCCAGCATAAGGAAACTGCTCAAAAGCAGGTACTTGCCTCTCCCACCACCCCCAAAAGTCACCAGTATGGTAACAATAGTGACTTTCCCCACCACCCTGGCGGAGGAAAATGTCACCCCAACGGCCTAGTCTGGGCTCACGGGGGTTAACCTATGGTAGAGGCATCCCCAAACTAATAGCAGGCTTCCTCTCAAAGAAGAAAGTACACAAAATACTTCCGTACCCAAAATTCTTCATTGAACCGGATTTGCAACCTGTCAATTGAGATTTCATGTTTTCCAGCAAACTAGTACTCCAATCATAAACATGACCGTGCAAGCATTGTACACCAATATGCATCGAATGCCTGGAAGCTAAATGTTGTGATGCACTACCGGCTACTCGGTTGATCATGCTCACTATCACTTTCAAAGGGAGACCATCAATAGTTGAAATCAAGACTTGGCTTCCCGATTTTTTCGCTCCGGCAACACAGTATGTATTCACATATTCTTCCACTAATCGTGCACCCAAATGAGAAGACCCTTTCAGGTTGATTACATCTCCTCTCCTTGAGAGACCAGTAATAAAGTATATGTCATCAACAGTAAGCTCCAATGTTTTCCCACGGATGACAAAGGTTTTGGTATCTACATCCCAATACTTAATCAGTCTTCGAAACAGTTTGTTTAAAGCCCTCATGTTTATGGTTCGATAAAACTTCAACAAACCGCATCTTCGGAGCGCATGGAGGGTAGCCGGATCTTGCATGGCTAACCTATCCATGTCCTCATGCTCCCTCTCCCTCCATTGAAGGACCATATTGCACAAAAAACCAAAAATGTTTGATTCTCGACACTTGTATGTAAGCTTTCAAGTATGTACACTACTGTGTATACTACACAGTAGCGTGTAGGCGATACTCTGTTTGAGCAAAGTAGTGCCCATCGAGTTTATACGCTACTCCTGTGTTTACACAGTAGCACCCGCGCATAAATACTTATGAGCATTGCGTTGCAAGCTATTTTTGCTCAAAAATTTAAAAACAAACCATGAAATTGCAAGTCAGGGAGATTTCAACTTACTTGGTGGAGGAAGTTTGGTGGATGGATGCTCGGTTTGATCGCAGTGGAGATTTGAAATTCGCAAAATGTTGCCCAAATTTTGCCCTACAACACAAATTGAAAATTGATTTTTAAACAATGAAATTATAGATAAATTGGATTTTGATTTTTACCCATAATTGTTAATTTTCCATATTTTCAAAACTTTCAAAAAACCCTAATTAATCAATTGAAACACACAATACGGTATAACACTGATCCAAGCTCATTTTTCACTTATTTGTTGTTGGATTCGTCTCCTAAGCTCAAACTTCTTGATGATAGACCTTGTCAGTTAGCTAAACATTTTGAATTCATATATCATTCGAGATTTTTGCCGCATCGACTAACATTTTGTTGAAGACCTAGTTTTGGCAGGGCATGAAGCTATGATCCTAGAAGCTGACCTTTAAGTCATTTTAAGCTCTTGTTTGGACTATTTAAACCTAAACAAGATAGCCGAGCAAGCTTGTCCTCTTCGAGCTCGTTAAAGTATCTGAAGGCTCATCCACTCAGGTATAGAATTACCCCTTTTCCGGGCCTAAGTGGATTAACTACGGAAAAGGTATACTCTAGGTATACTCCTGTATGCGCTAGAAGAGTTCTCCTTTCATTGTTTTATACTTTTTCGGGGGAGGAGACTAAATGTACGAAAAAGGACCTTTTGGAGCCTCTCTTTAGGGTTTTCAGGCTCTCTAAACATGAAAATACCAAGCGAGCATTCACCTACTCGGGCTCGATGTGAAATCCACGAGAGGGTAAGTAGAGGACTGTTTAAGTTTTTCAACTCTATAAACAAGAAAACACCGCCGAGCACAGACCAATCCAGGCTCGATATAAAATCCACGGATATGTGAATAGAGGGTTGTTTAAGTTTTTCAAACTCTATAAACAAGAAAACACCGGCGAGCATTAATCTGCTTGGGCTCGATACTAAAATCCACGAGCAGATATATGGAGTTCTTGTTTAAGTTTTTCAGACTCCTTAAAATTGAAAACACCGGCGAGCAAGAACAGATCTCGGCTCGATATTAAAATCCAGAGATTAGTACATATAGAGTAATCTTCTATCTCTTCTTCGAACTCTATAAATAATGAAGAAAGTCCTGAGTCTTCCTCCCATGGGCTCGTTAAACTTTTTACATGGTTGGATCTATTGAGTTTTCATTCTTTCTTGGACTCATTAAAACAACAAGAAGGGTATTCTTTTATCTAAAAAGAATAAGGAATGGGAAAGACATATCATATCTTCATTGTCAAAGGAAGTTTTCAGTCAAGTCCTATCCTTGAACACAGCACCTACTTGAGTCTATCTTGTCGGTTGGGTTTAGTTTTTGACCTCAGGGTGAACCTTTCCTCCGAGTTATTTACTCCCCCGGTTGGTTATTCTTCCAACCATATGGAGAGTCTACTAATGTCTCTTACATTTCAGACTTATTTACCCCGTTATGTCAGAAACTGCCTAAGTCACTTTGTGTCGTGCTCAATGTTCAAGGATCTACCCTGTGTCGGCCATTCTACAGTTTACCTTGACCTCATGTGTCGTCCATTTTGCAGTTTACCTTGACCTCATGTGTCGACCATTCTGCAGTTTACCTTGACCTCATGTGTCGACCTTCCTAGTGTCAGTATTGTTGCATATTATTCCATATCAGCTCTTACCAGTTGAGTGTTCCTCGAGTTGGATGATGGTGGATTCCTTAAGGCCTCCTTTCCAATGGACTTCTTCCCATCGACACCAAATCATTATTCTGTGATTGAAGTTTAGAGTTTTGGTTAGTACCTTGGAGATTGCAGTCACCAGTGGCAATTTTCCTCGTTGTTGAATGATGAGAATACATCAATGTCTCTTCTTCGACAGGATTCCCAAGTGTTCGACTCCAAGTCCATTTATTCACATTTGGCAAATCATATTTGGTACCTTGGACCCCATCATCATTATCGGTGGAAGTCCTCGTGTTTGTTAATGGTATACATCAATGACCCGTAATCAAACGATGTCGTCCATGTTCGACTATCAGCTCATCTATTCACATGGTTAGGGTTTGTACCTAGGGTTGTTTTGGGATGAGGACCTTGGGATTTTGGATGACATTACCTCATTTTGTTCTCACCCAAGTTGCGCAAGACTGAGCCTCACTTATATTCGGCTCTCCATGAGACATAGATCCAGTTTGTTGTTATGGCTATGATCTCTCAGTTTGACATGGATCCACGCTTGTATTTCAAGTGGCCATGCTTTATATACATCTCCTTGTTATGTATCGGAGATCATGTTATATCACACTGCACATCTATATGATGTCAACAATGTAATTGCTCGCTGACCGCGATCTTTGTTGCAGGTTTCTTGTGACTTGTTTTCTGTAGTTCTTTGCTCCTCCTCTGATTTTGGATTATAATATATTTCGGCCATCGTTTCTCTCTGACCTCACACATTAGGGGGCATCTGTTATAGGTCAAACTTGCACCTCTCCATCCGTGATCACCCTGAGCTACTGATCACACAAAAGGACAACTTGGATGGAGGAGCATGTTGACCTTGGATGATATGTCAACTCATTCCATTTCCTGAAATTACTGGAAAACCCCAAAAATATCATTTTGAGATATGAGCGCTACTCTACTCAAAGAGACTAGTGCCCATAGGCTACTCCAGTGTATAATAGTAGCGCCCATATCTAAGTACACGCTACTCCTACTCAACATAGTAGCGCTCACCATTTAAAATTGACTGAGCGCTAGTTGTTGAGCACTAAAGTAGCGCCCTATACGCTACTCCACTGAACAAGAGTCGCGTACATCTTAAAAGATGATTAAAAAATAAATTAATTCATCGAGGATTTTTAGTTGATGGTAGTTTCCTAACTTCCCCAACTTCCTCCATCGACCCAAACTACTTCTTTAAACCTATAAATACTAAGAAGGTTAAAGGAGAAGGGTTAGAAATTATAGCTAGAGAATATAGACGATGAGTTGATGGAGAAAATTTGAGACATTGGAGGAGTTGATATTGAAGACAGCCAAGCCAGAGAAGAGCAAGAGCCCAGAATCAAGTTGCAGGAGCCTATTTCATGATCAGGTATACTTGTACATCATTCTACTTTTGACAAATAAAGGTTGAAGTGTCTTTCTTGTTCCAATTCTAATGTGTTATGAAATGGCATCTTAATTTGGATCTGTTTTGGTCAATGTTGAATGTTAAACATTGTTTTTGTTTCTTTCAAGCTTTATATATTGCCCAAAATGTTTTGAGAAAGGTATTGTTATTGTAGGTTTGCTGAAGGAAAGGTGGATTTGGAAGTTGAACACGAGATCAAGTCAAGGCTAGGATCAGAATTCGATTGAAAGGTGTGTTCCCAAGATCTACAACTTATTTCTTTTTTGTAAATGTCTCTGTAATAGCATCAATACACTTACCTGTCACCCCAACCAAGTTGATAGCATTAGTTTCCTTGCTATAGGGTAGATTTTCCCGCCAACACTCTATATCGTTGTCATTAATCATGGTCACCTATGGTACAGAGCTTCCAACCTTATGCTTCTTTGTTGGGGTGTTTGCTGCAATAACCTAGGTATCCACTATTGAACATATTTCTGCCAATTCTCTTTTCATATCAGCAGCTAACTAAATCAAAGCATTAAGATTTTCCAAAGGTTTAGCTCATGGGGTATCTTCCACGGGAGCTTTTCCCTTGTCATCAACCTGGTAGGTCAACATCAAAGGGGTGTTTTCTTTCTATGCATCCTTTTCTGCCCTTTCCTTTTTAGCCTTTTCTTCAAGTGAGAGCTCCAATTTTCTATATTGCAAGACCTTGGTCTTGAGTTCTTGTTGATGCTGGAAGATGAAGTTCTGCTCTCCTTTAGAAGAGGTTCTTCTCAAAAATTCAGAGAACAAGTTGACTCCTTGACAAATTGAGTCATCTAGGGCAATCTCATGAGCATAAGTGATTTTCATATGTTCCTGTGTAAAGTGGTTGGCCAGGAATGAATTAGGGTCATGCATTCTCTTGGGGGATTTCCCCAACTTGAGGGTTCTGATTTTCTTTCCAAGTGCTATAGCATGTGTGGAGTTTTGAATCACTAGAGGCCCAAGGTTAAGTGGGAATTTAGGCCATCCTCTCCTCTTGACTCCAGTTAATTTGGGGAATACTCCATCTATGACCGTTTGATAAGAAACTTCTTCCAGCAGCAATCTATCTGGTACTATTCTAGGAAATAAATGAACATTTTCACTGCCCCAAATTCTGACATAAGAAAATTATTCCCCCACATACCAGTCACCCATGATGGAGATAAGTGTCTTGGCATGATTAGAGAAAGTAGGTGCATCTGCTTTGAATATTTTCTGGTAATTTGACCCAATGAAATGATACAAATATCATATAGAAGAGGCAAAAAACTGTCCTCCCACAGTGCAGAACAATAAATGTAAACAGGAGGTACAGACAGGGTCTAGTTCCATCCCATAGAAGGGAATTGAAAAGCTGATAAGAATACATCCATGACATATGCTGAATAATAAAAGGTGGGTTTTCAGGAAGCCAGAGTCTTGTGGTATTTTTCAATCGTTGTTTTGAGTTCCACTGATAGTATTTGAGCCCAATTAAAGGACTCTCCTATTGTTAGAACATGGTGCACCAGAGGTTCCCATTCAACCTTTAATAGAGAGCAATTTGTTAACCTGTACAATATACAAAGCATGGCCACTAACAAGGAAAATGGTTCCTTAAACCAGGAAACAGGATAGGAATTGTCATCCTTGGGCGTGAAGCTAGCTAGGTTATCCATCCAAGATTTGAGCATTTCTTCAAAGTTATACCGGGTCATGGAAAAATCAAGGAAACCCATATTAAGGAGTTGGTTGGGTGATCTAAGGGCATATGCCCTGGCGAAGAATTCAAACCGGAAAGAGGTTAATTGAGCCCCAACGTTATCATTAAATGAGAAGTCTTTGGGGCTTGCATGGTCGATTATCCATTTGATGGCGTCCGTATAAGGCATGAGAGCCGGTCTAGACGCAATGGCATGCAGTTGGGATCTACTGATGTTCACATAAAAGGACTGGTTGTATTGGATTTCAAAAAAGTCATCATTATCAAATATGGAGTAAATCTGGGACCAGTATAAATGACAAGTCTCGGACACTCTACCATTAGTGTCAGCAAGGATAACAACATTGGGGTCTTTGTTCTTAAATTCCTTTAAGGCCTTATTTGATCAGGTGACTCTCGACATGCTTGGGAAACTGGTAAATTCTGATGAATGTGAAAATTAATCAATCAAACAGTTTTAAAAACTCAACAATTTTCGCAAATGAAAGGTAAAAATGAAAGAAAAACCAACCTGTGTCGAAGAAGGAGTGAAATTGGTAATCCTTGGTAAAAATCTGCAGTAAAATCCTTAGCGCAAGCGAGATTGGAAAATTTGCAAATAGTAAAAAGAAAAGAAAAAATTTGGAATATTTAACCAACTGTGTGGCGAAATCCGGATCTCAAAATCAAAAGAAATCAATGGTTGAGATTAAAACACGAAGAGCGGAAAAGAAATTGCAGGATCAACTTTTTGCAAATTTTGATTGTGACTTCCGCAATCCGCAATCCACAATGCAGGTTGCGGGAGAGCAAGTTTGGGCATAAGTAATTTTAACGTTTCCGCAATCCGCAATTGGATAACAAAGTGGTCAAAAGTAACAAGAAAAATCAATCATTCCACAATCCCCAATCCGCAATGCAAGTTGCGGGTGCACAACTTCAATTGGTTGATTATGGTTTCCGATTTCCACAATCCGCAATTTGCAATTTGCGGGTTTCAGAATCGTGAATTTTATTATTAGGAACTAAATTCTTTCTGCATTCCGCAATCCGCAATTTGCGGGTTGCAGGTTGCGAAAAAGCAAGTTTGCAATTTTATCTTCCAATTGCTTTCCGCATTCCGCAATCCACTTTTGTGAGTTGCGGATTGTGGAAAGCAGAGTTTTAAAACCCGAAAATTGATTGCGGATTGCGGAATGCGGGTTGCGGAAACAACATATTTTACAAAAAATTACATTATTCGGCAACTCACAAAACGCATAAAAAACAGGTTTTTCATCAAACTTTATTAAATCCAAAGCATGAAAAGGAACAAAAGTAAAATCAGAATCTTAAAACTCCAAAACAAATAACGGAATTTTTCACATTACCTTCAAAAACAAAAGTGGGGCTCCCATTTTTATTGCTAAAAATGGGATCTGTTGTACCTACAACACTTTGCTATTCTGATTGGAAGAGGGATCTCGGCTTCACTACATCAATAACAGATGATGCAAGGCCATGTTATCCCTTGTTGTCAAATTACATAACAAAAATTGATTACACAACAACGCAAATTCAATTGCACATGACATAAGACAATATGGAAATTAGAGCATAAAATTTTATCCATAGTTCAAACGGATAATGATCCAAGTCCTTATTACAACTTGTAGAGCATGAGAATTATGCCTGAAACATTGTCTTGTCGATAACCAGGTTTTCTTTGTTGGAGTTTTTTTTGACACGAAAATTTATTTATAGCTTATTATTTTGTTGTCAATAAATAGAAATAATGTCATGGTAGTTGAGGCTTGAGTAGTATAAAAGTTGGCAAGGCTCATGGATAAATATGATTCAGAAGTATAGGAGAATATTGTCACTCTCTTATGAGCACTTTTAGTTCTTAACAAGAATAAATCCATAATTGGTTCATCTATTGTGCTCCCCACATTGGTTTGCATATTGGAACATGGTATTAATCAAGGGAAATTGCTTTCCCTAGCAACATTCTACAATTTATATACCTATTTGGATATTGTTAACAACATAGCGGCAAAGAAGCAGTTCAACACATTTTGAAGATGGTACAATATTTGAAGACCGGGGAGAGATCTAATGGAAAGCAAAAGGATAGGAAAGTACAATACTCAAATATCAAGATGGCACAATAACTGAAGATCGAGAGTGCTAATGGAAAGAAAAAGGATAGGAATGTACATTACTCAATTATCATACTGTAGTTTTATTTTTTATCTATAAATAGTGATAAAAGAGAAAAAGGTTAAGGTAAAACATTAAAATGCTAAAAAAAAATGAACGAGACAATGTTAGAAAAAAACTACTTGATTGAAAGCCATAGCCTGCAGGATGCAACCTGAGATCAAAGGTTACCTTGGTCTCTAAACGATTATATATATCTTCCAAATAATACAAATTTGACCCATGCCCATTTTCTAATGTGAATCGGTCACTGTTTTGTTTTGTCATCATCTTTCATTGCTACAGGGGACACTGTAGTTTATTTAACTTTATAACTTATGGGTGTAGAAAGATTACGTCCTTAAGCAGGGGGTTGGTAAAGATCATTTTAAATTTGTTCAATTAGAAATAAAATTGGTCATTTTCTTTATCATCCTCATCCCATAATCCCACTAATTGTTGGCTCTCCACATAGCAGATGGAACAAGCATTCGTAGTTGGACAATAGTGTAGGGAGGGGCCATGGCCCATAATTTTGCAGCACATACAAATATTTTACAACTTCTATTTATCTAATTAAAGCCTTAAAAAACCATTTCAGTATGCTAAAATTCCAGGATTGGGAACATAGTAGCATAATTCGAGTACGAATACGAATACGAGTACGATTTGATACGGAAAAAATACATAGTAAAAAAATCCAATACGGATAAAATACGGAAGTAGACTTTTTATATATAATACTTTTAATCAAATATATAAACCAAATTAGCATAAATGTACCTTAAAAACCATTCATTTTTATAAGAAAGTAATAAATTGAATGTTATTTATACTTTATAGTTATTAAATAATTAAAATTAGGTTTTTTAAAATTTACTTTTACATTAGTAAGAATCTATATTCGTATCATATCTATACTGAATATTCAACGAATTCGAATTGCTCCGAATTTCCGTACGGAAAATGCCATTACAGCCGAATTATGCTACTATGATTGGGAACATAGTTCAAGACCTTTTCCCATCATTTTTTCCTCCATTACGATGCCACCAAGTCCCTCCAAATTGGAAAAAACAAGTGCCCAAATGCCCTATCAAATCGCACCCTCAACCATTTTTTTCATACTTCAAATTGCACAAATCATATGGTATGGATTGATTGAAGCTCCGAGAAAGCATATAAATGCAGCTGACATTTAAAATAAAATGATTGTACATAAGTAATGTTTCACAGAGCATATGGTATGGATTGACTGAAGCTCCGAGAATGCATAGAAATGCAAATGACATTTAAAATAAAAACAATTGTACATAAGAATGTTTAGTTTTAATAATAACCCACATCTAACCATTTAACCATCAACTTCCAGTGCTGCAAATAACCATTAAAAGAAAAAAAAGTGGAAGATGACCATTTTTTTAATGACCTAAATTTATGAATAGTCAAGCAGATATTCCTATTAAAGAAATCTAACCCACCTAGGCATACCAACCAACGTTAAAAAAACTTAAAAGGATGAAGCTATTCATTTTTAATTACCTAGTCTATTTATGTCAATCTATTTATGTCAATCTATTTATGTCAGTCTATTTGTAAAATCTGAAGCTATCCATTTTTAACAATTATATAAATTTATACCCAATTTATTTATAAAAAAAATCTAAAGCTATCCAATTTTAACAATTACCTAAGTTTATACCTAGTGACTATAAGTAGTCAAACAAATCATCCTTTTAAAAGGAATGCAATGTCTCTCCAATCTTCCATTGCTTTTCATTTTTTCTATAACATCTCCCCACATGTCTCCTGTAATCAATGTCCATCATAGGCCCTGCACCTACATCAAATATGTTATCCAAGCTTCCATATAATTTATTATGCTTGATCCTTTCTCTAATCCATATTAAAGAGGCATTCATATGCTCTGTTCTTTCCGAGAGATGGAGATATCTCTACACCCAAATGCCCCAACTCACTCTCTCGCCCTATTTCATTATGGGGTTATGTCAACCCCAATATGCTATCGATTACCACAGTAGATAATATAATCTCTAATATTTTTCTTTTTCATTCCTTTGATCTCCAAAGCTTTTATCTATTTGCATATTCCTTGAAACCTTTGGCCGCATACAATTGGCAATTCAGTGAGTGCAATGTGCAACAAGAAATAATGTCCTACAACTTGGTTTATTCCATTCCTCTGAAAGCTTAAGCCTAGTTCATGCCTTTTCCTCCTGCACCCTTCTTAGAACACTCTGACTCTCCAACTACATTGCTTCCCATATCCCACCTAATTTTGGTAGATTCAATCATCTTATTACTTGCCACTTCTTTGATATGGAATTCTTAGTGTGTACCATTCCTCTAAAATGGTAAACCTCGTTTCTACCTTTTTCTCATTCACACTTCTTAGAACACTCCATCTCTCCAACTACATGGGTACATTCAATCATCTTATTACTTGTCACTTATTTGATATGGAATTCAGAAACAACTCTTTATCCCTCTTTATTTCTCATTGCCTGCATCTTTAAAATCTTAAAATATCTAAGTTTGTAGTCTGTAATCTGCAAAAGCTTATGATTTATGCTCCTAAAATTATTGTCATTCACTTTGAGGTTTATAACTCTTCTTTGGATTTTGACCCAACAAAGCTTTTAATTGTCAAGTATCCAAAGCTAGAGGTATTCACCAAGAAGTATTCCTCAAACAAGGATTTGAGAATGAATGAATTGTGTTTCAAGACCTTTCTTTCACAGTTCAACGCGTGGAAATGTAGTCTAAAAGTAATGTGATTGTATTGTCATTGAACTCCACTTAAAAAGAACACAATTTATCCACAACGAAACTTCTAGAGAAGAATTTTTCCGTGGAGTGGGTAGCTTATCGATATTTCTATTTTTATGTTGGGAAATCGCAAAATTTGATAAATATTCCTCTTCTCAACTTGTTGCAAGCTCTTCCTTAACTTGAGCACATGGACTTAAGTGGATTAAATGACTTTATTTGTCATTTTGGTAAGAAATATTTTTATTAATATCATTCACTTGATTTATTTATATAATATTTTGGTATGGGTGTACATTTTGCTTTACTATTAATATAATTTCTTTATGGAAAATTGTACGAAAAAATAATTGGTTTTTGCTTTCTATTCAATGCAAGAGATGGCTATAGATCCATCTCTAGACTCCCTACCTGACAATATTCAGTTGATAAATGTAGAAATAAATCCACTTGATAATGAAAAAATGAGTGTGTTGGGCAAGTTGTTGGAGAACGACCCTATTCTTCAAACTATGGAAGTTTGAATACCACAATGTGTAATTAAGAAGGAAGGTACATGTAGGTTTTAGCAATAATGTTGGATTTTTTTCCTCTCAAGCAAGAGTAAGTTATGTAAGCTTCTAGTTAAGAGTCCATGTTTCCTATGTGAGCTTCTAGTTAAGAGAAGTGGTGTTTTTTTCCTTTAAACAACACTTTTTGGAAGTGTTGTAAAATATAATGGAAAAACAAAGCGATCTTCTAATCTATAATGACAGGGTTGAGGTTCAAAATAAATTTGCAACAGTGGTACAAATCCTAGTGATGAAGTGTTGGCTTATATAACTGTTCTTGAGGTTTTCTATAAAGACCTAGGTTCTGTGCGGTTCGAGGAACCAACAAAACCCCTTTTCACCAGCCCTTTCGGCAACAATATGCAAACAAACTAAGGTCTCACCCGAGGTGAAATAATGAGGGGGGTGTGGAATCATGTTTCCACAACTAGGCAATGAGTGTTTAACCAAATTAGCGAGCAGCATGCTACAGGACTCGCGTTGTGGACTTCAGACTACGCAAAGTCCCACTTCTCCACGACGAAGCGACAAGCGCTTAGGCTATCGCGCATCCAAGGACTGCACGGTGCGGGATGGCTTTTCGACAGTAGGATAGCACAACTGAGACTGGGCTTCCTCTTCAGACTTAACCAATTTCGATGACTTTACTTAGATTTTCCTATCCATTCATCGATTGCCTTAGGTTATTTATCTTATGACTTATGCAATATGACAAAGCACCATGTACTGTGCACGTCCGGTGTTGTGCTTCGAGGGAATCGCACAGCGCGAACTCCACTTATTCTAGTGCTTGTTCAATCAACTTATGCATCCATTCTAACTTAGAAATACTTATACATCTAAGATTCATCCACATATGCGATACTTAACATATTATTCCCATCTTCATTCCTTCTGGCGAATACATATAAAAGTAAGAACATATAAACTGATAAACGAGATCTTAAGCATTCATTGTAAGCAAATATATAGATTCAAGCACATAAACAGTCACACAACATAGAATTTAATGTGGTTCACCCCTAGGATGGGAGCTACATCCATAAGAATTATTGTTATATTATCTTGGGAAGGGTACAACAGTTCTAATCTACGCACTCAATTACAGACTCTCTTCTCTCTTGGTAGGCCTCTGCGCACACAGCTGCAGATCCTTTACAATCTTCTTTCAATAGAGATCATTGTTCAGCAACAAATATTAACAACTCATACACAGAAGATTCAACCTTACAAATATTCAATGAAGATTAACCCAAATATCAGAGATCAACCCTTTCCCATACAAAATGTGCCCTTTTATAGATCATGCCCATAGGTCATGTCTTTACAATGCATAGGAAAAAACCCTAAGGTTTCCCAAAGCTGTCGCGGTTTTCCCCTAACCGAACTTGCTGGCTTCTGATAGCGACTTCTTCGTCGTGGCAATCCTCTGCATGTGGTCATGTCACTTTCAGCTTACACTGTCAATCGCATGCCGATGTCACTTTCACCTTGTCATTCCTTCTCTAATGGCTTTGTGCGGCCGGTTCACGTCGTGCTTCCTTAGCTCGTGTGACCAGTCACTTTCCTTCCACACCACTCCTTATCCTCCTGCCAGGATCATGGAGTACTTCAACTGAAACAGCTCGCTTTCACAGCTCGACCTTCCCTTCATTCCTTACCCAAAATAGGTGCCCTGTTGGCACCTCGTGGTGCTATCACTTCGCGGAACCAGACCTTAGCTGCGCGGTTCCTTCCCTCTCAGTACTGCGTTGCACTCAACTTCGCAGCTTCCAAAACTGTTTTACCAAAAATTCCTTCATTTGAGTTGCGCTACAGCTCCAAAACTGACTTGCATCAAAAATTCCTTACACAAAAATGCCTTATTTGGGCCAGGCCCAATAGGCCCCTAACACTTACATGTGGCTCATCCCCGAGACACTTTCTACTTCTTTGTCCATGAGCTGCTCCTTCTCCTGCGAGGTTATCTTAGCTGCGAGCTCTTGATACGTTGCACTTAACTTAGCAACTGTATCCTTGCAATCTTCTTCAATGGCCCTGATGGTTTCTAACACATCCTCTGTCATATCATCCTGAGTTTATTATTTTACTAACTCCTGTGCGTCGTGGAGTTCCTACAATTTTTCTTCTATACTTTGCGTTATTTCATGGGCTTCCTCCTGCAGGGGCTGCCATTTGTCTCTGACTTCTGTCTCTTGTGCCCTTAAAGCTACAAGTTGTTTCTTTAATTCTCTAACTTCTAGAAATATGCGGAGTCTATCTTTTGGTGGAAAGGTCTTTATCTCTGCGTTCAATGTGTCCAATGCTACTTCCTTATTTGGACCTGCAGCAAGTCAGGGTCCTCTTGCAGTGTAGTGAATACTTTCGTAGCTTCATCTAGCAAGTCTTGACACTTTGCTACTTCACTGGATATTCTTTCTGTGGCTACCTTTACTTATGTTGCTCTGATCTCTTCTTGTTCTGGTGGCGTCTTTGGTTGATTATGTGCTTCCAAGGCAGCGATCTTTGCTTAGTAATCAATCTCCATATATTTCATCTCAGCCTTAATATCGTTGACCACTGAGCCGATCTTAAGGATAGTATCCATGGGTTCTGGCTGTTCATCACATTTTGGTATCTCCACGCAAACTGAGGCGATAGTATGCTCTATTCTTATTCGTCGGTCTTGCTCATCTTCAAGTGCCATGGTTTTCTTTAAACTAGCTTCCTCCAACTACTTATAGTTTTCTTGCAATTGGTGGTGTTGGGTCAGAGCGACCATACTTCTATCGTCAATCTCTTCGACATCCTGCAAGTGCAAATTGCATAGGCCCTCTAGTGGTAATATCACAATGTCGATGTCCACATGCTCTATGTCCTTCATTCCCAAAGCTAACTATTTGCGTGGTATCCTTATGCTTAACGGGTCAAGTTTGACTATACGTGATTTCAGTGGCAACGTCAGGGCTAGAGATATTTTCTTTGTCTGCAAAGTGTCCCCTGACCTTCCTTCCAATTATGAATCTTAAAGCGGGGGCAAGTTGCATTGGACTTGCTCAAATTTCTCTGTTATACCCTGCAGCGTGGTGAGATTCTTCTGTAAGCTTGCATGGATCACCTCATTCTTACTATCTTTGAGTTTCAGTGCATCTTCTAGGTGCATGGTGACTATGGATGCGATCATCTCATAATCGTCATCATGGAGATTCACTTCTGACTGGCTCTTTACAGCCTTCTGCTTCTTTTCTGGACTTTCTCTGGTGCAGAGCTTCCTGGCTCCTTCCTTTTCCCTGATGGTGATTCTTCAGTAATTATCATTGGCATGGGATTACTTTCTTCGAAATCACTATCAATGATCATAGGTCCTACGACCTTCCACTCATCAATCCATTCCTTCATGATGAGGTCTACATCTGCTTCATCCATGTGATAGTTCCCTTGGAACCATTCAGGGTTCCTCTTCTGCGCCTTTGTTGAAATGTGGATGGAATGCATGTCAGCATAAAATTTAAAGTGCAAATGTATTTGGATGTTACCTGCTTGGATATGCACGGTGTGCGAATAATGACGTCGCGCAGCTGCTCATAATATGTGTGGAACACTTCATTCAACGCATGCTGCCTTTCTGGCATCAAGTTTGCCCAGAGATTTGCATATATGGCTCCTCTATAGTCCTTGCTAGTTGTGCTAAGGACAAAATAGTATTTTGGATCCTTCCATCCCACAAACGTGATCAAGACCATCAACCATCTATAGTGGAAGTTGCTGCCATGTATCTACATGTCACGCACATCTTCTAGAAACTCATTCAATAGGTGTTGACATCAGTTGAATCTTCTGCCTGTCGCGGCCTTTGTGCCAAGGAGCACCGATCCGGTTGGTACTTCAGCAGGTCTTTCCTTTCGCAAAATTTTCCCTTCTAGTAATTGTGTTACAAACTGCGTAGCATTGTCGTCTATATCATCCGTGATGAATCCTCTTTTTCCTTTCGGGACACTATGTGTTGACTTCATCTTCACGGAAACCTCCTTGTCCATGCTCTTGTCTTGAAATAATTGCTTAGGGTCCTCGCCTCTCTTGCTTAACCTTGTGATGCGCTGGATCAAGTCGATATTCAAGTCGACATTCCTATCCAACCAAAGATAACCCTGGTGTGTGCTCAAGATGAGTGTGCACACCACCACGTTCAGTTCTGGGCTCTGATCGAAGTGCGGGAGCCTCAATAGGTTCATCAATCCTAACTCCACTACTTCAGATAACCAACTCTGTGCGACCAACACAGAATTTCCCTTCACATCCTTCTTCCAGCACATATATTGATCTGGTTGAAATTGTTGGTACCTCGGTTCGACTGGGTCCTTTTGCATTTGGAGTAGGTCATGGTCCTCGAACTTACATTCTGCGATTTTACCCAACATATTTTTCTCTAGTTGCACATGCATGGAGATAGGTGGAAGTGGTATCTCATACTTCACATTCCTAGACAGCTTAATGGTCGGTGCATCCTGTGCACGCGGAGAGATATACTGAAGCATTAGAGTAAGTGGGATTTATTTGTCACTGAGTGGTTCTTCTGGCTGCATGGAGCTCATCCTCTTAGGCTTTGTCATCTCCACCGTTGGTTCCTTTCCCTTGGCTTGCATAGCTATGGAATGGCGTGGTGATAAACATGAACCCTGTCCTTGCTCTGTAACGACCTTCTTAGCGGGCGTTCTCATCAACCCTTCAATCCCTCCATACTAAAACACCCTCACAGTCTCCTTGACCGTGAATTCTTGCTCAATAGAGGAAATTTCAGACATTCACTGGATAATCTTTTAACAGGCTGACAGGATCACTTAAGGCTTGCTGTAAACAAGTTCAAACTATGGCTCGCAGGAAAATTTCAGAGTTATGGTAATGCCCACGAGTTCAAATGCAGTGATATGTATAGGCCCGGTTGAGCCTTAGTCACACCCATCAACGATTAGCAAATAATTCAATGTCATATCCGTTGGCCAAATATTCTAAGGATTCGGATCCTTTCCTTCATCACATCCATCAGAATGACTATTTTTGCGTTAAATGCCCAAGCGATCATCAGCAAAATTACTGTATAACGGCTAGTTTTCCGACCGACATTTCAACGGCTAGTTTCTATGAGTATTGCGTCGAACTGTGTGGTGGGTTGTCACTACTCCGGTGCAGTTACTTCGCGGTGTCTTTCCTCTTAGTTCTAAACTTTGCATCTTCTCTTCTTCATTGGATCTGTGCAGCTACCTTTTGAGCTTCAAACTACGCACTATTTTCTATTTCTTTTGTTTTCTTTTTCTCTTTATGTTTTTTTTTTTTTTTATCCGTGCAGCTTCACTTGCTGCGCTGTACATGCTTTCTTTATATCAAAGTGTGTGTATCGAACCAAAAATGTGTACAGACTCTACCCAATTTCTAGTGCCCAATTTCAACTGTACTTGACACTTAGAAATTCCCTTCTCTTTTGATCACTGATGGTTCTGCGAAGTAGGACTATCCCGATAGGGTTTTAGTCTACTTCCATTCACCAAACCTGGTAAGGAATCTCCGACTAATGTGGCTAACTGAACTGCGCCACCATTCATAACATGCATAATAATATATGGTCCAAGCTAATGCATCTTAAATTTGCAAGGAAATTTCAGAAACTTGCTATCATACAGGAGGACTAGATCACCTACCTGAAAGAACTTGTTCTTGATATGGCGATCATGCCATGATTTTTCTCTGTCTTTCTACAGTTGTTGGTGAAATCCTACTATGAAGCAATCTTCCTCCAATCCAACCAATTGTAGAAGTCGTTCTTCTATTGTGTGTTCATCCTCCATGCCTATAAATGCAGCTATTCTCAAACTGGGTACAATATACTCCATAGGCATGATAGCTTCTTGTCCATAGGCCAATCTGAAAGGTGTATGGCTAGTCAACTTCTTGCAAGTAGTTCTGTATGCCCATAACACATATGGCATGCACATATCCCAATCGTCCCTGTTGACATTGCATATCTTTGTCAGCGCATTCTCCAGTACCTTGTTGAAAGCTTTAATGGATCCATTTGATTGAGGATGGTATGGTCTACTCCTCTGATGATAAATGTGGAACTCTTCAGTAAGGGATTCAATAGTTATGTTCAAAAATTGATTCCCTTGATCACTCATCAAAATATTTGGGCATTCAAATCTAGTAAAGATGTTCTCAAATATGAATTGTGCGGCAGTAGCTGCGCTACAGTCCTTCATTGGCTTAGCCTCTACCCATCTGGTGAGATAATCAGTTGCAGTGATAATGTATCGTGCACCAATCATTTTTCCCGATGGGTTAAAAGGTCCCACGAAATCAATATCCCATTTTTCAAATGCCCGAAGTGTCAACTATGGATTCAACGGCATCTCATCTCTTCGCGACGGCCTTCTTGTCCTCTGACAAACATCCCATCTCTGGAAATGTACCTGTGAATCTTTATGGATTGTAGGCCACCATAGCCCTGCTCGCAATATCTTATGCGCAATGGCCCTTCCTATGTAGTGACCTCCCAATACACCTGAATGTGCATCAACCAATATGAATGGCTTCTCATGCTCGAGCATGCATCTGTGCAGCACTTCATCTGGCCCCAACTTATATAATTGACCTACGATTATAGTGAAGTCTGCTACTCTGACTACTAGATGCTTCTTCTGCTACATAGTGAACTCTATGGGTGCCAATCTCGTAGTAAAAAATTCTACAATATCCCTGTAATAATCATCAACAATCTGTATTGCAAACAACTATGCATTAGGCAGATTGTCTTCGAGATTTGTGGGCTCTTTTCCTGACTCAATACTTGAGAGATAGTCAGGTCCTAGGTTCAATCTTCCTAGCTTAACCACAATTTCAAAATCATACTCCTGGAAGAGTAGTAACCATTTGCAAATTCTCCCCCCTAACACTAGTTTATTGACCAGATACTTCAAAGAGGAGTGGTCAGTAAACATGGAGAAGTGCGCACCGAGCAAATAAAGCCTGAATTTCTGCAGTGCGTACACCATAGCTAAACCTTCTCTTTCAATGGTCGTATAGTTCTTCTCAGCTGATGAGAGCTTCCTACTCAAAAATGCAATGGGATGGTCGATGCCTCCCTCTCTTGGTTGTGCTAGCACCACCCCAAGTGCAATGGACGAAGCATCAACGTGTACATAGAATGCCTTATCCCAATCTGGAAACACTAGGATCGACACAGTTACCATCTTCTCTTTCAATGTATCTAGGCCTTTCTCACATTCAACATTCCATATGAACTGTGCGTCTTTCTTCGGCAACTTTTCCATCGGCACGGTTATATGCGCATAACCCTTGATGAATTTTCTGTAATAACCTGTATGGCCCAATGTGGTGCGAAGCTGCTTCACTGAGGTTGATGTAGTTAAATCCACAATCACTGTGATATTCGTAGAATCAACCATCAAACCTTGTCTACAGACAATGTGTCCCAACAGAATTCCGTAGGGCACACAAAAGATGCATTTCTTTAAGTTCAATGAAATCTGATGTTTCCTGCACTTGGCTAACATCATCCTTAGATTCTCAAAATGGTTCTTCAGCAACCCAAAGATAGTCCAATCATCAAAATAAACCTCTAAGAACTTATGGATAAAGTCTTTAAATGCAGCCACCACAACTCTGGAAAATATGGCTGGTGCATTCTTCAATCCAAATGGCATCACAGTGTATTGATATGATCCCCATTTAGTGGCAAATCTTGTCTTATGCATGTCTGCTGGATCAATCCTGATCTGATGATATCCAAAGAATCCATCAGTAAATGAATAGTCCTCATTTCCTCCAACATTGTCCAATACTTCATCTGTAAAAGGAGTAGGAAATGGGTCATGCAGCAAGCATCATTAAGCTTCCTTAGATCTACGCAGATTCGTATTTCACCTTTTGTCTTCTTGTCTTGGATAACCATCGGGAATATCCACTCTGACTCTTCAACTGGCTCGATGATTCCTGCATCAATCATCTTATCAATTTCTGCCTTGACTCTTTCTTTATATCTAGGGTTCATTCTATAAGGCCTTGGCTTAGCGGGCTTCACACCTGGCTTGAGAGGTATTTTCATAACCCCCAAGTTGCCCAAGATGCCTTCCATTTCCGTGAACTTCATCGGAAACAAATCCTGGTGCTCATGCAAAATATCTGTGATCTGTGCAACCATCGCATCATCCCAGTAATCTCCAATAGATGCGAACTTCGGCTCTTCGCTTGTGCCAATGTTCACTTTTCTTGTCTTCACAGGTCCACTCATATATAGAATTTCTACTGGAGGTCCCTCTACATCGCGCGTGCCTTTTGACTCAGGTATGTTGATGTTGCGCGGATCCTCCTCATCGCTTTCTTCTTGTTCTTATTCATTTTTGGCCAAATTATAGCATTCGAAGGCATGTTCTATTTTCCTTCCCCATTCTAATTGTAGGTTAACAAGTACCTTTACATCTTCAAACACCCTTTCTTTGATTTCCTCCAATGCCTCATTTAAACTTGGGCATTCAGCTCTGAATATTCTTTCCTTGATAACTTGTAGAGCTTCATTTATGCTCGTACTTTCATCTTCAAAGCTAAAATATATCTGGAAGTTTGCAGCTAAGATAGGCCAATCGTTGGTGCCTCTGCGAAGCTCTGTGTCTGTATACCAATCCTCTGGAATCCGATCTAATGTATGCACAAACAGATGCACCCATTCTGTCTACGGTCCCTTTATCCATGCTTCTGAATAGATTTCTACGTGGTCCCTTGGACTTGTCTGTCCCTTATACTTTACCATGGTCAACGCAGTGTTCTCCATGAATTTGATTTGCATCATATGCCTCCACTGATCCCATGTGGTCAAAGTCTGCTTGTGCACAGCCCACCATCTAGTAGGTGTCTTGCGTAGTGCCATATGCTGGTATGCGATGTTCAGCTGCAACTGATACAATATATTCTTGAATAAATGAATAAACATTAGTCGAAGCATCATAGGTGGGGATTAGACTTACCTCGGTTCCAATCCAGCATAGTGACTTTGTGATCTACACACATCTTCTTGCAAATACTTCATGCATACGGCTTTGCCAATTTTCTAGTCCTACGTCCGAGTCTGAGATGCAAGAACTGTCACATCACCAACTGAGTGTTCCATCCACCGTCGGATTAATGTAGTCATCTTGACTCGTAGTCATCTTTTAAATACGATCAAGATCATGTGTTATGGATTCTTCCTGAATCGGCTCACTATATCTTTCTCCTTGTGAAGGGTCCAATGGTGCGATGACCCTTATATCCTGCCCTTTAAACATCATCTTCTTGGTCTTAAATTTTATGATGGTGAGGTTATCCATTGCCCAGTCTATACCCAACAATGCTAGATAAGGCTGACTATCATCCACAATTTCAATAACCTTGAAGGCTACATGACTTCGCACTCCATCGATATCAACAATAACATTGGCTAGTCTCCCAAAAGGTATGACTGTCTGCTGGTTTGCCAGTTTCAACTGTATGGGTGACCATAGCAACTTTGGTCTCCCCATCTGCTGCCATGTCTGCTTAGTCAGGACATTTACCTCTGATCCGAGATCAAGGATGATCTCATCCATCTCACAATATCCTATCTACGCACTGAGCCACATTTCTTGGCCTATTCTTTTGTGTTTCTTGATGTGATGAACTGTGCTCTAGGAAGTATATGTCTCACTACGTGGTTCATATAGGTTTAACAATTTTTGTAATTGCACTATAGTGTCTGCTTTCTTCAATAATTTCATGTAGCTTCTTAGTAACTACGCAACAGAAGTGCCTATTTCTGTTGCATTACTGGTTTGATCATATGTTGCTGGCATATCTTCTATATGCAGTATTTCACTTCGCAACGGGATTCTTAGTGGCTTCGGTGCTGGATCTTTGAATATGTCTAGTGCTTCTTCAAAGACTCCTTTGTTTTTCTCCAAGTTAAAAGCAGGCGTCTTCCCACTAGCTTTTCTAATCCATATCATTTCAAGAGGGGTCTGCTTAGTTTCAATGTCTCCAGAAGTCGAAGATTCTGCTTTCCTATCTCTTCCTTTCGCAACTCCACTTCATGTCACAACATTAATACTAGGATCTGCAGTCCTTCTCTCTGTTGCAATCAGCTGAATATTTGTATTAGGTACATCTTGCTTTCTTTTCTGCATCTCTGCTGCTAACACTGGGCATGCTTCAATAACATGATCAAAAGATTTACAATAATTACAAGTAGTACATGGATTGGTACAATCTCTAGATAAGTGACCTAGTTGGCCACAGTTGTAACAGATCATCTGGCCTCTTCCTCTTCCTTGTCCTAGGCCAGTATTTCTTCCTCTTCCACCGAATCCTCCACGGCCTCTGTATGCGCCTTGAGCATACTACATGTTATCCTTGTTATGCGGTGTTTCTTCTTGGACTTTGTATACTCCACCATGTATATGCTCTATAACTTTCTTTCTTTCTAGCATGAGCTCATATGCGTGATAGTTGGAATCATGATGTCCAACTGATTTACAGAAATTGCAATATAAATTTTTAGGTGTTCTTACATATTTCTGTATTAAGTAACAGTCTTCTGGTCGGTGTCCTCTAGTTCTACAGATCTCACACCATGGCCCTTGGTTCTGATTCAGTGTGTTTGGTGCTCCCATGTTAAGGTATCCTTGAAATAAAGGGCATTGCTCCTTGGTGTGTCCTTCTCCCTTGCATCCTATACACCATACTTCTTGTCTCTGTTCTTTCCCCTTATTCATGTCCTGCAATTGTAATGTTAGGGTAGCTAGCTGGGTCTGGATCTTATACATTCCAATGATAGTCTCTCCAATTGGTGAAGCTTCTAACTTCATCGCGATCTTTAAGGCTTCTGCCTACGAAGCCACTTTCTGTTGCATCAACGACAGTCTGATATGGAGCAACATCGTGGGTATAAACCACTCCTAGTGCTGTTGCGGTGCTATGAAAAAGCTGACCTGGTCTAGCAATGTCTTAAACTTCTGGTCAAATTCCCAGATTGTCTCATTAGGTTTTTTCTTAATTTCCTTTAACTCTGTTATACATTGGGATTCTGACTTTGGTTTATTGAACTCACTCAATAGTGCAACCTTAATATCCAATAAGGTTCTATTATGTCCCTGAGAATACTTAATGAACCAGTTCAAGGCTTTATCTCTAAATGTGGTGATGAGTTGCGCTCGCTTCACAACATCATCCTAAACTTGCTTGACACTCCATACGGCTTCACATAGAAACCAATGCTTCTCGGGGTCTTCAAGACCCATTCCTTTGAATATCGGCAACTTAATATCATCAGTCATCCTTCTTCTCAGTGGTACAGGGTTCTGCGCAGTGTTCTGAGTGGTGTTAGGGATGGTACTGCGTGGAATGTTCTGAATCAGAATATTCTAAGTGGGAATGGTCTGAGTCAGGATGGTCTGAGTACTCACTCCCGCGGTATTACTGGTATTGATGCTCTCAGTGATAGGTATATTAACAATTGGGGGGTTCTGAACTGGTGGGTTTTGTGCAATAGGAGGCACGGTGTTCACAACCAGTGGATTCTGCAGAGTAATAGGCTGAGAGGTAGATGATAGAGGTGCAGTTTGGCTATCAGGCTCGGCTTGTAAATCAATATCTATGCAGAGTCCATGTTCACTGGAAGTCTTCTTAGTAGTATACTTATATATTTTCCACTTCTCAAATTGTGCGTCTCTTCGTCAGAATCGTTATATATGCTATTGACCATTACAGATTCAAAAAAATTTAGGAATCTTTACTGCATTCTTAAAACGCCTTTCTCAGCTAAAAGCATTTTAATGTATAAACTTAGATTGTTGAGGTACTTACCCCTGAAACCTTTGAAAAATTTTGCTTCTGCTGCACTGTAGGACTTCAACATGTCCACAATGAACTCTGTCACGAAGCTTTCTAGTGTACTGTCGACCCAAAATTTGACTACTCTCGAAAGTGGGCTATTTACTTCTTTAAGCCTCTGAATAAGCTCTGGAGTCCACTCGGTAGGTGCTCCTTCTTGGAAGAAGTTCTTTCGCTCTACGAGTCTGGATATCCACTCGTGCAACTTGTTTCCAAAGGTTTCCCATAAGATTTTGTGAATGTCCTTCCACAGGTATTTATTTAACCAATCTACGTCGGAGAGATGTGGATGTCTATTCTCCTTTCTAGCAAAATCTCTTTCTATCTTATCACACCAATCCCAGATTTATTTCTTCTCGGGATTCCAAGGTTCTATACTCATCACCGATTCTTGTCATGGAAATGGAACCATTTGTTGTATTAGATAAATGCTCTTGAGGTTTTCTATAAAGACCCAGGTTCTGCGTGGTTTGAGGAACCAACAAAACCCCTTTTCACCGACCCTTTCGGCAACAATTTGCGAATAGACTGAGGTCTCACTCAAAGCAAAGTAATGGGGGGGTGTGGAATCAGGTTTCCACAACCAGGCGATGAGTGTTTAACCAGATTGTCAAGCAGCGCACTACAAGACTCTGGCTGCGGACTTTAGACTGCGCGAAGTCCCACTTCTCCACGACGAAGCAACGAGTGCTTAGGCTATCACGCATCCAAGGACTGTGCGGTGTGGGATGGCTTTTTGATGGTAGGATAGTGCAACTGAGACTGCACTTCCTCTTTGGACTTAACCAACTTCAATGAGTTTACTTAGATTTTCCTATCCATTCTTCGATTTCCTTAGGTTATTTATCTTATGACTTATGCAATATGACAAAACACCATGTACTGCGCACTTCCAGTGCTGCGCTTCGAGGGAATCACACGGCGTGAACTCCACTGATTCCAGTGCTTATTCAATCAACTTATGCATTCATTCTGACTTAGAAATACTTATGCATCTAACATTCATCCACATATGTGATACTTAACTTATTATTCCCATCTTCATTCCTTATGGTGAATACATATAAAAGTAAGAACATATCTACTGATAAATGAGATCTTAAGCATTCATTGTAAGCAAATATACAGATTCAAGCACATAAACAGTCACACAACACATAATTTAACGTGGTTCACCCCTAGGATGGGAGCTACGTCCATAGGAACTATTGTTATATTATCTTGGGAAGGGTACAACAGTTCAAGTCTGTGCACTCAACTGCAGACTCTCTTCTCTCTTGATAGGCCTCTTCGCACATAGCTGCAGAGCCTTTACAATCTTCTTTCAATAGAGATCAATGTTCAGCAACAAATATTAACAACTCATACATAGAATATTCAAACTTACATATATTCAATGAATATTAATCCAACTATCAGAGATCAACCCTTTCCCTTACAAAATGTGCCCTTTTATAGATCATGCCCGTAGGTCATGTCTTTACAATGCATAGGAAAAAACCCTAAGGTTTCCCAAAGTTGTCACGATTTTCCCCTAACCGGACTTGTTGGATTCTGATAGCGACTTCTCCATCATGGCCATCCTCTGTGTTTGGTCACGTCGCTTTCATCCTGCACTATTGATTGCATGTCTACGTCGCTTTCACCTTGTTGTTCCTTCTCTAATGACTTTGTGCATTCGGTTCACGTCGTGCTTCCTTAGCTCGTGTGACCAGTCACTTTCCTTCTACACCACTCCTCATCCACCTGCTAGGATCATGGAGTACTTCAACTGAAATAGGTCACTTTCCTAGCCCGGGCTTACCTTCATTCCTTACCCAAAATAGGTTCCCTATTGGCACTTCGTGGAACCAAACCTCAGCTGGGTGGTTCCTTCCCTGTCGGTACTGTGCTGCGCTCAAATTCACAGCTTCCAAAACTGTTTTACCAAAAATTCCTTCATCTGAGTTGCGCTGCACCTCCAAAACTGACATGCATCAAAAATTCCTTATACAAAAATGCCTTACTTGGGCCTAGTCCCAACAGGAAGAGGATGCCAATGCAAATTTAAGCATTAGAATACTAAAGTAACACTTCAAGTTTGACCACCATTTCTTTTAATATAGTGAATTAATAAAATTTGTTCTTATACTTACAACAAATATTTTTTAGTTTTTCAAAATAAAATATATAGAGTGAGAAGAATTGGCATATATTTATTTTAATTTTGAATTTATTTAAAAAAACACCTTTTTTGCTTAAAAAACTTAACTTTTATTTATATCTTAACTTTTAAAAAATCCAAAATTAAAATAAATATATATTAATAATTAATTGAGAGATTATATAAATTATTTTTATGTTTTCAAATACTTCTCACTCCCTTTGTATCACAAAGGCCCTTGCGTTGGCATCCCAAAACTCCATTACCTTGTTCAACAAGAGTTTTGTTGCACGCATAAGGGGCACCCTAACAAACTTCAGCAGCCCACAGTGGGCCAAAGTATCCTCCACAGCCTGATCGTCATTGATCTCCTCCAATAATGATCCAAACTCACGTTCACGCCAGTTCACTCGCGGTATCCTGCAAACCCACATCCAATCATGCCATCAGTACCATGCAACAAGTACTTCCCCTAGGGCCAAAGCACATTTATGGGGAAAACAAGAGCACCCACAACACACATATTTTCCCGATAGGCGCGCTCCAAGAGTGCGCTTTTCTCCTCGAAAAGCCTACTCTAGGAGCACACTTGTCTCTCCCATAGGCACGCTCAGACCACACTTTTCAAGGAGAAAAACGTGCTCCAAGAGCGTGCCTATCTGGCCCGTAGGCGCACTCAGAGCGTTTTTTTCTCCTCGAAAAGCACACTCCATGAGCGCGCCTACCTGGACTAAAGGCGCAATCAGAGCACTCTTTTCTCTTTGAAAAGCATGCTCCAACAAAGCCATGCCCTAACCCAACTCACTGGGGAACCCCAAACACCCAAAATCTAGTCATAAACCATGAAAAATGACAAGAATGGCATCAAGATTTAACTGGAAGTCGTAGAATTTGATTCTGTCGATCAGATGGCGAGAAATCAACAGATGATTTTTTGGGCCCCTCCACACTCCTTCAACTCCAAATAGTGAAAATGACATGTGGAAGGTGGGATCCCCCTATTTATGGCCCTTTTTGGCCTCTTTTCTTCCCTTAACCCTACTGAAGTCATCCGAACTCCGTATTTCACGCTGTTTGCACCGTTGGATGTAGAATTTCATGGTCGTGATGATGCTTGAAATCATTTCTCTCTCACACACACCTTTTTTCAGGTCATCCTTTAAGTGTCCCTTCGCCTCAATTTGTGTGCCACCTAATACAACGATGGTTCCCTATACTTTTTTTTTCATTTTTATTTATCGCGACATATTCACGATCCCTATGCTCCCTCCATACTGCAATTATTGTGTTATTTCACCGCCATTCATCTACCTGCAAGGAGGCCCCATTAGTGTTCCACCTCACCTTTTTTTATTGGTCCACTCATACTTTTCCCTCACTTCGAACACTTCCTCCTTGCTTGACTTTCACATATGTTCGGTATACGTTTATGCCTTTTTCGGCCCTAGCAATTTCTTTAATGAAAAAGGCACTTAGGGAGTTTATGTTAAGCTATTTTCTAACTCCTTAAAGAATTAAAAGATCACCAAGAAATCTTGCTTCCTTTCATTCTCATTAAAATACCTGAAAGGGCATCTATTTGGTATAATTTTACCCATTTTCCGTATCGGATGAAATAATTACGAAAAATGAATACTCTAGCCCCTTCGGCTAGAAGAGTTCTCCATTGCATTATTTTATGTTTTTTTGGGCGTTGGGGACTAACCTACGAAAAAGAACACCCTCGGAGTCTTCTTATCGCTTTCAGACTCTCTAAAATTGAAAGCAACCACGATCGCTCACCGTCTTTGGCTTGTCCAAATCCACATGATGGTATCATCTTGAGCACACTTCTACCCCTTCTTCGAGCTCCTTAGACCATGAAGAAGGCCTAAACGGTGCCTATTGGTGCCCCAACCTATCACCTATGATCCCCCCATTATGGAAACATTCCCATTATGGTTTCCTTTGTTCAGAGTATTCTTCCATATGTCACCCTTGGAGTCTCCTGATATTACTCATCAATTCCCCCCTGATTTCCCCCCCCCTCAGTCTCCCCCCCCATTACAGTCACAGTACATGATCCATTAAGCTATGATCCTCTTCCCCTGAGGTTAGTTTCACATGCTTCCAGGTCAGTCCTTCCATCCTCCTCTGAACAAAGGAATTTTGATTTCCATTCCCCAACGGCCCCCACATTCCCCAACAGTCACTGTCTTAGTCTCACATCCAGTGCCGTCACATATTGGTTGTGCATGTCACGCCTCTATAAAGGAAAAATCATTTCCTTGGTAGGTACATGTATCCCTTTATCGACACCAACACATTTAGTCCAGAGGATAGACCCATAGGTTCCATGTACCTTGGCCTCATCACCATGGGTGGTGAGTTCCTACGGATCGTCCCAAAGGATTCATTAGTGCCTCATCGGTTGGTTGTTTCTCACGTTCTCAACTCCAACTGCATCATCACACCGTTGATATTTAGACAAGGTTTTGTTCCCTTCAGTTATTAATCAAAAACCCTGGATGTCCACTAACTCTAGGACATTGGTGAGTCTATTTGGAACCCCCTATTTGTATGTTCCCGTGGATATTTGGGCTGCATTGGCGATAGTGTTCGAAATACCTCTAGTTATATGCTTCCTAGAGTATCCAGTTCATATACATTCCATGTACCTTTGAGATTCTGACTCTCAGTCGTTGAGTCCATATAGTTGTTGGACCCCTTTAGATCCAGTAGAGCATCAGTTGTTGAGATACTGCATTCAAGATGGATTCCATTGTTTCCAGTTTCATCTCTTCAAATCAGTCATGGTTGGACCATGAGTATGTCCCATATTTGTGTCCCATCTAGACCATTATGATGTACCCAACAATTCTCTATGTGTTTTGTAGGTCCCCATTGGTCCCCACCACTATTTGTATCTCTTGAGACAGTGATACGAGCATGGGTATGCTCGCTTCCTCCATATATTTGAGATGATATGTCCCTCATCCATTATTGAGGAGTTGTATTTGCATTTTTCTCCCTTGCAGTTCGTATGAAGCACTTACTCTGATCTATGACCAGCCTTCGTTCTCCGCCACCATAATGCTCACACCCTTGAAAACATTAAGTACCTATAATGTCTATCATCCATACAGTGAGCTCCTACCCTCACACATCAGGGGGCAATATGTTAACACCAAAATTTTACCACTAAGCTCATCCCCTTCGTCACATAACCCATTTACCCATTTTTCCTACATAGTTGGCCCCAAAAAACCCAAAATCCCTAAGTTGGTAAGAAAATGGGAAAAAAACAATTATTTCCCTCAAAAAATAATTAAATTCCTTCAAAAAAGTCAAAATCCCCAAAAAAGAAAATAAAAGAAAAAAGAAAAAGAGGAAACTATTCAAAATAAAGGAAAAAGGAGGGAAAACTCAAATACCACTAACCAATACTTGTGGTTTCCCAATACCACGCATCAATACTCCACCACCCAAAATTTTTATAAAAGGTGGTGGAGTCCCCCCATTTCACATGATTCACTCTTCCTACCATTACTCTGTCGAAATCACTATTGAACCCTAGCCTCCACATTTGAGCTTTTGTTCCCATAATTGAGCTTGGCCACCACCTTGAGCATTCGAAGGAGAGTCAAATACATTGGAGACCTAGAGAACCACAATCTCTACGGTTGCAAGGGCCCCCAACATCTTCTCACCATTCTGAAGTAAAAAACCCATTGTAAATTTCTTTCACATAATAGAAAAAAGAAAGCATTCTTTGATTCGTAACCCTTGTTTATTGGTAATTTCATGGAATGGATGCTCAATGCTTAGTTTAGTTTCATTTTTATTGCAGTAAATTTGTTATTTTTTTACTTTCTGCTATTTCCATTTGCATGCACACACACCCATATTCACGAACTGTTACTAAGTAGCTCACAGCTCTTAGTAAGTGCATTTCTGCAGTAGCTTGTGTGAAAACACTAGCTACAGCAGGTGAAGAGGTAAATCATCTTTTCATAAATTGTGCATTTTCCTTACATGTATGGAAAGAAGTTGGAAGATGTCTGAAGTAAAATGATATATGGGAGGGTGAGATAATTGAAGAATGCTTTCAAAACTAGTTCAAAAAAAACTCTTTAACAAAACACCAGTCCATTCCTTTTCTAACACTTTGGGGAATATGATTAGCACGCAATGCGTGTATTTTCAAGGTGAAATTTACTCCAACATTTCAAGTTTCAGAAATGATAATAGCTCTTGCTCAGATATTTAAGGAGAAGGAAAAAATAAAAATAAAATAGAGAATGATTATACAACCTAGTATTGTTCAATCAAGGACTAGTGCTTTTTTTGATGGAGCATTTTAAAGAGAAAACCGGAAAGATGGCATTGGAGGAGTGATTATTTTTAAAGAAAATCACTATATTGAGCTTACAGCGTGAGTTGAGTATGGAAGTAACAATAAAGCAGAGTGTCTAGACCTACATGCTACCTTGATAGAGGCCATTAGAAGATAAGTAAGGAGTTTGAATATTAATGGTGATTCCCATATGATGATAAATTGGATGAATGACTTAGTATCCATAAGGGAAGTCAATTTAATCAATTTGGCTAATGATCTAAAAAAGATTGCTAATCTTTTTTAAACAATTACCTTCACCCATATATAGAGAGAAGTAAATCAAAATGCAGACAACTTATCTAAGATAAGAAAATCGAAAATTCTAGGAAAAATCTTTGTGCAGGTTCATCATGAGAACATATTTGAAGAACTCAGTAACGATCATAATGTTTAAAAATATTGATTTTTATGAAGCTTTAGGCTTGTTGAATACAATGTTGTCAAACCCCGGTTTCTTTTTTGTTTTACATAAAATCAAGAAAATTTTATTGTTTATCCATGATGGAATGTGCAGGTTCATCATGAGTTAAAGAGCAGAATTCAATCTAAATATGAATACAAAGACTATGAAGCCCATCCTTTTATGCTATAATGATTTTTATAGAAACATAAAAACTTCATGCCCAGGTTTTGAAGTCAATAGGTACAAAGTTCCAATTTTTAAATACATGTAAAGTTTTGAAAATTTTATTTTTGATCTTACTTTGTGATATTTTTTAAACAATACAAAGATGAAGTTAAGAAGTGGTGAACACTGATGATGAATGTACTTTTGTTTCAATCTCGAATATAAAAGTGCAATTTTTTTCCAGGGAAAAAAAGTTATTATATCTGCTTCAATTAGATATATTGTAATCAATCACTAGTCAATTTCTTTAACTTTATATTAGTTAACAATATTATATTTTCATTTATAAACTTAAATTTTATAATTCAAAAAATAATATTTTTTAATTATACTATAAAACTATTTATATACTATACCATTGAATAAATGTGTGACTTGATTGAGATTTGAACATTTTTTTTATCTTAATTGTTATGTGCATGAGAATATCCACGTTATATATGAAATTAGGAAGGGAGTGAGTATTAACGTGGAAATAAAGATTTGATATATAGATATGATACTATAGTAAGATAGTGTGCAACATCACATTAAGTGATGGTTACTCTAAAAGATTATGGTAAGATATTAGGAGAGTCTAGTAGGATTTCAGTTTGTAAATTTGATTAAAAATAAAAGCGTTATTGGGAGAGAAAAAATCACATAGATAACAAGAAGTTGAAAGCTATCTAAATATCATTCATTAATAATGAAAAGCTAATTGGACACATTGGTGCGAACACGCTTTACAAAATAAGATTAAGGAATCTCAAGACCAAACCAATGCCCTGCCAAGGTTCCTGTTACAGATCATCCCGAGATCTGAACCAACACCCTACTAGGAATTTGTAAGCTGACAAACTATTGTGTTTTATCTAGAATTTTTTTGGAAGGGGTCCCTCCTCCTCCCCCATCCGAGGATGATCTAGATTTGCAATTCATTGTAGATTCATTTGTAAAAAACAACCATGCCCAAACTGCTTCATCGCAATTTGTGAAGAAAGCGAATGTTCCCTTAGTAATCATGTCGTCGGCCTCCTTTCAATATAAAACTCATGCACTTACAAAGCATGGCTTGGTGGGCCAAATCACAGGCATGACCCTCACCAAAATTGATTGATGTTTGGATTTACAAATCATGGAGCTTGATGACTAAGGGTTAAATCCAATTTTATGCGGTTGGAAAGGGTTTTTTCACCTTTCTTTTCCAGTATAAAGAGGATAAAGATTTGATCTTCAGGAGTGGGCCATACATTTTTCGCATGAGGGATTATATTTAAACAAATGGACATTGTATTTTGACCCAGTAAATGACATACCTTTGTTGTCCCTGTTTGGGTGAAACTACCGCGCTTTCCTTTACCATGTTGGAGTGATGACTATCTTCATACTATCAGTAATGCTTTAGGGAAATACATTGGCATATTAGATCCAAAAGGAAAACAATTTTCATGTGCTCAAATATATGTTGAATTCTATTTAGAGAAAGGTTTTTCAACTGAAATAATTCTACAACAAGCGAATTGGACCCACTGCCAGCAAATCGACTATGATAAGTTACTCTTCAAATGAAAAATATGCCATGAATATGGCCATTTTGCTAGAGATTGTAACTTAGAAGCTTCAAAATTCCAGTTAGCTTAAGCACATGATGAATAATGGAAAATCTAAAATAAATACGAGGGGGAAGGGAAGATTAATGAACCTCATGAAAAACCTTCAACCTTTGTAAATCATTTCTCTACACTAGATGCAACCATGAATGAACATGAACTTGAAGTGCCAAAATAAATCCAACCAACTACAGAGGAAACACACAGTAAGAAAAAAAAAACAAATAGGCATAATAGACGAAAATGTTCAAGAAGGGAACATTCAGATTGAGGAAGCTCCAATACAAGAGAAAACAATCATAATGCAAACTATTCCATATCCTCTATCTCATCAAGAAGAAATTCAAACTCCACAATCCAAGCAAGAGGGAAGTTATGGAATAGAGACCAGAAGCAGAACCAATTCGAAATTAGGACCGGAGAATAAGAGTAAAATACAGGCATTAAGAGACCTAATTAGAATGGAAAATCCCTCTATCCTTTGTATCCAAGAGAAGAAATTAAATGAAAAAGAAATGCAAGAAACTAGTAGTAAATTTTGGAAGAATAGTCAAATGATAGCAGTAAGTGCTAGAGGAGCATCTAGTGGGATTTGTACTGCTTGTTCCCCCATCAACTTTGATTTAAAACGAAAGAAGAAATTCAACCCTTCATCCTCACAGTGTTGGAGCACAAGTAAAGTGAGTAGGTAATAATTCTAATGGATGTCTATGTTTCTGTGATTTATGGGGAAAAACTAAAATTCTACACCTCCTTACCTCAATTGCATGAAAGGGGTTTTCAACAAAATAGTATAAATGGAGGGATTTTAACACAACATTATACACTTATAATGAAAAAATAGGAGGAATTACTTTAAGATACCACTTTCGAGAATATATGGAGGATCTACTTATAGATTGGGACCTTGTTGATATCAAGCCGAAAAGAGGCAAGTTCAACTAGACAAATAGATAGATGAGTCCACACCACATAGCAGTCCAATTAGACAGGTTTCTAATACACAACAACCTATTCATCTGTGAATTGGAATTTTACTCAAAATAATACCCTTTAATGATTCATATCACCGACCTATATCCTTGATGGTTAACGAAGTAGAAGACTATGGCCCCCTTCCTATTCGATTTAATCCTTTATGGTTACAAGATCCATAAGCCATTTGAATCATTCAAAGGAAGTGGGGAACTTATATTCAAGATCTCTAACATATGTCTAGGAGTCCAAATTAAGGTTGGTTAAGCATGCCCTCAAAGAATGTGCCAAAAAAAAATTTAAAATCCCTGCAATTCAATGAGCATAAGGGAAACATCAACTAAATCAATTTCAAGCAAATTTGGAAAACTGGGAGTGACCGAAAATCATTTGGTAAAGGAAAGAGATCTAAAATCAAAATTATTCCATCCAAATAAACAGGATTAGGAGCATTGGTGCCTCAAGTCTACAAATCCTTGGTTTCAGTTTGGAGACCAAAACACCATATTCTTTCACAAACAAGCCACACTCAGAACATAGCGTAATCAGATCAAAGAAATAGAAAATTCAAATGGTGAGAAAATATCAACTTTCCTAGATATCAAAGAAGCAAAAACTGAGCATTTCCACGCCTTGTTTACTAAGGAAGGTGGGGAAGAAGAGGAAGAGACTGAAGTCCTTCTCCAAAATGTTCCCAATATCATCACTCAAGAAAACAATGATCTGGCTTACTTAGGAAATTAAGAAAGAAGAATCAATCACTGTGATTTGGAGCCTTTCCCCTGACAAAGTGTTAGGGCTCAATTGTCTTTCAATACATGTATTTTGTTGTTTAGAATGTTGAATTGGACTAGGAAAAATGACAAAGTGGGAGGAGGAATAAATTCTACCTCTTTGGAAAATCAAATCCCACAAAATTCACAAGATTTAGACCAATTTCTATTTGTAATTCAACATATAAAATTTGAACAAAGATTTTGTCCAATAGGATCAAATGCTTTCTCCACAAAATCACATAAGAGAACCAGGGAGGCTTTATGCCTAAAAGTCAAATATTGGAATTTTTTTTTTTTTAGGAAGCACTTCACTCCAACAAATCTAAAGGAGATAAAGCAATGCTCATCAAGTTTGATATGGCTAATGCCTTTGATAAGGTAAGACACTCGTTCCTCTTTCAAGTTATGAACATATTCATATTTGAAAAAAAATTATAATATGGTTGCATGCTTGCATTGGACAAGCATGGATAGCACCCGTAGTCAACAGTAGGCCCACGATATTCTTCGAAGCTTCTAAGGGTCTACAACAGGGATTCCCATTATCTCCAATTTTGTACATCATAATGGTTGATAGTTTAAGTAGGAAGTTGGAATCTGAGAGCACCAATGGTAGGTTGGTTGGGGTTCATATAACTAGGAATGTAAAAGCTATCAACCAATCTCAATTTGCATACGATACTCTTCTTCTAGGGGAAGATTCCAAAAATATAACCATTCACTTCAAGTTGATCCTTAACCACTTAATGGTGATCTCTAGAGGCCTAATAAACAAAAGAAAAACCCAAATTTATGGATGGAATTGCAATGAGAAAACCCTCTATGATATCCAATATTCTTGAGTTCCCTTACTCTTTTAAGTGGTCATCATTCAAATATTTGGGAGTTTTGATTTCAACTAGAGTATCTTCTGCCAAATATTGGGATGAAACTATTTAGAAAATGAAGAAGAAAATATATGCATGGGGGGCTCAATGGTTGAATTTAGTTGGTAGAATTGTCCTTATAAAATTTGTCTTGTCTTCCTTACCCTTATATATTTTTTCGAGACTCTTGGCTCCCAAAGGTGTGATAAATCAAATAGGGAAATTGATAAGGAAATTCATATGGTAAAGTGGGAAATCTATCACCAAAAAACTTCATTTGGTCAAATGGAATGAATTTGGATCCCAAAAGAGAGTGGTGGTATAGACATCCGTGACCCGCCGGTTAATGAATTTGGATATGGGAAAAAAATTAATTGGGAGACTTATATGTCATGACCCAGTCGCCTTGGTGTCCTTCAGAGGCGATGGGAGGAAACCTGATACATTTTTTTCTTCCAATCCCTCCATTTTTACACACAACCGCAATGTCCTTCAATCCACAATCTGCAATTCCGCAATCCACAATCTGTGTTGCGGGATTCGTAAATGCGGAAGCCACAAATTACTGCCCTAGAAAAATTCACCTCCTCAATCCGCAATACGTATTGCGGGATTCGAAAATACGGAAGCCCAAATCATGACTCTAGAAAAAACACCCTTCCACAATACGCAATCCACATTGCGGGATTCAGAAATGCGCAAACCTCTGACCACTGCCCAAGTAAAAATTCACCTCCGCAATCTGTAATCCACATTGTGGGATTCGGAAATGCAGAAACCAAATTCACCATCCCGGAATATTTCCCCTTCTAACTTCCGCAATCTAAATCCCCCATGCAGAACTCGAAAATCGGGAACCTTAATTCACAGCTGGGGAAAATTTTGCCTTCCAACTTCTACAATCTACAATCCACTTTGTAGGTGCAGAAAGGTAGAATTCCAATGCACCAATCCAGTGGAAATATCCCTTCTGACTTCCGCAATCTGCAATCCACTTTGCGGGTGCAGAAAGGCGGAATTCTAACCACGCGAATCCAAGGTTGGTCCCTGGCCTCAACAATCCGCAATGTGGATGCGGAAATGTGGAGCCACACCCCCTCCAACTGCAAACTTCCCAAGCTTATAACATCCTCATCCTTAAGCCAAATAGGGAAAGTCTAGTATCATTGGAAATCTCTTGGATATCTCTATGCATCTATATGATCTTCATCCACTTTTGAGGACTTTGTTTTTACCCTCATCCCACTCCAAATATGGCCTTAAACCCCATCTTTACAACTTTCACCAATGTCTAGAAGCTCTGCTCCACTCTGCCATGTCCCTGCCCTTCATCTGATCCATGGGGGTATCCATTCATTTTCCAAGTCCAGGTTGGAGTGTCCTACACATTTACCAGACTTATCCCTAATTCATCAATGAACAATCTCAAGACATTACACCAATGGAAATGAAAATATGCAGCAATATAATAAGTCATTCACATATGCAGATTCATACATCAGGGGACACATGGGGATGAAAACTTGTACACACATAGATTGGCATGGAATCAATCTATTTATCCCAGGAATATTGATGATCTAACATGCTGATATTTAGCATATTTCTCAAGCCTAAATTACATATGATAACTAACATAATATAAAGAAGCAAAGGTGCAGATATAAGGCAATGACATGCATAGCGGAGTGAAACATGGTGCATAGGCATACATTTTTATTCATCAATGGACCATTCACATAAGCAAATAGATGCATGCATGTACTTAACAACCATAGATGAAGGAATCATCATCAACACACAATGTGTCATGCATTCACCAATCAATGATATACACCATAGAATGAAACCTATTACATGGGCATTCATCCCTATTAATCATTTGGATCAAATCATACATTAAGACATAAATAAACACATATGTACAAAAGTAGAATATGCATCATGCAAGGCATAAGGAACACTTATCTTCTGCATTAAATCTCCAATAAAACTAGCTATGGACTGCAACGTTCCAACCCAACCATAGGTATTTTCCCATACTATATTATTTCAACTCTCAGAGACCACCCCCAATATGGGGCTATGTATCCACTGAGGAGGAATAAATTGGATCTCTCACAGTTAGGGATCCACCCTAATGCTAATCCAACATACATTTGGGTTATCAAGCATATCCAACCTCTGTCTAACCTTCTTCTCTGTTATTCCAGCCGAAACCTTCTCATAGATGCGGCCGAAGCTCTGTCCCACAACTCGATCTTCTATTATCAAATCCAGCTGCTCTCATGGGTTCTCTAATATAATAATGTTCTGTAACTTATCCCTAGGGTCTGATCCATGTTTTTCTCCGTCGGTTTGCTTCCTATGTAGGGTTTCTATGGAATTTTGGCTCTGCGAATTTGAGCTTACATAGATTCACGATTTTCTTCCTTCTTCCCTACTCACTATGTGATGCGTGATGAATGAGGTTTGTAAGGTTTCAACTGATGCTTGTGTGATAAACCAAGGTCTAGGGATGAGTAATATGTCTTCCACAAAGTAGAGTGGATTATGGGGCAAGCAAGGCCGAGTCCCATACCCTTCCGTACGTATTCTAGGGTAGTCCCATACTCCATTGACCTAATGAACAGTGCTCCTCACCCATCTCCTTACATCATCATTCAATGGAAGCTAGGAGAGTCAAAGGGGTTCTCAAGGTGACAAATGACATCCTAGGGTTCAATCCCACAACCCCCTCACCACTCCCTAGTGGATACACATAGCCCCCTCATTTAGTTGCATTCCATAGCCAGCCCTTGGTATTTGTATTTACATGGTACAATTTACATATTCCATGGCTTACTAGCACATGGTTACCAAAATACCAAGTATTTTCCTTTTAACTAAATCCTGAACATCCTCTAGTGGAGCCTTGGCCTTGAGCTCCACACTAGGGAAAACACACATTACATGTATACAATATTTACATTGAATCCAATAAACCCTAAGGGTCAAAATGGAGACATTACAATTCCCCTCCCCTTAAAATAACACCGTCCTCGTTGTTCCAATACAAAGGAATACATACACAGTCTTCACATGCCCAAAATTAAAAAAATGTTGCAAGTCTACCCTGCATTTTACCCTTTTACTTTGAACTTTCAGGACCAAGTCCTTTGGCTTCCACAAGCTACTCCAGATGGATTTGATCTTCCAGCTAATATGCAAGTCTTGAAACTTCATTGCTGCTATCTCGCTTGCAGTTCCTTGTTGCACAATTGCAAAGGTAATGATTTCCTCCACATTCCCAACATTCCAGTGGCTTGTTTTTCTTTTCCTACTCAATTTCCTTTAAGTCTTCCCACCTGGAACGTTTCTTAGTGGACTGATTGGATGAATGCCTCTTTAGTGATACACTAACCTTTCCACTGCTGTTTGTTTTCAGAATGCTTTTTATCTCCTTTTGCAAAGTAATAGAACCCTACAAAACCTTGTGGTTCATCTCATTTTGTTGCTTCTATAGCTTGAGCATATCTCCAATATTTTCTTGGGTTTTTTCAATTGTTTGAAGAATATTCTCAGCCAAATCCAGTATATTTTTCTCTACTTCCATGGTCAATGTGCATAGCTTCCCAAACTTTGCTTTCTAGCACCACTAGTCTTGTAACAACTGCAACCAATTGATTTCAATTTCTCACCTATGAAATTCATCATTGCAAATTCTGTTAGGTCAAGCCTAATATAAATATTAAAATCAGACAATTATTGCCCAATTGACATGGAAATTTCATGCTTTCACAACATACACATGAACCCATTCATGTTCATCCTTTCACGGGAATTTTACTATTTCAGCATTCATAATTTATTTCAAGCAGTAAACACAATCACTTACAATCATAACATGCATTCACAATATTTTGTTTCTAGTATGTATCGGTAAAAAGGAAACAGAAGAGTAAGAGTTTCCCCCTCTTAGTCTTGTTCCAATATGTATATATACCACCTCTTTGGTTCCATTCCTTTAGACTCTTTCACTTCAATGTGAATGCTTGACTTTCCCTTTCTTTTTTTGGCTATGACACTTAGTGTCTGAGGTCTTTCCAAGGCCTATCAACTAGGGAACCCCTCCCCATGGTCTTCCTACAGAACCATTGGCTGCTAGGACCCACACAAGTCCACTAGCACCATCTTCCCATTGCTCCTCATGATGAGCTTTTTAGGACAGTCACATGTACACATGCATCCTTAGGATGCATTCCTTTTTCTTCCTTCCTGCAATGACCTAGGTTTCCAACAAAGAAACAACAATGTATCAGCTTGGTTATTATAAGACTTGTACATGAAATTTATTTTATTTTCATTATTTAGAATAAGAAATAGATGAAAATTAAATACTTATCTGCATTGGACATTTCTTCACTATTCCACAGGTTCGTTCTTTTCTTTGCAAGCCTTGGATCACCTGTGGAATGAATGCTTGGCTAGCACACATGCTGCTCCACAACATTCAAATAGAAAATTCCAAGACAACACTCTGACTGGGTTTATCAAGCATTGCATTATCCAATATTCTAATTCAGTCCTTCGACTGGGTTTATCAAGCATTTCACCAATCAATATGCTAAGCCAGTCCTTCTACTGGGTTTATCAAGCATTTCACCAATCAATATGCTAATCCAGTCCTCCAACTGGGTTTATCAAGCATACAACAACCATTTCCAAGCCAGTACACCGACTGGGTTTATCAGGCATATAACCACCCTTTTTCAAGACCACCACAACATCCAAACAACCAATTCCAAGCTGGTACACCCACTGGGTTTATCAGGCATACAAAAACCCTTCTTCACTTTGCTCTTTAGTGTGCAACACCAATTGCATCTGTTTAAGCTCACAACACAAGATGGATAAGCAAGCTCATTAGTATTGATGCTCCAAAATTGTAAACATATTTCATAACATTCACTATCAAATATTGAAACACCAGGAATGTGTCCATTCCCTTAGGGTGTAGTCAATATTGACAACCCTATCATAACCCAGCACCAAAAACGTGTGCACCCCTTTCCAATGTGAGCCATGTAGTCCCTAATCATACTCAGGCATCCTAAAGTAATAAAAATAAAATAGAAGCATGCTCTTCAAAGTAACTCTAGTAACTAGACATGTATCCCTTTCACCTAGGGTTACAGAACACTTATCCACATTGTCTAGCAAAATGAAGTTCAGCTAGAACATCCTCATGTTGTTTGGCCTCTTGTAAGTGGCACCACTATGTTCATTAGGGTTTTATGCATGCTTCCATACCCAAACAACCACTTACAACATGTCCTCCTGACACAGTTCTATACAACCCAAACAATCAGCAACACTTAACAATCAAATTCAAATATGATTTCCATAATCATTCAAAGGCATTAATAAATTAATTCAATTCAGCATGAATTTGCAATTTTGTCTACTACAGAAATCAGATTTGTTTGTCCATGAGTCTATGCTCATATTTTTTGGCTCTGTAATACCCCTATTTTGGACTTTGAACCCCTTTGATAATTTCTACTAAGTATTATTTCATTTATACTTAGGAAAGTTAGAAATTTTCTAAAGAGGTTTACATTGACCATGTGGACCAGCACAATAAAAGAGGGAGTCACAGTCTCCTAAGGTTGGAGGGAAAATGCCACTTAATAATAAGAAGAAGAAATTATTATTGGAGACAATTGGAAAAACCTAAAGAAAATAATTGAGAGATTAATGAATTAAAAGAATTCACATAATGAGCAAAATTCTCCTAAGAGAATAAAAGGTGAAAACTCATTGAAACTCTCATGATAATTTCATTATGCATCATTCACAATCTCAAGAGCCGAATACACAAGAGCAATGGGAAATGGAAAACCTGAACCTGAGACAATGAATGCTGGTGAGGGACGACAGATTTGGGAGAACCAAGCTGGTCCTGAAGCCAAGTGATTGAGTACAGATTTGGGAGGACCAAACTGACTCAGATTAGGAGAAATCATGCAGTTTGGTATGAGCTTGGCCACTTAATTGTGTTCAAGTAGGAGAACTACCACAATCTTGCAGGAGTATTGTTGTTACCTAAATAGACTGTGATAGTGATTCTCTCCATGGCTATGGATTAAAATCCCCTGGAGCATCCTGGAGCTCAAGAGTATTGAGTTGGGTGTTGGGTTTCCTATTTCCTTTGAATTATCCTGAATAACTTGGGTAAATGACAAGTTAAAGGTAAATAAAACAAATACTCTACCTAGGGGACTGTGAACTCAGCTCGGGGGTGACTTGAGAGCAAGTAGAACTTGTTGGTCAAAGGCTGGGAGGTTTGTACCTAGTTCCACTGGTCAACAGATTCAGATAAGTTTTTATAATCTGACTTGCAGAGTATTTGTTTTGGACAGTATTTATATATGTGTTTTTTAATATATCTAGTTTACTGTTGAAATGTAAATGTATCAGATCTGACCATATATGTATTGTTCTTGATTATTTCTGAGCATGAATCTCATCTAGATAGCTAGATATCTGTTATGAGTTATCTTATGATCATTTTACAGATCTAGAATATTGATGTGATGGGACGACTGTGAAAATATCTACATTCTAATGGCAATATATTTACAATATTAAGACCCTCTATACAGTTATAAATGTATGCAGCATCTGAACTAATAATAATATGATTCATGTGCTAACATCGGGTTTGCTGAGACATGTCTTCATATTGCGGGTTGTTGTAGGTTAAATATATTCCAGTATTTAAATAAGATATTATGTTTTGCATCATAATGATGTAAATAGGGAAGGCAGGTAAACCAATCTGAAGGTTTACATTCCTAGACCATATGTTTAGCAACCATTTTTCTATGCTAAAGGTTTATGGCAGAAAAGATAAACCCTGAAAATGCTAGAATGCAAATCCGATATAGCTTTGAATTAGTTTGGTTGTTGATAGAATTTGTATTTTATTCAGATTTGGTCATAACCGACCTTATGCATGTAAATGGCATTTCAGTTTATTGGTTGAGTATTGAAATAAATGATACATTTCTATATTTCTAAGTAAATATATGCCTAACTATCATTTTTCATTTAATGGCATGCTTATGCAAACAGTATAATAATATTCATTATTAATACAAAGGTGAATGTATTGGCCGATGGCCTTATGCGACCCAAACATAACCTAGGTCGCCACATCTATGTTTGTAGATATTGTTTGAATGCGTTTGAAGTGATGAAAGGTTGAATGCGAGTGATTCAAGTAGCTAAGGGTTTGACCCTTAGCATGGATGTCATATACATTAAGCATTCACCGTGCATTGGTTTATAAACCTGGTGTCTTCCACTATTGTTTAATAGTTTATTATATACATTGAAATGAAACGAAGTTGGGCATAAACGAATCCACATAATATTAATCAAACTTTACAGCATGTAAGTACAATGCGTATTTTAAACATTGTTGGAGATTGAGACTGCATCTCGACACATTGTATATTCATTTGTGCATGCGATGGGCAGGCTAAACACCTCAACCCTAAACATTCTTTAATGCATGAATCAGACTAAATTACAGTATACCATTTCGATGCAAACGAATCATGGAATAATGCGACGAGGTCGATTCCTTCCAGGGAGAATTTAAAACAAAGAATGCAAGCATATGTTGATTATATAACATGGGTATGCATTTATAACATTAAAAATGTATGCATTGTGATATGCACAAACATGGGAGAAGAAACACGATTGCATTGTATATTAATATCAAGTGCTGAGGGCATCTGTACAATTCATGTATGTAAACCAAAATTCATACCAAGTAATTAATCCACAGACCCAACAAAATTCGTTGAGGGTTACAAAGTCAAGCTGGGCTTGCAAAAGAGTTTACATCACGAGTTCCAAGCTTTAAAAATAATATACAGACAGAGTTGGAATCAAAAGGGTTGTGGCATGGCCGCTTGAATTTATTGTGAAGTCGTGTACGTAATCCCGACACCTCTGCCAGGGGTAGAGCGTCGTTGGATAGCCTTTCGAATTATGTATGACTGTGGAAAGACCCACATCATTTCGTTGAGCACATAATAACCCTGCAACAGCAAAAGAGCGAAGTAGAGTTCGCATTGATGCTCTCGGAGGATGGATGCACGCCTCTATCCTCTCAACTAAGAGCTGAACTCTTTAAAAAAAATGCACCGCCAGAGACAGGAGTAACCCTAACCTTAATGAACAAGCGTTTCAATAACTCTGACCCCACCAACAGGGCGAACCAAACCTGAAGGAGTGGGATGGGCGAGTTACCTGTAGAGCTAGGGAGACGCCATGACTCCAACCTTAGCTAAGAGCTCGCAGGAGTGCATCACTCCACCACACGCCATCATTTTCCTGCACAGTGAAACGTGGCGAAGGGTTAAATCGTGGGATTAACAACTTAACCCTTTAACGACTTTCAAAGCAAGCAACTTAACACACGATGAAACTGAAGGTATGTTTGTGATATTACTTGACTGTGTAATGAGTCGCGGCATATCCCAACATCGTTGGCACCTATCCACACAAAGCAACACAAAGGTCAAACCTCGTCCTTTGAGGGAAAAACATTAACGTAATGTAAATTACAGTAAGCACGACATTGTAAAATGTAACTTGATGCAACAGACATACGTATCACTTACCTTGTCTTCTGCTCACACCGAGCATGGTAATGACTAATGCAGCATGCATATGTGGAAGCGTAGTGCCATGATTTTGCCAGAGATATCCATCATAACCTACACAAATCTGAAGCTCTTGGCGTAGCTGAGCAACAATGAACCCAAGTGCCAAGTGATAGTCTTTCAATGCTGTATACCGGAGAGAGAGGTGGAGACCTCAGTTGCCGATGGAGGGATGAGTTATTGTAGGCATGGGGATGGCTGGGCATGAAAACCCAACGCTTGGATCAACAGTGCTACAAGCATCACGATATCCCATGCAAGATCATGGATCATGATCAACGACGCAGAACGCAGGAGGAGTTATGGTATTGCAAAGTTGGGTGGTGAGTACATTCTTGGCATCATTATCAAGTGACAGATTCCATTAATGGGATGATACCCTGCGTATTCCACATCGACCAAGCCTTCAAACACCAAGCCTTTAAAAAAAAACTTTATTATGTTTTCACATTGTGTATAATAAATGCTTAAATATGTTTCCTGCAGCATACTGCCTGTAACTGTTTTATGTTAATTACCTGTTGTTTCTAAAGTCTAACAAACAGCTGGTTGTCCACACATAGACAGCAGAGAAACTGAAACTTTAAATGGCAGAATTTAATTCTATAGAACAAGAAGGCAGAATGGCTTTAGAAACATCTATCCAGCACAGAGAGATGGCCAGCAGGCATGGGAGAAATCCAAATTCTCCAAGAGCTACACCATCCAGCAAAATGTTGGAAACAGTGAAAAGTCTAAAAGCAGAATTAATGAGCATCAAAGAAGACAACATTAAGAATTTTGAAGAGCAGCGAGAAATTAATGCTATCCTACTGCAAAAACTGACGGAAAAGGAGAATAGTCACCTCCCAACACCGGAGGAACAGTATGCAGAAAAATCAGTCACTAAGAAAAATTCCAAGTTCAAATCTACACCTCCAAGAAATTTTGCTAGCTTTAATATGGACGTCAGTGATGAAGAGTCACATGGTGAGGACTCTGAAGAGTACGTTCTTAAAAAGAAAAAGAAAATAGGAAAAGTACAGCACTTACATTCAGAATTGTGGAAGATCAAGCCTCCTACTTTTAACAGAGAAATTAAAACTGGAGAAGAAGCAAAACTGTGGCTGTGAGACATGGAGAAGTACCTATGCTTGTTTGATTATTCTAGCCTCATTAAGGATAGAATTGTTGTTTTCAATCTGTGGGGTAAGGCATCAACTTGGTGGGATGATCTCAAGCTGACCCGCTCTATCAACGAGAAGAAAGTAAAGTGGAAGATGCGTTCAGGAAGGCTAGACTGTGTTATGAATAGGGGCAGAATAGGGCTGAAGTGTCCAAGAACTGGAATGAAAAGAAGAAACATAAATCTTAAATAAGGCAGAAGGGTCACAAACCCAACCAATTCAGAAACCAAGGTTTGCAGACACATTTCAGCAACAAATTTGAGGGCAGCAAGCCACAGTCAAAATTTGTTCCGCCCACTAAAAATTTCAACAGTGAAGGCACCAGAAAACCGAAACCCACATCATCGAAGCCACCTATCAAGTGTTGGGGCTGCGGAGAGAATCATCGATGGTATGATTGTCCTCACAAAAAGGACATAAGCAAACCTATGCATAATCTACAAGAGGCTTCTATGGTCCAAGATGTAGCAAGAAGTCCAAGGATTTATGCGGCATTGAACAACCGTCAGGTTGAACATCAAGCTTCGGTAATCAAGGTTGAAGGTATGCTTTCTAGTACACCCGTGTCTATCTTAATTGATTCTGGAGCATGTAAGAGGTACATAGATCCAAAACTATGTGTGTCATGCAAACTTAACAAGAACAAATACATGCAGCCTTGGCTGGTAAAAATGGAAACAAGGACAAAATGGAAGGTTTCATAGGTGGTAAATCAGTGTCCCTTGCAGTTAAATAAATCATTTACTATTGCAGATTTAAATGTTTTGCCATTAGGATCATATGGTGTGCTCATCGGTATGGATTGGCTAGAAAAACATAGGGTTGTTATGGACTACTACCAGAAATCTGTTGCATTTACTAATGATGTGGGACAGCAGGAAAAAATCCAAGGGATCATGAGAGCATTAAAATTAAGGGAAATTTATGCTCTCCAACTAAAAAGCAATGCACGAAAAGGGTGCAAACTGTATGATGTCCACATGACAGAAAATCAGCAAACTGAAAGTGCATATTTCATCAAGCATCCTGTATTGGTTGAGTTTAAGGATGTGTTTCCCAGGGAAATTCTAGAGCTACCTCCTAGAAGAGAGTTGTATTTTACCATGGACCTGTCACTGGGAACCGTGCCAAACTCCAAGGCACCGTATCGAATGAGTACACCTAAACTAATTGAGCTAAAAGCACAATTGCAAGAACTGTTGGAGAAAGGTTATATCCTCCCAAGTGTGTCCCTGTGGGGAGCATCGGTAATCTTTGTGTGGAAGAAGGATGGCACATTCCGATTGTGCATAGACTATAGATAGTTGAACAAGGTAACCATCAAGAACCGGTATCCTTTGCCTAGGATAGATGATCTGTTCAATCAGGTTAGGCGTGCCACTATCTTTTCTAAAATTGACTTAAGATCGGGTTATCATCAAATCTGGATTAAGGAGGAAGATGTGCACAAAACAGCTTTTTGAACTCGTTATGGACATTACGAGTTTGTGGTGATGCCATTTAGTTTGACGAATGCACTAGCCACATTTATGTGCCTAATGAACAATGTTTTCAACAAGTACTTGGATAAATTCATTGTGGTGTTTATTGACAACATCCTCATCTGTTCGAAGAATGAAAAGGAGCATGAGGAACACTTAAGACTAGTGCTGCAAGTCTTGAGAGAAAATCAGCTTTATGCCAAGTTATCCAAGTGTGATTTTTATAAGGACCAAATTCAATATTTGGTTCATATTATATCAGTAGAGGGCATTGCGGTGGATCCCGACAAGATTGAGGCCATTATGAGCTGGCCTACACCCCAAAACAAAAACGATGTCTGCTCTTTCATGTGATTGGCCAGGTATTATCGGAAATTTATTGAAGGATTTTCCAAAGTAGCCCATCCTATTACTTCGCTTCAGCGAAAGGAAGTAAAATTTATGTGGACAACCAAGTGTGAAGCAAGTTTCGTGAAGCTGAAACAGTTGTTCACTTCCGCCCCTATCCTAAAAGTGGCATATCCTTATGGAGATTTTGTTGTATGCACGGATGCATGCAAGGATGGATTGGGAGGTGTTCTTACACAAGATGGAGCAGTAATTGGTTAAGAATCAAGAAAACTGAAAACTCATGAAGTGAATTATGCAATGCATGATTTAGAGTTGGCTTCTATCATTCATGCCTTATGAATGTGGTGACACTACCTTCTTGGAAAAAGGTTTGTGCTAAAAACCGACCACATAGGGATGAAATATCTTTTCGAACAGCCAAATCTAAACGGAAGGCAAGCAAGGTGGTTGGCCTTCATAAGTGAGTTTGACTTTGAAATCCAGCACATCAAAGGTAAGGAAAATAAAATTGTTGATGCACTTAGTAAACGGATGCATCTACTAAATATGGCATCAGTTAACAATTTTCAGACTGATTTAATAGCGCAGATTCGGACAGCAATGAAAAGGATCAAAAATATCTGAATATAAGACAAAAATGTCTTGCAGAAAATTCAGAACAACAAGCGACAGATTTCAGCATGTCCAAGGATGGATTGTTGTTGTTCAAAAACAGGTTGTACATACCAGATCAACCAGCCTTAAAGCAATTAATTATGGATGAATTTCACATGAGACCATATTCCGGTCATCCTGGATACCAGAAAATGTTGACTGCTATTAAAAAACAACATTATTGGTTGTTAATAGTGTTTCGCATTTAAAATTTTTTGGTTGTGTAGCATATGCACATGTTCCAAATGAGTTAAGAAGGAAATTATATAATAAAGGACATAAATGCATTTTTATTGGGTATTCTGAAGACACAAAAGCATACAAGTTGTATGATCCTGTTGCAAGAAAAGTTATTATCAGTCATGATGTTCAGTTTGTCGAAAATGAAGCATGGGATGGAACTATAGAGAAAAATGTTAAAATCATGTCACATGTTGAACATGATGACATCGCAGAGGATGTGGTTGAGACTCTGCATGTAAATCAAAATTTCACAGCTTCGTATATAAATATCACAAAATATAAATACAAGAACATGGAAGGTTTAAGGAGTTCTCCCTTTCCAATCCCTTATCAAGCATGGGATTTCCTCTGTCATGTCATAGCTGGTCCAATTGTATCACCTTGTCAGCCTTTTGTATCTCTCCTTGATCACTGCAATTATCCACGTAGACGCCAAGAAGAGGGATAGATGCCTAGCTGGAACCGAATCAGGCTCTTTATGCTGATTAGACAGTCTTTGTTGACTTTCGGGTCACACCCAGTTGAAATAATACATGACCATTGGTCTCAATCTATGTTCTTCCATAGATCTAACACTCCTGTAAACTTCTAGATTTGGCCCAAGCAGCCTCAGTGTTGTAACTTGGGCTCTAATACCATTTTTCACATGCCCGGTCACCTTGGTGTCCTTTAGAGGCAATGGGAGGTAACCTAATACATCTTTTTTTCTTCCAATCCCTCCATTTTTACACACAGCTTCAATGGCCTTCAATCTGCAATCTGCAATCTGCATTGCGGGATTCGGAATTGTGGAAGCCACAAATTACCACCCTGGAAAAATTCACCTACGTAATCCGCAATCCGCATTGTGGGATTCAGAAATGCGTAATCCCAAATCACAACTCTAGCAAAAACACCCTTTCACAACCCGTAATTCGCATTGAGGGATTCGAAAATGCGGAAACCTCTGACCACTTCCCGAGGAAAACTTCACCTCCGCAATCCACAATCCTCATTGTGGGATTCAGAAATGCAGAAACCAAATTCATTGTCCCAAAATATTTCCCCTTCCGACTTCCGCAATCCGCATTCCGCATGCGGAACTCGGAAATCAAAAACCTTAATTCGCAGACGAGGAAAAATTTGCCTTCCGACTTCCGCAATCCGCTTTGCGGGTGCGGAAAGGTGGAATTCCAACACCCCAATCCCGTGGAAATATCCCTTTTGAATTTTGCAATCCGCAATCTGCTTTGTGGGTGCAGAAAGGAGGAATTCTAACCATGCAAATCCAAGGTTGGTCCCTGGCCTCTGGAATCCAAATTGCGGATGCAGAAATGCAGAGCCACACCCCCTGCAACTACAAACATCCCAGGCTTATAACTTCCTCATCCTTAAGCCAAATAGGGAAAGTATGGAATTGTTAACACCCAAAAAGTGCTCACTACCTCATCTACCCCATTACATGACTCATTTGTCCATTTTTCCTACCATATTTGCCTTCAAAACCCTCAAATCCCATTAAAAAGCCTCCAAAAGGCCACAAAACCATCAAAAAAGCCTAAAAAAGGCTAAAAAACCCCTTTTCCCTCCAAAAATATCCAAAATTCCTCCAAAATAGCAAAAACCCTCTAAAGAGGGAATAAAAAATATAAAATAATGAGGAAAAAGGAGGAAAAAACCCTATACAGCTGACCTAAACCATTTGGTTCCCAAAACCATGGGCCAACACTCCACCACCAAAAAATTATAAATAGGTGAAGGAGACCCCTCATTTCATATCCACAATCATAAGCACCCTTACTCTGCCAAAATAGCTCTTGAAACCCTAGCTCACCCTTGAGCTACTTTCACCTTAAGAGCCCCTTTTGGCCCATTCCCATCATTTGGATAAAGAGAAGGAGCAAGTTGGAGCTTGGAGCAACCCTCTTGGGCCATTGCAAGAGCTTCACCAACCTTCACATTGGAGGTAAAATCAATACAAAAACCATTATTTATCTTTTGTTTTTTCTGTTTCATGCATATGTTTAGAGTAATTTACATTTCTATTTTAGCACTTTAATTTACAATTTATTGAACTACTACTAAGGAGTCCCTTCTCCTTAGTAGGTGCTCATTTTCACAAGCTAGGGGTAAAACCCTAGCTACAGGAATTGTTGGAAATCTCTTGGAGAGATCTATGAAACGACATGATCTTCATCCACTTCTGAGGACTTTGTTATTTCCCTCATCCCACTCCAAATATGGCCTTAAACCCATCTTTACCTCTTTCACCACTCTCCAGAAACTCGACTCCACTCTGTCATGTCTCTCCCCTTCATCTGATCCACAAGGGTGTCCATTCCTTTCCCAAGTCCTAGTTGGAGTGTCCTGCACATTTACCATACTTAGCCCTAATTCATCAATGAACAATCTGAGGACAATACACCAATGGAAATGCAAATATGCAGCAGTATAATAACTCATTCTCATATGCAGATTCATACATCAGGGGACACATGGGGATGAAACCTTGTACACACATATATTGGCATGGCATCAGTCTATTTATCCCAGGAATATTGATGATCTAACATGCTAATACTTAGCCTATTCCTCAAGCCTAAATTACATATGAATACTAACATAATATAAAGAAGCAAAGGTGCAGAGATAAGGCAATGACATGCACAGCAGAGTGAAACATGGTGCATAGGCATACAATCCTATTCATAAATGGACCATTCACATAAGAAAATAGATGCATGCATGTACTTAACAACCATATATGAAGGCAACATCATCAACACACAATGTGTCGTGCATTCACCAAGCAATGACAGACACCAAAGAATGAAACCTATTACATGCGAATTCATCCCTATCACTCATTTGGATCAAATAATACATTCAGAAATAAATAAACACATATGCACAGAAGTAGAATAGGCATCATGCAAGGCATAAGGAACACTTATCTTTTGCATTAAATCTCCAAGCAAACAGGCTATGGACTGCAACATTCCAACCCAACCATAGGTCTCTACCCAGCATGTATTATTTCAACTCTTAGAGACCGCCCTTGAGTTGGGGCTATGTATCCACTATGGAGGGATAAATGGGCTCTCTCACAGTCAGGGCTACACCCTAATGCTAAGCCAACATGTATTTGGGTTATCAAGCATATCCAACCTCTATCTAACCTTATTCTTTGTTATTCCAACTGAAACCTTCTCAAGGTTGCGGCCGAAGCTCTATCCCACAACTCGATCTTCTGCTATCATATCTAGGTGCTCTCATGGGTTCTCTAAGATAATCACACTCTATAACTTATCCCTAGGGTCTTATCTATGGTTTTATCCATCGGTTTGCTTCCTACGCGGGGTTTCTATGGACTTTTGGTTCTGTGAATCCGAGCTTACACAGATTCGCGATTTTCTGCCTTCTTCCTTGTTCACTCTATGATGCATGATGAATGAGGCTCGTAAGGGTTCAACTGATGCTTGTGTGATTAAGCAAGGTCTGGGGATGAGGAATACGTCATCCACGAGGTAGAGTGGCTTACAGGTCAAGCAAGACAGAGTCCCATACCCTGCCTTATGGATTTCAAGGCAATCCCATACTTCATCGACCTCATGAACAGTGCTCCTCACCCTCCTCCTTACAGCAACATTCAATGGAATCTAGGACAGTCAAAGGGGTTCTCAAGGTGACAAATGAAATCCTAGGGTTCAATCCCAGAACCCCCTCACCACTCCCTAGTGGATATGCATAGCCCCCTGATTTAGTTGCATTCCATAGCCAGCCCTTGGTATTTTTATTTACATGGTACCAATTACATCATTTACATATTCCATGGCTTACTAGCACATGGTTACAAAAATACAAAATACTTTCCTTTTAACTAAAACCTGAACATCTTCTAGTGGGGCCTTAGCCTTGAACTCCACACTAGGGAAAACACACATTACAAGTATACAATATTTGTATTGAAGCCAATAAACTCTAATGTTCAAAATGGGGACATTACATTATCACAGAAGGGAGTTGTTGGTTATGGAGCCTAATATTCCATTCTCATAGATGATGTTGTTTCAGTCGTTTTTGTACCCTAGGTTTGGTTATGATCCTGGCATGCGCAATGGGGGGTCCGGGGTTATGGGTTGTTTTGCGCCAACAGATTACGAGCCCATGGTTTTGGGTATCCTGTGGTATTTTCCCATGGTATTTCCCCTTTAAAAGGAATACATTGCAATATGGTTGTGTAATGTATTGTAGCATTGTAAAGATCTATGAGATCGTGTAAGAGAGACTAAGAGAGAGTGAAGAGAAAGTTGCAACGGATGTGCTACAGATTGTATCCCTTCATTTGTTGGATGGTATAATAATAAGGACTAGCAATTTATGTGTGGACGTAGCACATCTTGGGTGAACCATGTTATATTGGTGTCTCTCTTGTAATGTGTTTATGTAATTTATATTTGCATCTTGTTTATCGTTATTGCTCTGCAATCCTGTTTTTCTAACAAGAGTGAGTGGCGGAAGATAACATTTCAGAGGAAGTGTTTTCCAAGATTTCATGGAAATCATATTGAGGAAGCTAAATGGCGAAGATCAGTTTTTGCGATTGGAGAATATATAAATCCTTGGTTAACCTCACCTCTGATCATTTAAGTTGGACTCAAGGAATGGACAAACCATCCAAATATGGAAAGAGAATATTGAATGCGATGCTCCTCTTTAAGAAATTGATAACATGTATGACATCCAACAATGACTTAATGAACATGGTCAGAGAATGTTATATGATATCTCAAAATGGGATGTTGATTCTACAATGTGAGAAGCATGGAATTTGGACGACATACTAGATCAACTGCAAGCTTAGAAAAAATAATAATCTTAGCAACCTAAAAGGAAAGTCCCCTCTTGATTCACAGTATTCAGATAAGTGACAGTGGAATAAAAGTCCAAATGGTTACTGGGTGAAGATGGGCTATTATATTCTTCTAAAATAAAACTCTAACCAACTCAAGGAAAGAATTTGGAAAGCGGTATGGAATAACAATGGTCTACCTAAAAATACATTCTATTGGACTTTGGTTCATGGTAAAATCTTGACATCATAAATTTTGAAGATAAAAGCATACAGGGACAATCGTGGTGTGTTTTATGGATCACCTCTTTAGAGAATGTACCTTCACCAAATTGTTTTCAAATTCATCCTTTGTTGAAGTAGGCTCAATTAACAAAGTCCCAAAATACTAGAAAGTGATGTTTGTCGAATGAAAAAATCAGTACAACAACTCTCTTCAATCCAAAGGTGTGCTCAGAATATTTTGGACATCCTTTCCAAAATATTTATGCTGGAAAATATTGTTAGAGAGGAACAACATCATTTTTAGACAAGAAGCCTCAAATCCTCAAAAATTTGCTCAAAAATACTCCTCCCTTCTAGCAGAAGCACTCACTATTCATGGATTTCAAGCTAATTATGTTGACTCCCTCGACAATAATGAAAATAATTGACTAGATAAAGTTAAAGGTTTCCAAGTTTGCAAAATAATTAACACTATGCCTGTGAATCTTAATGATTCGAAGCTACGAATGGACCAATCAGAATCAGATTCTTGGATTCGATCTCAACAAGTTGCAATGCTAATATTTAATGGTGATTTGAAAGGAAATCCAAGGGTGGAAGGAACAGGAGGGGTTCTTCTTTTCCATGATGAACAACATGAATTTGAGTATGCATGGGGTCTTGGTGAGGCCACTAATAATCAAGCTAAGCAGTGGGAACTATGGATGGGTCTTACCCTCCTTAAAGATCACAAGCACATAAAGGTGGTGGTTGTAGGATACTCAATGATAACAATTCAACATTTAATACAAAGAAAGTGGGAGTATAGTAACCAAAACTTCATCAATCGATTGCCTCATATCTCTTCTTCATTTCAAAGCATTTGTTATTATCATATTCTCCAGGAGCAGACTCAAAGGTTGACCAAATGGAAAATATCGACACCAGACTTGCTCAAGGTTTTATGAAAACTCAATATGGAATATCTTAATATCCTCCCCCATGATAAATGCATAAATAGTTGGAGATGGCTCCTTCATAGCCAAAGAAGGTCCAATAAAATTCTAGCAGGCATAACAGACAGTAGGAATTCAATGTAAAGCATTGTTAGTAGCTGCATTTAGTTGAAAAGAAGTTTTGCAAATCCTTAATTTTGATAATAATATAAAAATATCCAATCTGATTTAAAAAAATACTATCAAAGTGAGAAAAGGTTTTATCACATCACACCTAGGACTAGCATAAAGGAGATTGTACATTAAGACATTGTTTATGCCACTATTAAATGAACATCACTATAAGGAAAAGACCCTTTAGTTATAGCATTTGCTCCTCCCAAAAGTGCCCAAATGAGGTCACTAGCGGAGGCAAGTGGCCGAAGGTTTTAGTGGAAGTTTTTATTTCGGTGTGTTTCATCAATTAGAGGTACCATTGCACTTGTCAATAACTAGCACTAGTGTGTTTCATAATCATGTCACACCGCGACCTAAAAACATCAGTGCCAAACAAATAATTTCGAAGAACCAAAGCGGTATGTTACCGAACACTAAACGCCCTGGTGTGTGTATTAGAAACGAATGCACTGTATAATATTTTATTAAAAAAATTAAAAATTATATATTTTATTTAAAAAACACGTTAAATTTTAGGTCAAAGCCTCCTCTCAGTGCATTAGTTAACAATAAATGACCGGATGCGTCTTATCAAAACGAATGGGCCGAGCTATATTTTATTAAAAATAATTAAACGGTTTTATTAAAAAATATCGCAAAATTTTATTTAAAGCCTAGCAATAGTGCATTAATCAATAAACGCTCTAGTGTGTATAATAGACTCTAACGCACTACCCCTTTTTATTAAAAATAAAAAATTATAATTTTATTATGACATAATTTTTTTTAAACCTAATATCAATGCGCTAGATGATATTAAATGCCTCAGTGCATGTAAAATACCCAAAGCATAGACAATTATTTTATTAAAAAATAAAAAATAAATATTTTATTTTATTTTAAAACCTACTCGCACCAATGCGCTCGAATGTCAGGCACACCAAAATAGGGTCTAATAAAGACAAATTGTGTCGCCAAACTCATGCTTGCCCTCTTTAGTGCATTTGAGCTCATATACACATGTGCTACACTTCACCCACATAGACACCCTCACATCCATGGTGCACGTGGACAAATTCCTCCCTCCTATTAACTGCTGACTCTAGTTTTAATTTTTCCAAACGGTGGGAAAAAATTCAAATTTTCCATACATCACCAATATGCCTCTCTTACAGGCCATTCAACGAGTAAATTGATTATTACTTCATAATTTACATTTTTCTAAGTGGATTATTTCTAAAAATTGAGCTTCAAATTGTCATATTTAAAATAAAAATGAGTGGTGCATTAGAGCCATTCTGCTCGCACCACCAAATGGTGCACCCTACAAAATTTTATAGGGTGCACCATTTTTTGGTGTTAGTTAAACGGCTCAAATGCACCACCACATCGTGAAAATCTATTTCAAAAACATTGAACTGCTTATCAGTGCGTTGGACACTGAAGTGCACTAGTTGTTTGGTGCACTTAGGTGCATTGAACGCATGGGTTAACAAACCCTCGAAGACAAAAAAAAAAATTAATTATATGGTGTTCCTAGTGCAATCAGTGCACCATTTTTCGATTCTCTAACGTGCAGTAGCCGCACCATTGGCATGTTATCATAAAAACATTAAAATTTCATAAACAATAGTTCTTTTAGATCCTGTAAACGCATCTTTAACAGTGCATTGACTCTACCTGAACACACGAACATCTAAATATTATAAATTTTGAATCCTAATAAATCATAATTTAATGGTGCTCCTTGGCCACATTAGTGCACCGGTACCCGGTGCTCTGATGTGCCATAGGCGCACCGTGAAAAGATTTCCATAAAATCATTAAATTTAATAAACGATGGTGCTTTTAGACTACTTAAGCACACTGTTTACAGTGCGTATATTTGAATTAAACACACCACAACTACAATTTATAATTTTTTAAAACATAGGAAATCATAATTTATTGGTTCTCCTAGTGCACATGACTGCACCGGTGTGTGGTGTGCTAACGTGATTTAGGCACACTGTGAACCAAATTTTATAAAACATCTTGGTGTTTCTGGTCTTTGACGCACAGTTTAAATAAATTTAGATATATGGAAATATAATAGTGGTGCGCGATACTTATTTTAATGCGCTGTTTGGCAGTGCAGGGGTTATAGAAATGCACCGTGTGCAGTGTAGTTTGTGTATAAATGCGTCGTTTCTAGTGAACCTATGTTATTTAGGCGCACTACACCTAAACAATTATTTCTTTAAGAGAAAAATTTAGTATCAATGTTATTAAATAAGATGTTAATTGGATAAAATATTACATTTTTTTATATATCTATTTATGACATTGATTTACGTTATATGTGAAATAGAGACATGAGTGGCGACAAGATGCTTAGCAGGAGCATGCACAGGTGGACCAATTCAACATGGTCATAGAATGGGAGGATAGGGAGAGGGAGGGGGATTCGTACCCTTTCCCCATTACTTCTTAGGCTATAGAGATCTTGAGGGTTGTTGGCCTCCTGAAGTTCTATAAGGAGGCTACATCCCTCAAGGGTAACTCTTCATTGTTGTTCCAGTTCATTTGACGTTGGGATCATCATAGGCAGACATTTTGTGTTGGTCCCAGTAAATGGTTCCATACCATTGAGGAGGACATATATTTCATCACTAGGTTATCTAGGAGAGTGGAGGATTTTACCCAATTCTCTGATGTCCCAACTAGTGCTGTAACAGAGATTCAACTAGCTTACTCTTTGAGATATATCAGTGACAAGGTCGTTCATCCCTCTGATTTTCAGGTGAGTGGTGGGAATATTAGGATCTCTGCTTTTGGTCGAGAGGAGGTTAGGTGCCTCTCTCTTTTTCTTACGACACTAGCACACTCCACCGGTGATGGACAGTGCATTAGTTTCCCTCTATTGTATTATGTTGATTCTTTAGTGCAGAGACCTAGATGCATTAGGTGGTATACCATTTTTTTGCGACAGTTTTGTTATTCTTTGGATAGATATCGTGCAGTGATTGATAGGAGATCCAACTTCCCTTTCTGTCCAGATATTTTTTGTCCATATTTTGAGAGGTTTTTGTCCACTAGGCCATCATTTCAACACCTCTATTATAGGCCAATGATAGAGATGCATATGCACATGTGGAGGTAGATGATTTCCAAGAGGGGGTAGCCTGACTTCTCGACTAGGATCATGTCATATGTGCTTGAGATACTAGGTAGTGAGGAGGACCATGCACTAGACATTGTGCCATATACATATGTGGGATTGGACTGGAGAGGGTTCCCTGAGATATTCTTCACACCAAAGGAGTCACTGGATGAGAGAGGTAATATCACCATTATGTTTAAGTTATTCTAGTTGCATTTTATTCTCTTTATACTTAATGCAAATTAAATATCTTCTACATATTAAATTTTCTAATGAAATTGTCCAATTATTATTGTGTACTATATTTTTTGCAAACATTAGCACATTTGATGGTGAGGTTGGGCTGCCTCCTCCCACTCCGGAGGATGAGGACATGGAGGATCCCAATCATTCCAAGTCACATTTGGTTGGTATACATCATAGCCATCATCCACACAATCCATAGGATAGGTATCACCGAGATGTGGCAGACAGGTTGGTGATATTGTTGGCAGATGAAGGGGTTCAAACTGTACAGGTGCAAGACATTGTTCAAAAACCTCACCTTATGGATATGTGGAGGATTATTCATCGTGATACGAGGTTGTTAATGGATCATATTGTCAGTGCATTCATTCAGTTAGATGCTAGGAGGGATGACCATCAAACTCCTTCTCCACCTCCTCCATCATCTTCGACATCTACTACTCCACCTCCTCCTCCATCATCTTTGACATCTACTACTTCTCCTCCTCCTCCATCAGCTTGACCAACATCTCATCCACCTCCTCCTCCATCAACTCCTTCACCATCTCCTCTACTCCTACTCGACTGACCTATTGATCCTAATTCATCATCTCCTCAACTTCTACTCGACTGACTTGCCGATCGTACTGATCGGCCGACCATCCACCATTTCCTGCTCTAGTCGAATCTATTACAAAGATGCTCATGAGAGGGGTTCGTATGATTCAACTTGATGGACATAGCCATGCTTCTCTCCAAGCTATTTTTTACCTGGTATCGGTATTGATGCCTTTGGATCTATTGGTAGAGGTTTAGATGCATCTAGCTCTGCTGGTAGAGATGTTGATACTACCTCTGCCTCTATTGGTGGAGGCAACGATGCATCTAGTTCTAGTCGAAGAGATATTGATGATGCCTTTGCAGGCGAAGGTGGATCAGATATGTCATAGCAGTTATTGGACTGGAGATATATATATTTGGCATACTGTATCATTAGTTTGATCTTATATATGTTGATATCTATATATATACTGCATTTTTCATGTTTATGTTGATGTCGATGTTTATGTTGATGTTTATTTATATGTACTTGATGGTGATGTGTATGTTAGCTCAGGTTAGGTGATGTTTGTTAGATGTGTGTGATGGTTATGCATGTTATAATATAATGTGGATTATGTTATGTTAGATGATGACAATGTAATTTTTAAGATGTTACGCTCATGTTTATGTTTATTTGTATGTTTATGATGCTATATCGATCATTTTTATGTTTTATGTTAGATGGTGAAAATGATCATGATGATGGTATGTTTATGTTTATGTGGTGAAAATGATGATGGTATGTTTATGTTTATGTTTAAGGTTATGTTTATCATGGTATGATGATGTTTATGTTTATTATGGTATGATGATGTTGGTATTTATGTTTTCAGGTGGTATGATAATATATATTTAAAATTATAAATTAATATATTTATTAATGTCATGTGATTGATTGATCATGTGTTTAAAATAGTGATTGTTAGATGGTGACAATGATAATGATGGTATGTTTATGTTTATGTCGTGAAAATGATGATGATAATATGTTTATGTTTATGCTTATGGTTAAGTTTATGATGGTATGATAATGATGTTTACGTGTATGTTTGATAGGTGTTGAAAATTATGATGATCGTATGCTTATATAAAAGAACTTTGTACTATTCAAAATATGGGTCTTTAAATCACTAACTATTTTAGTCGACAAAAACATCACAATTTTCATTGTAAATTATGTTACAAAAGAAGTTGTTGTATGACTAAACAAGTTTTGAAAGCATTAGAAAGTTTTCAAATTTTTCAAAATTTTAGCATCCTTTCGACCATTTTTCCTATTAAACCAGCATAGATCCAAATCCTAGGCTCTATCAAGCACCGAGAGGGATCAAATCTCCCTAGGTGCAAACCTCTCATTGAATAGCTCCTTGAGTGCAATACCTGAGCCACCTAATCCTAAGCTCTAAAGTCTCTTGTTTAAGTCTCATATTTACTTCTTACTTTGTATTATTCTTTTTTCTTTATGTCCAACATAATATTTATTACTTTTTACTTTGTATTATTCTTTTTTGTTTACTTTGTATTATTTTGTTACTCGACAAACACTCTAAAATCTCATATTTACTTTTTACTTTGTATTAAAAGTAAAAAGTAAGATCTCTAGTTTAAGTCTCATATTTACTTTTTACTTTGAATTATTATTTTTTGTTTATGACCGACATAATATTTATCACCTAATCCTAAGCTCTAAAGTCTCTAGTTTAAGTCTCTTATTTACTTTTTACTTTGTATTTTTTTTTGTTATGGCCGACATAATATTTATTACTTTTTGCTTTGTATTATTCTTTTTTGTTTACTTTGTATTATTTTGTTACTAGACAAACACTCACATGTTACAAGATCTCCCTCATACTTGGCTGTAGAGCGCCTCTCGGCGCAATAATTCTTGATTTGAGAATAAATTACATATAGTTAACACTCATAAACATAACATATCAACTTTCACTACAACACAAGTCAATATTTTAGACCTTTGTAAATAAAGTTATTATGTTTTTAATTTTTGTCAAAATTTTAGCATCATTTTGACCATTTTTCATATTAAATAATTCCAACCTAAATTTTGTAGACAATTTGAAGAATGGTTTCATATATAGCTTGATATATTGGTTAGAAAATGAATTTGAAAGTATGGTTGGTTATTAGGTCATCATAAATGTGAAAATATGGATTGGAGTAATGGTAATTGAAAATGTGCAAAAATGTTTCAAGTAATTTAATATAGGTTAAATTTTTTATTTTGACATAATATAGTTGAATTAAATATTTATATGAATTTTGTATTGATAATGGATGAAGTTGTAGCAACTCTATGATTTATGAATGTTGTATAATATGTCATAGTATCATGTTTATAATTGTTGTATAGTTTGCAGACACAGTATTATGTTTATGTAATAATATTTATTTTTTGTTTGGTTTTCATATAATTTGTATGGATATTATAATTTATTGTAATTAATTTCTTAATAATGTAATAAAATTTGTTGTAATGGTATACTTATATATATAATACTATTATTAATTTGTTGTAACTTTATCTGAGGATTACGAAATAATATATAATTATTTTTAAAAAGGAAATTAAGTCTTCATCATATAATGTTGTATACAACTTAATTATTCAAATGATAAACATAAATGAATCATTTTTTATCAACATCAATATGACATGTCAATATATCATTCAATATTTTTATATTTTTGACAATAACTCACTTTACAATGACAAATATCAAATCTCTATTAAGAAGTAAAACAAATACTTGATTAAAAGAACACCCTTTTCTCTCAATTGTAAAGCCAAAAGTTGCATTCTACAAAATTATTATTATTAATCATGATATTCATTATATAATATAACATTAGTCCACATTGAAGGAACACATTGTATACACTATATAACATTTAGGTGAAGGAACACTTCAATATAGTGACTTGGCCACACATATGGCTCTTTCTTGCTAAAAGTTTAGTTGACTCAATTCAAAGGAAACGTCAAATACATAAGGATTTGATCTGATGGGTCGACAAGCCATCAACAATGAAACTTCAAATACATATAGATATGAATATGCATATCCCTATGAACTAAATGGAAAGCAAGAAAGATCTTCTCTAACTATGGAACATGTTTCACATCAGATTGGTTGTTAACCAACTCAAATTGTTTAAACACTGCATCCAGTAATCAACTTTCCATTTCCACCATCATAACATGAAAAATAAACAATATAATTAGACCCTTCCTTATAAAAATAATAAAATCAAATCTCAATCTGTAAATGATGAAAAAAACACGTTGTCATCACTCTCAATATCTTCCTCAGTTGGAATGATAGCACTATTGTTCTCATAAACATGTTTAGATGTAGGGTCATGTCTTAATATGAACCACCAATCTCTATCCAACACATCTAGGTGAAAGAAAACTTGTTTGCAGTGTTTTGGGAAAGCATAAGGCTCCTTACTTTCATCCCACATCTTTATAGATTTGATACATATCAACTCACTTTCATGATCTTCCTTTACATTATTATTGTCGAATGTGTACCACCACCTGCACCTAAAAATATCACATTGGAAAGTTGAGAATTCCACTTGAATGATATCTTGTATCTTTCCAAAATAACCCAGCATCCCTCCTATCAGGTTTTGATTGTGGTGTCTAGCGCGACTAGATTGGTAAAACTCGACTTCCACTCCACAATATTGTGTAAAATGTCCACCATCAGCATCCTCGGTGTGAAAATGATGTCCATAAGCCCACATAGATGGGAAAAAATGCACCTTTAAAAAGGTTAACAAATGATGATGCATATGTCTAATAACCCAAACATTAATTTATTAACCATAGATGTTATAATTCAAAGTTGCATTATAAAGTTAGAAATGTACAAAAAGAGATTATTACCGAGTTGTTGCACCCGATCCCAATGTTTAGCACATCCTCCTCTTCGGAAGGGTAATGACCACATGCACCATATTTTCTCTCTAAATTGGTTCACAACCCAACTGTTGGGACATATCATTGGCGTATTTTCTTATAAATGATTTGTAAAAGGTATACTTCTACCATGCAACCTCCTGAATTCTTTTATGTCAATGTCCCATTTCCTCATGTTCTCTTCATATAATGCGATCCACAGCTGTGTTTCTTCCACGTTGTAAAGAATCAATTTATTGATGGCATCAATTTCTGAACTCCTTGTTATATTCATGGAAACAAAACCACATTCAGTATGAATGGGATCAAATATAGATTTTGAAGTTTTTTGTGAATAGTTAGTATGTGGAAATGTGAATATCGAAAGATAAGTTACTTACTCTTTAACATGTGCCTTTTTCCTTTTGTTTGCAATATCTCCCCTTCCCTTTTGTCCTCATCACATTCATCATCCCAAATGACTGCGCGGTCGATTTGCTTGATGTACTCATTGGCATAATAGAACGACTCATATACTATGTACCCCTCTACCAAAGACCCCTCAGTTTTTTCCATTTGTCAAAAAAATCCATTCAATTTTTTCATGTACCTATCTGAGAAGTACATTCAATGACATGAGACCACCTTGACTAATTCAACCTCATCGACTAGGTGAATTAGAAGATGAAACGGCAAGTCCATGAAACTCGTCGGTAGTTCCTTCTCAAACATACAAATAATCTCATCTATCTCTTGACGCCACCATGGAATGCTAGTGATGTAAATCTCCTTTGATGTGATCCACCATACAAATGTATATAGTTTAGATATGGCATGTTGTAGGTCACCGGGAAAGTTGTGATGCACACACCCACACACCAAAAACGGAGAAAGACACTACAAAGTAAACAAAAAAATTTATTTGCATTAATTTAACTTGCATGATAAAAGATATAAATAAAAAATAAAAATAAAAACATTTTTATGACATTATACATACCCTTAGAAGGTTGAGATGGTCATGTGATTTCAAACCTGACAAATTTTCATCTATAGTGAAGCAACATCGTAGAGTAGACCCATATAAAGAAGGCACCTTCACACCCAATATAACTTCCTTTTCCAACGAAATATCATATTTCTTCAAAACCCATGGGACATCGCCTTCTTTAAATGACCAAGAGGGGCCAACCTCTCCTCTATTTTCTTGTCTTGGACAATGCTTCTTTTTAGTATTCGAAGAAAGTAGATCTCTCATGGCTTCTTAGATCTCTCCTGACATCCAACGTGTCACTTTTTTTATGATATGTGCCACCACAAAGAAGATGAAACATTTTTTAACATATGCATGGGATCTAGTAAGTGGGAAATCTTAAGATGCTCCCAATATGGGAGCTCATAAAATATCGATTTTCTTTTCATCCCGATGGGAATTTTCTCAACATAGTTGTCGAATAATTCTAGATCGTCGACCATAGGTTTCCCACTTGAATCAAACATCTCTGCAAATTCCTTCTCCCTCTCTCTGTCATATGCCCTAATCCAGTCAGTTAGTATCATTATTTTGGGCCTTTGGGTTCTCTCTAATTTACCATTGAAAGAAGATGTTACTCTTCTATAAGGGTGGTTTTTTGGGAGGAGTACTCTCAAGTAGTTGTACACTGGATTTCGTAGCTCTCTGGACCATCTAGCCTTCAAAGAAGGCCCACAACATTTACATCCATGATAACCTTTTGTTACAAGACCTATGGTGTTATGGTATATAGAGCACGTTAGTGTTGAATATTAATATAGTTGCACCAAATTAAATATGCCAAGAAATATTGATTTGAATATAAACAAATCAAACAACATATTTACTAGAGAAAACACCTAACCCCAGATAATCATGTGTGTATATGCACATATGACATACAACGTAAAACTACTCTATGTTTGGATGGGTTTCGATACATAATATACATGTATACCTTCCCACAATTACTTGAATTCATCGATCAATGGTTGTAGGTAAACATCCATATTCTTCACTTGTCTTCTACCAAGGACTATAAGAACCAACATAAGATGTTCATTCTTCATGGACAACCATGTGGGGATATTGTTATTGATCACTACTAAAGGCCAAATAGTATATCTGGTGTTTGGTTGGGCAAATGGGTTGACGCCATCAATGGCTATGCTCAATCAAAATCTACATACTTCATTCTTGAATTTATCAGGCCATGTATCCTCTATATGCTTCATGGCTATTGAATATGTTGGGATTTGCATAACTCCTTCCCCACTTCGGTGCGAGACATGCCATCCTGCAGCATAGCTAATTCTTTACAATGAAAGAGCTTTCAAATCCTTTGAATTATAGGAATGTGCTTCAATATCTTATGATGAGGACCATGTGCTTTAGCCTTGTTATTCAATTCTTTGTACCTATCATTCCCACATTTTGGACATATCTCTTTGTCTACATATTCACCTCTATATAGAATACAATCATTGGGACACACATGATATGATATGTACTCAAAACCCAAAATTTTCAACATTTGTTTTGCCTCTTCATAGCTGTCATGAAAGACATTATCACTCGTAAGTACCTTATCTTTGAATAAATTCTAGTTAGTGGGAAATATAAATGGAGAATGTCATCTAACATTCATAAAATCGACCATTTTCAATGTTTATTGTGTGACAAGATTCCTCAAAATATAAGGTAGTTAATGGTCAATTACCTCAAAAGTGTCGAGAAACACGTGTCTAACATGCCATACTTTTCTTTCAAGTTGTATAGTTCATTGTTGTCCCTAATTATGTATACTTTCACTGGACAAATCCACAGATGAGGGTGGTGGAATCCAATTTAAGGTTTTCAAAGAAGGTTTCATTGATATGAGCATCATCACCTAGCTCATTGTATTGGAATGGATGTAACATCATTTCATCCATGGCACTTGTTTTTCATAATAACTCATCCATAACAACCTCTAGTTTGTTGCCCCCATTGCCAACATGTGAAGAACTAATAGTATTGTATGCATTTGTAATTGGGGAGAATGGACGCAGTGGATATTGAATGGGTGGTTGATTCAACCATGATTGGTATGATTCCTCTCCAAGTTGCGCTCTTTTCTTAGCATTCTCTCGATTTGACATTGTACTGGGGTGCAAGGGAATATGGTAGATAGGTCGCTCATCATCATAATCTTGATTTCAAAAATATTGAACATTACATTGATGATGTTAGTAAGCACAATGCAATTGGTTTGATCCAACATTATACAAAATAATTACTACAGAAGCACGCGAATAATTTCCAATAGAAATTTTTAACCTGCAAACAATCTATAAAACAAATGTACATATTAAAAATTAACAAATACAATCAATCACAGAAGAGCATTGTATCCGAGCTAGAAGCACATGTAGTGCAATTCATGAGTATGCATGTGATATTTTGGTATGGAAATTAAGCATATGATAATGGAGTGATCAAACATCCTTGAGTGTATGATGATTCACATGAGGATTTTAGGGAAATTCCCCTATTTGGCCATAAAACAAACAATTTATAAAACAAAATATCAAACTGAGCAATACATTAACATGAATCCCAATGAAAATTAATAAATACATTTAATAAACGTTGGTTTGTCATACACCCCAAGGGGATGTCTAAGGGTAATCCCAATGCAATGTGTATCTGACAAGCTATTGGTGGTCTATGAAAGTTATATTTTATTAACAGCTCATCACCAAGAGACAAACTATGTATTGCATGTATAACAACAAATCTGGATGCTTTCCTTTCCATAAAGAACTCATGGTCATTGAAGTGTTCCTCAAAAGAACAATTTGTAGAAAATGAAGAGCACCTAGAACTATTTATGAACCCTGCAATGTTCCCATGAGGGCGTGGACAACCATCTATATATACTAGGTTCTTCTTGTTAAATTTTCCAAAACATAACCATTCATGCACATACTATACATGGAAATGTTATGCTTGTATTTAACAATATTCAAGTAATCCAACCAAAAATAGATAGGACTACAAAATGGCATAAGTGCTACTGACTATTTGGGAGGAACGAGTACATGTGAAAGGATAAACAACTCAAGATTTTCAACATCTATATTAGACTTGGAAATCATAAAGCGATTACCACAAAAGGAGAATTTGATTCCAACATCAAGCACAGGTAGAGAAGATGGGCAAGCGCCATACAAAGCGTGGTTGTAAGAAGTTTGATATTTACTTTGCAAATTCACAAGAAGGGAGAAATCATCGCTACCCTCCAAAAATTGGACGAACCTTGGTGTATACTAGGACAATTTTTCTCTCAAATCATGCAAATTTTTGGATCTTCTAGTAGAGATGTGTTGGGTGGCATTCATATCATACTTTGGATCACTAGAACTTTTAGTTGACTGAACATAAGCAGAGGGGTTCTTCAATTTAGGACGAGACATAGTTTGTTTTGGCTTCCAACTTTCTCAAAAATGAGCTAGGGAAGTATTATTATGTGTCTTTTTTATATCATCTATTTGTTTTTTTACTGTAGTAGGGGATATTAGACCATCAACGTTGGGTAATCTATCATTGGTGTAATGGGTGAGTGTGACCTGTCGTGGTTTTTCCTTCAACCCTTGACATTTTAAACAAAAAAAAACTATTAAGGTCTCATAAAAGAGATCCAACTCATGAAAAATTACCATCAATGAACCAATATTGTGGCTTGAAGATGACATGTTACAATTGGCGGGGTAAAGCGGTTTCCCATTTTCATCTACGAACTGCTTTCGGTATCTTTCTCATGATAAGAGTTTGCGACGTTTTGAAATTGGTGGAATATCTTGTGAATCCAAATTGGAACCTGAATTGGGATCCTGCAATATAGAATAAATTGATATTTAGATTCACATGGATAAGTAACATATAATATTCAAATAAATAGTCAAAATATAAATAAAACCTGAACTTACAGGATATGGAAAGGGAGAACTTGTTGAACTTTGAACAAGATGGAATGAGCTAGAATATGAAGAATTGATTATTTAATACTATAACCTTTTATCTTGCATTTGAGCCAAATTAGCAATCAATATATGCCTCTACAGCCCTAAATATTTTTAAGAACTATATCACAATATAACTTCCGATATAGTTTGGAAACTATTTTGTAAGAACAAGGTGAGTTTAAGCAACCTATATATACTATGAAATATTATAATTGGTGTGGTTGAATACTAAAAGAACATTTGAGATGAATATATAATTTTAAGTTGACACATCAATCCATAGGATTTTCAAAGTAAACCGGTGTGCCTAATTTATTTAACATGCACCAGTGCTCCCCCTTTTGTGTAACGCACTGGTGCGTCCTCACAATAAATGTATCGTATAACAACATCTACAAAATCCCCCAGAGAATAAAATATCTGCTACATTTGATAGTGGATATTTAACGATGCATTTTTACGAATTAATTCACACTGGTGCATTATATAAATACATGCGCACCGGTGCGTATGAATTCAACGGGCACCGATGCATGAGTTATTTTTTTAATTTTTGTATTTCCTATTTATACGGTGTGACATTGAAATTCAAACACCCCGGTGCGGTTAATGTATATATGCACCAGGGTATTTTTTAAGAATTATAAAAGTATACTTAAGTATAGTATTATAGGCGATTAGTTTGGATTGAAAAAAACATATATATAGATTGGTAGGCGAATATTAAATATGAAACATACAATTTACTACTGAAACTTGTAAATTTTGGAGAATATTATGATAAAAAAACATATTTGATATAATTATAGGCGATAATAGAGTCTAAAAATGACCAAATAGGGAATTTAATTTTTGAAAAAAAACCCAAAAAATAGCCAATTGGAGAAATTTCTCCCTTAAAAATTTTCCTGATATGCACTAGTGCATCCAAAAATGAAATGCACCTTAAACGCTGAAAACAAAATTTTAAAAAATTGCACAAGTTATTTTTTCCCTAAACTGAAAAAAGGGCAGCAAATTTAAAATTGAAGACTAATTCTAAAAGGTGTTTAAAAGAAAAGAAAAAAAACCTAAACATTATTTCATTCTTTTGCTGAAACCTTGAAAGTAGGGTTTTGGAAGAGAGACTTGCGTGGAAGGAGTTTGAAGCAACCAGATTATTCTGAGGATCAAAATTTGTTAGGTATGGTGAATCAAGCAAAACCCTACATAGTAGAAATTTCAAGTATGTAAAATATTACTATTGATCTTATTATCCTATTTAGATTTCAACTAGATTTAGAAGAAAAAAAACTTTATAGTTACCTTCAATGTTGCAATCCTTATTTCCTCAGTGCTTCTTTTCATTTTATGTGGCTGCAAAATTTTAGATTAGGGTTTAAATCCTTGTATTGTTACACAATTACGATTTTTCCTTTTAGGGATTTCAGATTTGATGAGTTTGTGATTATATATAAAAAGTGTAGAGTTATATGGGGCCACATTTTGGGTCGAATCCATTACTATGTAGGCCCTGCCAAGTTTTTTTAATTTTTCAATAAAAAACACATGCGTCATTTCTGGTGCAGATCCATGTAACATGAACGCATAGGTGCGTTTATACAACTAGTGCACCAAAAATGCTACGCGTGATAATATATTCATTTTTTTTAAATGCAAAAAATCGTTTCTCGGTTCTCAGTGCCACAGTATCTCAGTAACACACCAATGCGTTAAATTGCACCGCTAATGGAAAGAACACATCATTTTTTATTTTCCTAACATGTTAAATAGTTTATTTAGACATTCACCGTGCACCTATGTTGATATAACACACCGATGCGTGTATGTACATAAATGCACCAGTGTGTTTTATGTGATTAAGCACAATGATATCTACTTGTTTTCTATTTTGAAGTTTTGTAATTTATTTGTGTAATATATTGATAGCTTCTGTATTTAATGGTCCAAGTTGTTTGTTGATATAAAATGCATGGTATGAGTTCAATGGACAACAATTTTTAGTCAACATAATGGGAACATCCATAATTACGAAAGAAGGCAAGTGCTTTTTAATTTATGTATTTAAATTAATTTGTTTGAATTATTTGTAAATTTAACTAATATGTATTGGTTCATGTGTGTCATGTAGAGCCAAAAAATGAGGGAGCTTGATAATATTCTTATCAATATAAGTCCAGAAGAGCATAAAACATTGATGGAAAAGTTGCAAAGGGATGAATCGGGTGAATTAAAAAAAATCAGTATGAATTTTTTTTCAAATTTGAGTAATACTGTGATGAGAAAAGTTGTCATTGATGACAACACATTAATGACAAAGGTTGAAGTGATGACATGGAAAGAGACTTGACAAGACAATGACATGAAGGACAAGGAAAATAAAGGACATTACATGACATGGAATACAAAGCATTGATGACAAGTGGCAAGCATGGACAAATAGGACAAAGATTAAGGACATGGAAATGGAAAAGGATAAATACATCAAAGTACATGATGTGGCAGAATTCAAGCAAGCATGATGACATGGCAAAGAACAATGATATGAAAAAGGTCTATGACATGGCAGAAGACCTGACAAAGTTTGGTGAATTGGAAATCATGGAAAAGCATGACAAAGAAAACAAGCATTGATGACATGGAAAGCAAGTAACCATGACATGGAAAACAAGTCAAAAGTTGATGATATGGCCGAGATAGATGACATGGCAAAGATTGATGACAAGGAATCCTTGGTGGGATTTTGGAGGACACCATTTGAGGGCATTTGAAGGCCTCTTGTGGGCATTTCTATAGGACATCTGCGGGCATATGAGGACATGTGGAGAAGGCCTTGCGGGCATCAAAGAAGGGCATATCAAAGGATCCCATGAGGGCATATTCTAAAGCATTTACGGGCATTTAAGGAGCCTATGCGGGCATCCTCTAGAAGCCGATATAGGCACAGGCATTTTTCTTAGTCTCATGCAGGCATGTTTGAAATCCCTTGCGGGAATTTCAAGTAGCCTCTTGCGGGCATTTCAAGTGCCCATGCGGGCATTTTATGGAGGAGCTTGTGGGAGTATAAAAGAGTTCAACCTGCGGGCATATGGTGAAGGCCTTGCGGGCATAAAAAGAGGCTTGTGCAGGCATAACAATAGTCCCCCTTCGAGCATGTTGAAGAGCCCCTTGTGGGAATTTTTCTGAAGTTGTGCGGGCATCATAGATTGGCACAAAATTGATAAGGGTTGGGTTTTGGAACCAATTTATGATGATCATACACACACGGTGATGATGTGGAGAAGAATATTAAATATATATATATATATATATATATATATATATATATATATATATATATATATTTGTAGAGGATAATGAGGAAATGATATAATGAATTCAGCCACCCAAGATAAATCTTAATTGATTTAAATTATTAAATGATAAAAATAAAAATTGACATGTCGGCCTCCAGATTCCATGGAGAAGAAAAGAGTATAAATTAAGGACAAATTTTTATTTTTGGAGGTGTTGTTGAGAATTCAATGGGATTCAAGGAGATCTCTTATTTTCGGGGGTCTAAGATATTCAAGGTAGCAGCAGATCCAAGGAGAATAAAATGATTGATGTTTCTTTTTATCGTCTACCCTTTTAATGGAGAAACTGAGGCAGCTCATGAATACTACAACAAGCAACAATATGTGAGATTGTTGAGAAGGAAGAACTTGGGAATCAACAATGACAAAAAGATATATCTACATCAGATTTGAAGGCTTGATATGAGTGGAAATATGACATGCTTATGATTATGTATGACAATTTGATGATGCTTTAGGGAAGGAGTAATGGAAGATTGATGACAGTGTGTGGACATGTTGAATACATGGACAACATGATGAAATGATTGTGGACAATTGAAGACAAGTATGTGGGCAGGAAAATGATATGTTTATGGAAATATTTGATGTGCTGGTAGACAGACTGATGATGAACAAAATAGTGATGTGTTTGTAAAGAGTGGCAGAAGTGGACATGGTTATTTGATGACAAGTATTGATAATGTAATTACAACCTGGGTCTTGTACCTATTTTCTTAGTTGGATCTAAGAAAATACCAAGCTGAATCTTGGAATATAATTTGTTGCTTCTCAATCAGTTGTAGCTGATAAAACCTCATGGTTGTATCTGATTGAATAAATATTAAAAGATTACAAAGATCATATTGTGTTGTGTCTCTAATGGTGTGAATTGATGTTATGAACGACATGTTGAAGTTTGTTGATTATTGTTGTATAGCTTAGTGAATGATGAAAGTGTTTAAGTGAAATTATTGAATGATATATATGTTTAAGTATTGATGAAGTTGAAATTGGTCTCAAGTGTTGGCCCATTGATTCATCCCCTCCTCTTAGTGTGCCACTGTGTCCATCAATTGGTATCAAAGCGGGCCTTCATCATAAGTCTAACCAACTTGAAGGGATCTATGGATACAAGATGGAAGGATCAACAGAAGTCAGCCATGAAGTTTCAATCTTAGAAATATCAGATTATTTTGGTTGGAGAAGTAGAATGAAAGGTTACTTGAATAAATTTGGTATTTGGAAAATTGTGGTTAACCCACTTGTCCAGCCCTACAAGTAGACAAAGATAGCATGCGATAAAGACAATAGTATTGCCTTGAAGTTTCTAATGGATGGACTCCCAAGCCCTATCAAAGAAAGGGTAAGAGAATACACCTCTGCCAAATACCTTTGGTCCAAGCTGGAAGGTGAGCACCAAAGGAGAAATCAAGACACAGAAGTCAATACCTCTGAATATGAGAAGCAAGAAGAAAAGAGGTACAAGATTTAGATGTAAGTGAAGGTAAGGACTCTTCTGTTAGTGATAATTCTGAATGTGATGATGCCAAAAGTCTACTTACAGAAGATGAGCAAGAAGATTTGTTGAAAGTCGAGCAATCATTTGCATGTACCCTATTAGATATTGATATCAAAATCAATCTGAGGCTTAAAAAGAAGATTTTATGGTCTTAATTCGAAAAATATCAAAAGAAGACAATGGATCTACTCAAGGATGTCAATCTCAAGAAGGAAATTTTACACAATAAGCTAAGAGACAAAGACGATGAAATTGAAAAATTCAGGGCCAAACTTATTAGTCTAGGAGAATCTAGTAAATATTTACAAGATGAGCTAGAAGATCAAACTGAGGAAGTTAGAAGATTGAAGATTGAATTAGCAAAAGAACAAGATGGGACTGGTGAATACCCTAAAGAACTGAAAGAGACAAGCAAGGCCAATATTGATTTGAAGACTCGGTTGGAGGAAGCCAAAAGAATAGAAGAAATCATGAAGCTTCAGTTGGAAGAAAAAGAGAAGAAAAAACAGAAGCTTGAGATGGAAGTTGTTGATCTCAGAAAGAAGATGGAAAAGTCAAACGCTCATGTGAAGTTCAACAAAAGTTCAGCCATCTTGGAAGAAATTTTGGATTGTCAAAGATCTCCTTTTGAAAAATCAGGCCTTAGGTAGAAGAAGGAAGAAGAAAAATCTGAAGGTGTCACTTGGTCCCCCAATACTCCTGAAGTAGGATCCACATCCTTCAAAAGTGAAAGAAAACATGTCCCTCATGCACCTGCACATAACAACAAAGAATTCGGAAGATTAAAAATGCATCAAGGAGTTAGTATTTCACCTTAAAGCAAGTTCATAAAAGAGACAACTCCAAGGTGGATCCAAAGTCCCAGGTATGAAGATGGCTTCAATGGTTATTGATTTCTGTGTACTAAATTTGGTCATAAAGCTATGGATTGTAGACTCTATAGAAGAAGAAGTGCTAAAGTCCCAATCACAATGTGAGATGTTGGACTTGTAACCGTGATGGTCACATTGCTGCAAATTGTCACAGAATGAGATGCTTCACCTGTGGTGGTGTTGGTCATAAATCCCAAGCATGTGCAAGTCCAAGAAGACAATCCATGAGAAGTTTTTCATACACATAAGCAAGGAAAGAAGATGAATCGTGGAAGAAGAATAACACAAAAATATTTGAATACCAAAGGACAAATGATCATAGCCAAGGAAATTCTCAGGTATGGATGAGAAATAATATTTTGTTAAATCTAAATGAGGTTAATCATTGCACAGAAGGTGGCTTCCATATGGCAAGCCAAACTTGAAGCCTTTTGAAGACCTTAGGTACACCTTGAGTTCATTGTTGGAGGATGGACTCAAAGGTATATGGTGGTCGCTCCAAACAGGTCCTAGGTGTTGATTGGTTTTGTAACCAAGCATGTGCTAAAGAGCACCTACTAACTTGTAGTAGTAGTCTCAATGGAAATAAATGAAAACTAAGGTAAAAAAACAGATTTAATCTAAGATATGAAGAAGTAAAAAGTTAATCTAGCATGTTCATGTAAAAACTTAGAAGTAAATGGTAAAACGATGTTAGGAACCTATGTCAACCCTTCTCTTTACTATGTTAGTATATTGTTGTTGGACGCATATGCTTTGTAAGTCATCCCGTAGTATTTGTTGATCCATAGTTTATATTAGCCCATAGTATTGACCCATAGTATTGGACGCATATGCTTTGTAAGTCGTCCCATAGTATTATATGTCCCATGGTTTTGACTCATAGTATTGGGCATAGACTTAGTATATAAGTGTGTGTTGAGGTCATTGAAGGCACCGTGAAGTTAATTGTATTGAGCTTGCTCAAAGGAGGTTGCCCCCTCGAAGTAGCCCGTGATCAATATAAAAGTGATTATGTTCTATTATTTCTGATATCTCGTGTATTTGCATTAATTAATTATTGCAGGTTCATCACAAAAGAACTCAGATCTATGTGTAAAACAAATTCTTTATTTCTGAAAAAATAGCTTTACAATAATCATGTTACCTCAAATGGTGAGAATGGTGAGTTTGAGAAGCTCCAAGGTTGAGGTGCTCCAATGTCCAATGGTCTCTTCTTCTCCAATTCTCTAATGGGGATCTTCAAACTTGAAAAGGAAGGCAAGGGCTCTCAGAGGGAATTTGGCAGCATAAGGATAGGATGAAGTGTGGATGAATAATGAGGAGCCCCTATCACCTTTTTATAGTTTTTTGGTGACGGGGAATACCATTATGGTTTAAGGAAACCAATGGTATTGACCAAAATGGTTTAGGTTTCTTTTTCCTCTTTTTTCCTTTTTTGAATATATTTTATATTTTGTTCCCTTTTAATTGATTTTGGGGAATTTTGGACCCTTTTTGAGGGTTTTTTGTATTTTGTTAGGAAAATTACATATTTTGAGGGGAAAAAGATGGATTTTGGTCATTTTGGTGACCTTTTGAAGGTTTTAGAGGCTCAAATGGTGGAAAAAATGAACAAATGGGCCATGTGAATGGGGAAATGAGCTAGTGAGCACTTTTTGGGTGTAAACAGATTACCCCCTAATGTGTGAGGGCAGGAGCTCATCGTATGGCCGATAGACATCATATTTCTTTTGTCTTTTTCCTGGGGTTTGGAGGAGAGAAGAGATCGATTAGAGACTGGAACACCGAGCCCATGCGAACTGCAAAAACTAAAAATACATGTCCTCAAAATGAATGAGGAATAATCTTTGATAATGGATGAGGCGGGCATACCCATGCTCGTATCAAGACATATAAATAACAATGAGGCCCAAAAAAGGGGGACCTGAATAATATATATAGACCTGTTGTGTATATCATAATGGTCCAAAGGGGACACAATGTTGGGATATACACATGGTCATACCATGACTGATATGAAGAACTGATACACTAGAAAAGAGCAACAACCATTCTGAATGAGGTGTTAGAAAGGTTCATGAACTGCTGGATCTGAACGTGTCCAATGACTGTAGGGATTCAATAAATGTGAGTCAACTTCTGAAGAGTATATGGAACTGTATACTTGAGGGAGTATAAGAATAGGGTACTTCTGAATACTGTTGCCAAGCGCAACCTGGATATCCATAGGAACATGTGACTGATTGTTTTCTCAAGTAGACTCACAAATGTTCTAGAGTCAAGTGACATTTGGGGTCTTCAACAAAATAATTGAAAACATCGATACCCTAAACGAGTCTCAATGATGCGATCAAGGTGTTGACGTTGAGCATGTGAGAAACAATCATTTGGAGAGGCACTAAGGACTCCTTCAAAATGATCCGTAGGCACTCATCACTAATGGTGATGAGTCCAAGGCACAGGGACCTCTGGGTCTATCCTCTGGAATAGATTTGGTTGGCGTCAACAGAGGGAGACTAGAAACTACCAAGGAAATGATGTTTCCTTGATAGGAGCACGAGGTGTACAGCTGAAGTGTGATAGTACTGATGGTAGGACTGACATACTGTGGGGATGGGGAATAACTGGGGTCATAGAGTGGGTGGACTCAAACTTCCTTTGTTCAAAGCATGATGACATGGTTGACCTGGCAGCATATGAAACTAACTTTTAGGTGTGGGGATCATAGCTTAAGGGATCAGGGGTATGTATTGCAAACTGGAGTGACTCTGTGGGACAAGTTGATGGATGCTATTGGGAGACTCTCAAGGTGACATATTGTAGAATATTCTGAACAAAGGCGACCATAATGGGGAAGCTTCCATGTGAGTAGGCATGATCTGTTGTGGCGCCAAAAAGCACCGTTGGGGCCTTCTTCGTGGTTTCAATGAGCTCCAAGAAGGGATAAAAGTGTGCTAAAAAATGGTATTGTCTCGTGGACTTGTGCGAGCCCAAGACTATTCATGCTCGTGAGTGCTTTCAATTTTAGAGAGTCTGAAAGCAGTAAGTAGCCTCCATTGGTGGTCTTTTTCGTATGTTAGTCTCCAAGGCTTGAAAAAGCATAAAATGATGCAAATGGAGAAATCTTCTAGCCGATGTGACTAGAGTATACCTTTTTCGTAATTAGTCTACAGGCCTGGAAAAGGGGTAAACTTATACCAGGTAGACGCCCTTTTAGATACTTTTAGCGAGCATGAAAGGAAGCAAGATTGCTTGGCGATCTTTTCATTTTTTTAGGGGTCGTAAAAGAGCTTAACAGAAACTCCCTAAGTTCCTTTTTCGTAAAAGAATCGGTTGGCCCAAAAAAGGGATAAAATTATACCAAACAAAAAGGTATTGGTGTGTGCGAGAAATGATCTCAATCATTGTCATGAGCGCGGAAAACTAAATCCGACGATATAAAGAATGTCAAGAACGGATAATGGTCGATGCAGCACACAAACCAAGGCGATGAGGGGCATGAAAACAATGCCTTAAGAATGTGGTGGTGAGAGCGATAAATGATCTCAAGCATCATCACAAGTACGGAAAACTGAATATGGTGATATAAAGGATGTCAAAAACGGACAACGGTCGATGTGTCATGCAAACCAAGGCGACGAGGGGCATGGAAAAAATGCCCAAAAAAATATGGTGGTGAGAACGAGGGATGGTATCAAGCATCATCACGAGCATGGATATATGAATCCGATGGTGCAAAGGGTGCGAAAAACGGAGGTCAAATGACTGTGGAATGGTCAAAGGAAAAACTAGGTTAAACAATGGTTATAAATAAAGGTGAGCCCACCAAGCCAAGGATGCAGTGGTGGGGAGAAATGATGACCCACGGGGGAGAAATACTAGGCATATCAAATAAAATCAAATATACAAGTGACATGTGACCTCATGTTAGGAACCCATGTCTTTACTTTGTTAGTATGTTGTTGTTGGACGCATATGCTTTGTAAGTCGTCCTGTAGTATTTGTTGATCAATAGTTTGTGTTATTGTTGTTGGCGCATATGCTTTGTAAGTCGCCTGTAGTATTGTTGATCCATAGTTTGTAACAGCCCATGGTTTCGACCCATAGTATTGGCACCTAGAATTAGTATATAAGTGTGTGTTGAGACCTATGAAGGCACCGTGAAGTTATTTGTATTGAGCTTTCTCATAGGAGGTTGCCCCATCGAAGCGGCCTATGATCAATATAAAAGTGATTCTGAGTTCTGTCATTTATGCTCTTTCGCATATTCGTATTAATTAATTGTTGCAGGTGCCTCACATCTGGTATCAGAGCACTTTCTTGGGCTCGCTGGGTGAAATTTCTGCCAAAAAAAATTTTGCATCTGTTGCAGGTTCGGATTTGGGAATAATCCCTATCCGCTTAACTGTGGGAAGTACTTAGGAATAAGCCCTAAAACTCATTGTAAGGAGTACCACAGGAACCCCGAAGTAGCTGGCCCATTGAGAGGACCTGCCAACGAAAAGGGCAACGACCCCTACCTAATTGACTAGTTCCCACCTGTGAGGTAAACCAAGAGCTGTCGTTTGTGGCAAAGCGGTTATCAGTTTTACCTAAGCCATGGAGTGAGGGGTACTGCCCCAATACGCAAGCCTTCAGACAACATTGGTGGCCGAGTGAAACCCTTGAAGTGTTAGGAAGCCGCACATACCTGGGGTCCATATATAATTTAAGCTGAACTGTCGTCGGTCGTTGCTGCGCCATTTTACATCCAGTCGTTCAGATCCATTTTGCAAGCCATTCCAGATCCAGCCATTTTCAATCCATTCGGCACCGTTTCAGATCCCTTTCGATCCGTAGCTGCTCCAGTCTAAAAAAAAAAGAGTATAAAATTCAGTTTTTTCTCCATATCTCCCTTGTTTTCACTCTGTTTCCCTTGAAATTTTCGGGGAACCCCTGTCACCCCATTCTGCATATTTCATTCCTGAGGACCCTATCCACAATTCCCCTTCCCAAAGCCTGAAATCCCACATTTGTCTATTTTTAGGGTTGCCATAACTTCCTCAGATTTCACCCAATCACCCTCAAATTTTACCACAGAGTTCATTTCTGAATTCTGCTTCTTTGTTCCCCTCTGCCAAATTTTCCCATTCTTTCACCCCGCTTCTAGAATCCTCATTTTTGTTTTCCTGTCTATTCAACAGTGTCCAAAACCTAGTCAAACCCCAATTACCCTTCAGATTTTTTCCCTAGTCCAGATTTTCCCTTACTGAAGTAGTTTCTGTTTTTGTTTTCCTACCCAGTCAACCGAAAAAAACAACAAAAAAAAAAAACTCCTGGTTATGGTTGCCACCCGTGCAGGAGCACCCTCACTGAAGTAGTTTTTGTTTTTGTTTTCCTACCCAGTCAATAGAAAAAAATAAAAAAAACTCCTGGTTATGGTTGTCACCCGTGCAGGAGCAAAAACCATGGAGGAAGCACTTGCAGCCATCCAAGCCAAACTCCAGGATCTGGATGAAAAATTTCTCAGCCTCCATCTTGAACATTCAGCTATGAACAACAAACGGCAGTCCAAGTCTTCATCAGACAATGGGTTCTCCTCTTCCAGCAATTTTTGTGGTCCGAAACTTGATTTTCCTCGCTTCAATGGTACTGATCCAACTGGATGGATCTATCGTGCAGAACAGTATTTCAGTCTACATAATAATTTTGATGTCAACAAAGTTTCACTGTAATCCTTTCACTTGGAACAGGAAGCTCTTCAATGGTACCATTGGTACATCAAGGCTCATCCAGAGCCCAAATGGCCAGACTTTTGCCAACTCCTTTTGCAACGATTTGGTCCTAGTGCTTTTGATGACTTCACAGGAGCCCTCACTAAACTTCGCCAAATTGGCACGGCGAGAGAGTATCAAACCGAATTTGAGAATCTAGCCAACCACACCGAAGGATTGTCTGATGACTTTTACCGAAGTTGTTTTATCAGTGGTCTAAAGGATGCCATCCGCTTTGAGGTCAAAATGTTCTGTCCCAACACAATGATGGAAGCCCTAGGGTTGGCTAAGTTGGCAGAAGACAAGATTGCAGCCCAACAACGCTCCAAGCCCACTTTTGTTCCCTTCCGAAATATGGGTTCTCAGCGACCACCTATACTGCAGGCTCCTCGACCGACTCCTATCAAGCGTTTGTCTGAAACAGAGATGCAAGCACGCAGAGAAAAGGGGATTTGCTATAATTGTGATGAGAAATTCACTCGGGGACATAGATGTGTTCAGCAAAATCTCTATCTCTTGGATGTGGAGTCTCTGCCTGCCTCTGAAATTGGTGACGAAGATCCAAAAACACTGGATGCTCCGGTGGACATTCAGGAACCGCCTATTGACCCTCCATCTCAGGATGACTAGCCAGAGATATCTCTCCATGCTTTAGCTGGAATCACCACCCCCCAAACAATGCGGGTCAAGGGTTACTTCAAGAAGCTTCCTCTTACAATACTCATTGATTCTGGTAGCACTCATAATTTCATTGACCCTTGGATTTCCAAACAAGCTGATTGTTTTATCCATCCTTGCTCCAACTTTAAAGTCATGGTTTCCAATGGGGGCACCTTACCTTGCAAAGGGAAGTGTGGAAATGTGAGTATCTCTATGGGAGATTATACCTTGCGCTCTGACATGTTTGCCTTTCCCTTAGGCGGATGTGATGTGGTTTTGGGCGCTCAATGGCTACGCACACTTAGCCCTATCTTATGGGATTTTGCTTAGCTTTGGATGCATTTTTCCCTCAATGGACAAAAACACACATTGACAAGATTACAACCAAGTTCTCTCAGCATCATCAGTTCACATCGCATGGAAAAACTCCTCAAGAAGAATTCACATGGTGTCATCGCTCAGATCCATTCCATCAGTGGTCTCCACTACTCCTTTGGATCTACAACAAATTCTGGATCGATATACAGGTGTCTTTGCTGAACCAGTGGGATTGCCACCTTCCAGGCCAGAAGACCATTGTATTTAGCTCCTTCCTGGAAGCGTTCCTCCCAACATCAGGACCTATCGCTACCCATTTCACCAAAAAACAGAGATTGAAATGCTCATTCGGGACTTATTGAAGCAAGGTATTATTCGCCCAAGCACTAGTTCCTTTTCTTCTCCAGTTATTCTTGTCCGCAAAAAAGATGGGTCATGGCGCCTCTGCATTGACTTCCGAGCACTTAATCACCTCACCATCAAGGATAAGTTTCCAATTCCTGTTGTTGATGAGCTTCTTAATGAGCTTCATGGGGCTCACTTTTTCTCCAAGTTGGATCTTCGTTCTGGGTATCATCAAATTCAGGTTCATGAGGATGATATTCCTAAAACAGCTTTCCACACACATGATGGCCATTATGAGTTTTTGGTCATGCCCTTTGGCCTCACTAATGCTCCTTCCACATCCCAGGCCTTAATGAATAAAATATTTCGACCCTACTTGCGGAAATTCATTCTGGTATTCTTTGATGATATCCTCATCTACAGTAAAACATGGGATGAACATCTCTAGCATCTGGATCTTGTCATGCAACTTTTCTCTGACCATCATCTCCATGCCAAGTAGTCTAAATGTGTTTTTGGACAGAAGGAAGTTGAGTATCTAGGGCACATTATCTCAGCACAAGGGATTCGCGTGGATCCTGCCAAAATCGATGCCATGAACAATTGGCCGTATCCTCATACACTCAAGAGCCTTCGTGGTTTTTTGGGGTTGACTGGCTACTACCGCAAGTTTGTCAAGGATTATGGGAAGATTGCAGCTCCATTAACTGCTCTATTGAAAAAGGATGCTTTTACATGGACACCTGTTGCTCAGTGTACATTTGACAAACTAAAACAAGCTATGTGTACTACACCTATGCTAGCTATGCCTGATTTTTCCAAGCCCTTCACTATTGAGAGTGATGCTTGCGGCAATGGACTTGGTGTTGTTCTCCTTCAAGATGAGCACCCCATTGCGTTCACCAGCAAAGCCCTTTCAGGTAAGAACTTAGCTGCCTCTACCTATGAGAAGGAAATGATGGCTATTTTTCATCAGTACAGAAGTGGCGCCCATACCTATTAGGGAATCATTTCTGCATCAAGACTGATCACCAGAGTCTGAAATATTTCTTGGACCAGCGTGTCTCCTCCCCGGAACAACAGAAATGGGTTAGCAAACTCATGGTTTATGACTATGAGATCACTTACAAGAAGGGTAAAGATAATATTGTGGCAGATGCTCTTTCTCGCACATTTGATGCCCAAGGTTCTCTTTCAGCTATTTCTATGCCTCTTCCAAATTAGTTGCAATCTGTTCAACAGGGTTATGTCAATGACTCTTCCTTATCTCAAATCATCCAACGCTTGACCAACAACCCTTCTGTTGTACCACATTACTCTTGGGATGGTGCTTCTCTGCGATACAAGGGTCGTCTGGTGCTTCCCCAGAGCACAGATCTTCAACAGGCTGTCTTCTATGAACTCCATGCTTCTCCATCGACAGGGCACTCTGGGTTCCTCAAAACGTATGAACGAGCACGGAGTAACTTCTTTTGGCAGGGCATGAAAAGGACAATTCAACAGATGGTGGCCAAATGTGATACCTGCCAGCGCAATAAGGGTGAAACAACACTCCTTCCAGGATTGCTTGAACCCTTGCCCATACCTACATGGATTTGGACAGATATTTCTATGGATTTCATTGAAGGGCTCCCTAAATCTAGTGGGAAGATAGTGATTCTCGTTTTGGTTGATCGCCTCTCCAAATATAGTCATTTTTGTGCTCTCAGCCATCCCTATACAGCCTCCTCCGTCGCTCAAATTTTTATGGACCAGATCTTTCGTCTTCATGGCATCCCTTCTTCCATTGTCTCGAATTGTGATGCGACTTTCACCAGTCATTTTTGGACAGAACTATTTCGCCACACTGGCACCAAACTGAAGATGAGTTCAGGCTATCACCCACAAACAGATGGTCAAACTGAAATTGTCAATAAATGCTTGGAAACTTATCTTCGTTGCTTCACCTCAGAACAACAACATCAGTGGGCAAAGTGGCTCCCTCTCGCTGAATGGTGGTACAATACCTCTTACCACACTGCCTCTAAAATGACCCCATATGAAGCAGTCTATGGTCAGGCACCTCCAGCTCTTCTTCCATACACCCCCACCAGTTCACCAGTTTAGGAAGTTGACACGGTCCTTCGAAACCGTGATCAGATTCTTTTCATTTTGCGGGACAATCTTCACATGGCAAGAAATCGCATGAAGCAACAAGCTGATCAGCACCGTTCGGAGTGCACTTTTCAAGTCGGCAATATGGTTTTTCTTCGTCTCTAGCCGTACAAACAATCCTCCTTGAAAATCAAAGGGCGTCATAAGCTCGCTCCAATGTTCTATGGGCCATATCGGATTCTTCAGAAGATTGGGTCCGTTGCTTATAAATTAGAACTTCCTCCTTCTTCCCGCATTCATCCAGTCTTTCATGTCTCTTGTCTGAAGAAAGTTCTTGGAACCAACATCAGCGGACAAACGATTTTACCTGAACTGGATAATGAAGGATCCATCCTTTTGGAGCCAGAGGCCATCCTCAATCGGCGCACGCATCATCTTCGCTCTCACTCTATCACAGAGGTCTTAATTCAGTGGCACGGCATGCAACCAGAGGATGCTACATGGGAACCACTCCTTCAGATTCAACAACAATTTCCACATCTAAATCTTTGAGGGCAAAGCTTTTTTTAAGGGGGAGGGGATGTTAGGAACCCATGTCTTTACTTTGTTAGTATGTTGTTGTTGGACGCATATGCTGTGTAAGTCGTCCCGTAGTGTTTGTTTATCAATAGTTTGTGTTATTTTTGTTGGCGCATATGCTTTGTAAGTCTCCCGTAGTATTGTTGATCCATAGTTTGTAACGGCCCATGGTTTCGACCCATAGTATTGGCGCCTAGAATTAGTATATAAGTGTGTGTTGAGACCTATGAAGGCACCGTGAAGTTATTTGTATTGAGCTTGCTCATAGGAGGTTTCCCCCTCTAAGTGGCCTGTGATCAATATAAAAGTGATTTTGAGTTCTGTCATTTCTGCTATTTCGCATATTCATATTAATTAATTGTTGCAGGTGCCTCACACCTCAAAAATGGTGGATATCACGCATGTGAAAAAGTGAGCAAGTTTAATGACCTTCCCCCATGCTATGTGCATGGGGTTTGTGATTGTGGATCATATATGTGTTGGTTTGAACAATGGGATCATTGAAATACTGAGATAGATGTGATGGGGAAGGTTCAAAATGATTGATCGTGCCCCCTATCCTAGGGTTGAGGTAATCTATTATGCCCCCAAACTCAGAGGTGTCAATGCGGTACAGATGTTGTCTCGGAGAGGGATCAACAGGGCATTGACCAACTGCTAGCGGGGGCGTGTACCATGAGGCTGTGGGCCATGGTGGCATACTGAAGTGATGATATGATGATTGGGGATTCCCCTTGTAGGGTGGATGCCCCCAGTATCGCCGATGAGAATGACGATGATGATGAGTAGGTAAGGTTTTGGGCCTGCCTTCATGTTGTGGACATGTGGTTTCCTCGTCGATTTGAAAAGGTTGAACACGTGTGTCAGAGGGATCAATGGAAGGGGCCGACTGGACAGAGGGGTCTCCAGTGGAAACCATGTAAATGGTGTTAATTTCTTCTGAGGAGGAAGATGTTGGGGGATGAATTTCTTCAATGAGAGGCATGGATATCTCTAGGTCAGCATTATTCAGTTCAGATAGAGCTGCTCTGTAATTTGGGAGATTAGGGCAGTGATGTGAATAATGCCCATAAATGTCGCATATCGCACAAGGGTGGTTGGTACGTAGCAATTTATCACGAAGCTGAGGGGGTAGCTGAAGTTTAACAACTGGAATGTTCGTGTCGTCGTCCAACATTTGCATGTGTTATTGAAGTGCTGGTAATTATGGACATAGATGGGTAGCATGGCCTATATCGTCGCACAAGGAGCACTTGGGGGGAATGTGAATTTTTGGGGGATTCTTCGTTAATTTTGGAGTCGCTGGGGGGTGCGAGTTGTGGGTCCATTGGTGTAGGTCTGTGGACCTCTGCCCCCATTGTAGCGGGATTGAGGGGGATCATAACTAGATGTTGATGCAGTGGCCCCTGTTGGAGGTGGTCAGTTTTGGGGGTTTGTTACGCCAGGTGGTGGATAGTTCGAAGTATTGATGGGTTGTACCAGTTGTAAAACAACGATCGGTGTCGAGGGAGGGGTTGGGGCATGTAGGTACCACACAGGTAATCCTAACGTTAACCTTGGAAGATTTAGTGTAGCCATTACTAGCATTCTGACAACTCCTGAAAACGGAAATAGGAATGGGATAGTGTGAATCGGTGTTGCTCCGATATGACTAGACACTGTGGGTGGTTGTGGCAATGATGGAAGTTTTTGAGTATGTGGCAGTGTGTTTTGCGAAAAGGTGCACAAGTTAGATATTTCAGTTATTCGCAAAGGGGGTGGGATGGATTGGAACGTGGAGGTCATGGGAGTTTTTTAATATATCCTAGGTCTGACTGATGAGATGAACGATGTGGGTGCACTCTGAATGGGTTGTTCGATCATAGGTAGAACATTTTCAGGTGCTGCAGGGGCATTAGGATCATAGTATGTTATCTGGTCAATTTTAACTACGTGTCCTTCGTGGGGAAACATCATGAGGTGGAAGACAGAAGAAGTGACAGCTTTCATTTTATACATGTAGCTTCGTCCCAATAGGAGGTTGTAATCAAGTTGGGCATTGATGACCTCTATATCTATGAGAACCATTTTTCCCCCAAGCTCTGCGGGTACGTTAACTAACAGGCCCTGCGGTTGATCTGAACAACCATCGTAAGCTTGCAATGCAGTAGTAGATGGCTTTAATGTGGGGGATCCGAGTTTCTACAAAACAAAAGTTGACATTACACAAGTGGAGGCACCTTCATCGATGATGCATCGGTGAACGACAAGGTTTTGAATGGATACAGAAACCTGAAAAGCTTGTGACGAAGGAAAATGTGGTTCGGCTTGGTCTAAGTCAAACACCATCATACGGGAGTCGTTAGGGTCTATGGCCCCAATGGCGGACAACAATAATTTTCTCTGTGCAGGACAAGTTTTTAGGACTTCTAGAGCGGACATAGCAGCGGGGGACTAGGCTAAGTCTTCTACAATGTTATAGTTGGAAGTTGCACGAGCGTTTGGATTGTTATTGATCCATCCTGGGGGGAATCGAGGGGCTTTTGGATCCCCATCCATTGGCATATTAGGTATGCGTAATGTCTGATCAGTTGGGAGGGTGCTAGAGGATGGATCAGTAGGCGTGGTTTCAAGGGCTGAGCCGTATTGGTTTCGGCGAGTCTGAAGGTTGATATCATTTGATGACATCATTAGCAGATGGTGTGTTCAACTCTGTATGCTAGTAATCGATTGCAGCATAGGTAATTTGATTTTGTGGTGCAGTGGATCCTTGTGGGGCATCCATTGGACGGGTATTTACTACTCCTTGGTTGGGTAAGGGATTTTTCAAAATCATGGGTTGCGGCTGAGGAGAGTACATCAACTTCCCTGGGTCGTAACTCTTGCATACGATCTCCGTTTGGAGTGTACAATAGCTCGGTGGAAAGATCTATTCAATGAATACAAAAAGGGTCAGCAAATCTCGAGTACGGCATGTGGAGATGGAAGGCACCCAGTACCCATATTTTCCAGAGAATTCGACGCCGAAAAAACATTGTTTAGGGCCTCAAAATGGCTCTGGAAGTTCAGTACCCAAAAAACTACTAAAAATAGTATATTACCGAAATTGTCAAAAAACTATTTTGAGCCAGTTGGAAAGGTGGGTGGCCACCGATATCCACCTGGATCAATCCTACCTCCTTAGGAAGCAATGGTCTCCATTGCGTTGAGTTCCCCCATCAAATGAGGAAATTTCTACTGAATTTGGCCCCAGGTGAGCCACTTGCCCTGGTGCAGGAGCTTCCCTGCTTTGACAAGTCGATAAAGTTGGATCCTTTGATGTCGATTTCCCTTGATTTGTGTGTCTTCAATATGATCAATGGATGCCTGTTGCAGGCAGTCAGGGTTGAGCTCTGTTGGTTTCAACTGCTCTACTATCTCTGAGGTGTTTAATAATGGTGGGAAATATGGCCAAAGGAGAGCCACATTGAAGACTGGATGCAAACCAAGGAAGGGGGGAATATTGAACTCAAAAGCATTGTCACCCACCACCTTGGTGATGGTGTACGGCCCATAACGGAGTGGGAAAAGCTTCCGATGGGGCCCTGTAAGGCATTCTTTCTACAAATGCGACCAAGCTTTGTCGCCCAACTGAAACTTATGCGGCGCCTGATGTTGATCATGGCGCTGCTTGTACTGTTGAGATGTTGTAACTTCAAATAATATTATATTTGTACTTTATTATTCTGGAGATGATTCATTCCTCCGTGAAGATCTTATTGTATATTCGGAGATGTTTATTCCTCCGTCAGAATGTGGTAACTTGGGTTATTAGACTTCCCTAGGGGGGGGTCGTCCCTGTATGTGTTATGTGGGTCAAAGGGTTATTAGACCACCCTAGAGGGGTCGGCCCAGTTAGTTGTAGTGGGGTATTTAACCCATTGGTTAAATACGAGCCTACATGTCTTGTGTAAAAGAAAAGTCGGAGTAGTGTATAAATAGAGGAGGTGTGTTCCTCATTTGACACACTCACTCACTTAAGAGAGGCGCACTTGTGGAGGAGAGGTCTGCTATGGTGGAGGAGGAGATCATGTCTTTGGTTTGCATCTTTGTATATTGCTGGTCATCTATATTGAGGAAGCTTTACTGGGTTTTCTACCCCATGAGGGTTTCCCAGGATAAATCTGTGTCTCTTGTGTTTATGCTATGCTTGTTGTTTCTTCAGTGATCCTGTATATGCTATTATTGTGAAATGGAATGTAATGTTGCTATTTTCTGTCTTAGCATATTGAATTTTAACATGTACTTGGCATTAGACTTATGTAGAATATCTTCAACCTGTTGGTAGATATGTTGGATCCATTCAATGAACCGGGTGGCTTTGTCAACTTCTGGGGACGAGTAGGCCGAGGTGGTCGCTAGGGGAAGTGCAACATCCATGGGGCCCAATGGTTGGAATCCCAACCCCACCTGAAAGGAGCTATGGCCAGTTGAACTGTGTAGGGCTCGGTTGTAGCTATGCTGGACATAGGGAAGACTCTCATCCCATGTGAGGGGGTTTGTTTAATTTTACATGCGCAGGATATGTACGACCATCCGGTTGACAACCTTGGTTTGGACGTCTGTCTGGCGGGTGGAAGGCAGTGGATTTGGTGAGCTTGGTATCTAGTAGTGACTAGAGGCTCAACCAAAATGAGCTGAGGAACCAACTGTCACGGTTTGAGATAATGGTCTGAGGGATCCCAAAATGTACCCAAAATCATTCAAAGAAGAGCTTGGCAGTGGCTTATGCTGTGATGTTCTTCTTGCAGCCAGCTAGAATCGCCATCTTGGAAAGTGATCAACAACCACAAAAATACAATCGTTCCCCCTCTTAGTGGAAGGGAGGCTCGACATGTAGTCCATTGAGATGGATTCCCACGGCCTGTCAGGAGTAGGCAGAGGGGTGTACAAGACCTGTTTCTTAGTGGTCAATTTAGCAATAGCGCAAGTAGTGCAGGACCTGATATACTTGCCGACATCTTGTCGAAGTTTCAGCCAGTAGAAATGTTTCTGCAGCACTGCCACTGTCTTTTTGACGCCAAAATGTCCTTCCACTCGACTGTAGTGAGCTTCCCAAATCAGCTTCGTGCACTCGCTTGATGGAATGGAGAGATGGCCCAGATGGCACAACAACCCATCTTGAAGATGGAAATTAGCAACCACTGATTTGGTGCCCAACATTTGGTAGGTGGTGGAGAAATCAGGGTCAGTCTCGTAGAGGTGGGGCCATCCAAAGGTCTCGTGGCCGCAAGATTCTAGCATTGTGGTGAGTGTCGCGACTGGAGTTCGATTGAGGAAGTCAGCAACTCGGTTGGTAACCATGGCTGGAAACTCCTCAGAAAAATAAGAGTTTAGAGCCTTAGATCCAACCTTTTGATTGGATAGAAGGGTGGGCTTCATCAAACCCTATTTCGGGTTCCTGTCCAGAAGATCCAGAAGTTTCGAAGGCAATTTTGAGGAGTCAAATTTTGGAGATTTCAAAATTGAAGTATGCTAGTTTGATCAGCTCAGCAAGACACATCCTTCCATCCATTCAGAAGTGTGAAAGTCAAAGATTGAACTTTTAGGGTTTCTCTAGCAAACCCTAATCAAGCTTCAGATCAAGTTTTAGGGGGAGTTGAGGCTAAGGCCTTACATAAGAATACTACAAGAAGTCTCGACAGGTATGACTTAAAGAGGTTTAGGTATGTCTTGAAATCTGATTCTTGATTAAGTTCATAATGTGTTTTTCTTCATATTATTTATTAGTACAATCTTGATTAATGTTAGAATTGTCTTATCACCCTAGTAACAATATGAATGCATCTGAATGATTGAAGACATTCATTAATTAGGGCTATATGATTGTACTAATGCATTATGGTGTTGTGTGAGGTTGATGTTGTCTGCTAACAAGATACAGGTACATCACAAAAGACAAATCAAGTTCCATGACCATGACAACATGAAGACAAAGACTCATCCATAATCTGTGTTCTACTTACAAGGTATGTATGACTTTGTTATATTATGCTTAACCTATGAGACATGCAGATTCTAGCTCAGGATCTCTAAATCAATGAAGAGATTGTTTAGGTATGTTGTACATAACTAAGCAGGTATACTAATCCAGGTATGTTTTCCTATGTCAAGTTAGAATCTTACCTTGTGTTAGGATCCCTTATATAAGTATACTTGGTATGATTGGTTATGCTTATTCATAAAGTTAGTAATCAAGGGTTTATGCATATTATGTCTCTTATCTAGGTTGATGATTTAACTAACTAGATCAAACAAGAATATGCATGAGTAAAAGAAGACTTCCCTGATACCTTGAATGTTATCTATAATCATGACTATACATTTTCAAGATTATTTAGAACTATAATGTTTTGATAACATTGAGAATATACTAATGAATGTATGTTTGTGTATGAGATCATGAGAATGACACTAGTGCACACTTGAGCATGCACAGTGGTACAGAATGAATAGAAGTTCAGAAGACATACATAAAATCAAGCGAGAGGAAACCACACAAACATAAAAGATAAGTATTTGAGTTGTTATTAGAAATAGTAAATGATATTGCTTGTATGCATATTTGTATTCCTAGAATATATCATGCTACTAATATGCATATGATTGGTAAGTTGGACAAACATTCCATTGTTGCTTGTCTAGAATGAAACCTCTTTGCTGACATGCTGAGAGCTGTGCACACTCTCGATAGTATGTTCTGGTAGAGATGGAAGGAATCTAGATAGCCCCTGTATGCATACAGGATATGGGAAAGTGTTGTGCCAAAGTATTGGTCAAAATAGTTGCATAACTATTTAAATGATATCTGTATGCATAATAGGTTATCATGTCTATGATTTGATGATTATGAAGTATTACTAATCATGTACTTAATTTTGATTTGTAGGAAAGATAATGATGAATGATGAACACTGAACAAGCGATGGATGTTCAACAAAAGATTTACAAATCAAACACACTATAGAAGGCTTGTGGCTAGAAGATTCTCTTAAAAAGAGGAAGAGAATCATGATGAGATGTTTTGCTCCAAGTGGCTAGATAAGACCATTCTCTTAATGGTGTAATTAAAGAAGAAGTGTGAATCAGGTTCTGTATGGGTACCCAGGATTGGTAGTCAATTGATGAGCTTAATGATCATCATGGGTGATGTGGATCTCAACCTTTGCTACGAGGTTGAATATGGCTTCTATACACATATGACATGGATGCAAGAAGGTATCTCACCACAGAGTTCGAATGATTTTGAGGCTCATATTAGTAGACCCATCTGACGAGAGATGGCACAGATAGATATGCAGAAGATCACTCAATGCAGAGTGTGAATAATGGACAATTTACAGCTTCATGACAAAGCTTGGGCTTTACCAGAAGTAAAGCTGATCCTAACCTTCACCTTAAGGTTGTGGATGATGAACCTATCATACCATTATTGTATGACGATGATCTCTTTCTGACAAGGAATGAGAAACAGATAATGAAAATGGATGCAGAAATGAAAATGAAAGATCTCGGATTAATGCACTACTTCTTAGGTCTAGAAGTATGGCAAGATCCAAAAGGAATCTTTTAAATCAAGGTAAGTATGCTGTGAAGTTTCTAAAAAGATTTGATATGTTGGAGTATAAAGCCATGGCCACTCCCATGGACTCCAACTTGAAGTTTTAGTTAATGACTCATCGGATTTAGTGGACCTAACCCTATATAGACAAATCATTGAGTCATTGATGTATTTAACGAATACTAGGCCAGATATATGCTTTGCTGCAAATACCCTAAGTCAGTATCTAGTAGAACCTAGAAAGGTTCACTTAATAGCTACAAAGCATGTAGTGAGGTACCTAAAAGGTACATTAGATTTTGGTCTATATTATCTTGGAGGTCATGAACTCCGTTTACATGGTTACTCAGATTCTGATTGGGGAGGAAGTGCCACAGACAGAAAGAGTACATCAGGTGGATGTTATAGTCTTGAATCTGCCATGATCTCATGGTTCAGCAAGAAACATTCTAGTGTGGCTCTCAATACTGCTGAAGTAGAATATATAGTTGTCTGCTCTGCCAGCTGTGAAGCAGTGTGGCTTCAGAAGCTATTATATGGAGTGTTTGACTTAGAAATGGATTCCACTGTGATTATGTGTGACATTCAAAGCTGCATCAAGATAGAAAATCTTGTATTCTGATAAGTCAAAACACATAGAGATCCAATACTTCTATATACGAGATATGGTGCAGAGAGGAGCTGTCAAGCTCGAGTATATAAGCACTGAGGATCAGATTGATGATATCTTGACTAAACCTCTGTCTCGAGTAAAGTTTGAATACTTCCGAGACAAGCTTGGTATAGTCCAGAAGGACCCTCCTCGAAAGGGGGAGTAGTATAGTATATGATAACAAGTCTATCCCGTTAATTTGCTGCACTTAGTTACTTAAAATTATTTAGATTTAGGAATCTTATATTTTTTTCTTTTGATGATAGATGTATACATGCTTTTGATGATAGATGTTATGCATGTTTTGATGATGAAGATACATGTTTTGTTATACATGTTTTGATGATGACGATACATGTTTTGTTATACATGTTTTGATGATGAGGATACATGTTTTGTTATACATGTTTTGATGATGAGGATACATGTTTTGTTATACATGTTTTGATGATGAGGATACATGATTGACACATGTTTTGATGAAGTTCTTGGTAAACATGTGAGGGGATTGAATCATCCCTGGACATCAGTTCGAAAGAAGAGTCGTAGACGTATGTCTTCGAGAATGAAGTTCTTGGTGAACATGTGAGGCGATTGGATCATCCCTGGACTTCAGTCCGAAAGAAGAACCGTAGATGTATGTCTTCGAGAATGAAGTCCTTGGTGGACGGTTGAGGATTAAGTCATCCTTGGACGTAGTCCTAAATGTACAGTTGAGGATTAAGTCATCCTTGGACATGGTCCTAAATGTACGGTGGAGGATTAAGTCATCCTTGGATGTAGTCCTAAATGTACGGTTGAGGATTAAGTCATCCTTGGACGTAGTCCTAAATGTACGGTGGAGGATTAAGTCATCCTTGGACGTGGTCCTAAATGTACGGTTGAGGATTAAGTCATCCTTGGACGTGGTCCTAAATGTACGGTGGAGGATTAAGTCATCCTTGGACGTGGTCCTAAATGTACGGTTGAGGATTAAGTCATCCTTGGACGTGGTCCTAAATGTACCGTGGAGGATTAAGTCATCCTTGGATGTGGTCCTAAATGTACGGTGGAGGATTAAGTCATCCTTGGACGTGCTCCTAAATGTACGGTGGAGGATTAAGTCATCCTTGGACATGGTCCTAAATGTACGGTGGAGGATTAAGTCATCCTTGGACGTGGTCATAAATGTACGGGGAGGATTAAGTCATCCCTGGACGTGGTCCTAAATGTACGATGGAGGATTAAGTCATCCCTGGACGTGGTCCAAAATTTATGGTGGAGGATTAAGTCATCCCTGGACGTGGTCCTAAATGTACGGTGGAGGATTAAGTCATCCTTGGACGTAGTCCTAAATGTACGGTGGAGGATTAAGTCATCCTTGGACGTAGTCCTAAATGTATGGTTGAGGATTAAGTCATCCTTGGACGTGGTCCTAAATGTACGGTAAGGATTGGATCATCCTTGGACTTTGGTCCTGTGAATTGAGCCGTAGACATGAGGTCTCCAAAAATTGATAGGACTGGATCATCCCTGGACTTCGGTTCAAAAGGTACATGATAGGACTGGATCATCCCTGGACTTTGATTCAAAAGGTACATGATAGGATTGGATCATCCTCGGACTTCGGTCTTTTGAATTGAGCCGTAGACATGAGGTCTCCGAGAATTGATAGGACTGGATCGTCCCTGGACTTCGGTTCAAAAGGTACATGACAGGATTGCATCATCCATGGACATAGGTCCTAAAGAGAACAGGATTGATCGTATGATGACGATGCTAATGACGATGTTGATAATCGTGTAATGATGATGCTGATGATCGTATGATGACGATGTTGTTGATCGTGTGATGACGATGCTGATGATCGTATGATGACGATGTTGATGATCGTGTGATGTCGATGCTGATGATCGTGTGATGATGATGCTGATGACGAAGTTGATGATCGTGTGATGACGATGCTGATGATCGTATGATGACAATGCTAATGATCGTGTGATGTCGATGCTGATGATCGTGTGATGACGATGTTGATGACGATGTTGATGATCGTGTGATGATGATGCTGATGATTGATTACTATCAAATCTAATGATGTTGATGTTCCAGTAACTAGTCAAGTTACTGATGATGATAAATTGAAGAAATCTTTCGATGATTTATAGATGTATCATGTATGATGTTGATGACTCCTTGCTCATGCAGATGTTGTTATAATATCCTTCTCGTTAAGGGGGAGTGTTGAGATATTGTAACTTCAAAGAATATTATATTTGTACTTTATTATTCTGGAGATGATTCATTCCTCCGTGAAGATCTTATTGTATATTCGGAGATGTTTATTCCTCCGTCAGAATGTGGTAACTTGGGTTATTAGACTTCCCTAGTGGGGGGTCGGCCCTGTATGTGTTATGTGGATCAAAGGGTTATTAGACCACCCTAGAGGGGTCGGCCCAGTCAGTTGTAGTGGGGTATTTAACCCATTGGTTAAATACGAGCCTACATGTCTTGTGTAAAAGAAAAGTCGGAGTAGTGTATAAATAGAGGAGGTGTGTTCCTCATTTGACACACTCACTCACTTAAGAGAGGCGCACTTGTGGAGGAGAGGTCTGCTATGGTGGAGGAGGAGATCATGTCTTTGGTTTGCATCTTTGTATATTGCTGGTCATCTATATTGAGGAAGCTTTACTGGGTTTTCTACCCCATGAGGGTTTCCCAGGATAAATCTGTGTCTCTTGTGTTTATGCTATGCTTGTTGTTTCTTCAGTGATCCTGTATATGCTATTATTGTGAAATGGAATGTAATGCTGCTATTTTCTGTCTTAGAATATTGAATTTTAACATGTACTTGGCATTAGACTTCTGTAGAATATCTTCAACCTGTTGGTAGATATGTTGGATCCATTCAATGAACCGGGTGGCTTTGTCAACTTCTGGGGACGAGTAGGCCGAGGTGGTCGCTAGGGGAAGTGCAACATCCATGGGGCCCAATGGTTGGAATCCCAACCCCACCTGAAAGGAGCTATGGCCAGTTGAACTGTGTAGGGCTCGGTTGTAGCTATGCTGGACATAGGGAAGACTCTCATCCCATGTGAGGGGGTTTGTTTAATTTTACATGCGCAGGATATGTACGACCATCCGGTTGACAACCTTGGTTTGGACATCTGTCTGGGGGGTGGAAGGCAGTGGATTTGGTGAGCTTGGTATCTAGTAGTGACCAGAGGCTCAACCAAAATGAGCTAAGGAACCAACTGTCACGATTTGAGATAATGGTCTGAGGGATCCCAAAATGTACCCAAAATCATTCAAAGAAGAGCTTGGCAGTGGCTTATGCTGTGATGTTCTTCTTGCAGCCGGCTAGAATCGCCATCTTGGAAAGTGATCAACAACCACAAAAATACAATCGTTCCCCCTCTTGGTGGAAGGGAGGCTCGACATGTAGTCCATTGAGATGGATTCCCACGGCCTGTCAGGAGTAGGCAGAGGGGTGTACAGGACCTGTTTCTTAGTGGTCAGTTTAGCAATAGCGCAAGCAGTGCAGGACCTGATATACTTGCCGACATCCTGTCGAAGTTTCAGCCAGTAGAAATGTTTCTGCAGCACTGCCACTGTCTTTTTGACGCCAAAATGTCCTTCCACCCGACTGTAGTGAGCTTCCCAAATCAGCTTCGTGCACTCGCTTGATGGAATGTAGAGATGGCCTAGATGACACAACAACCCATCTTGAAGATGGAAATTAGCAACCACTGATTTGGTGCCCAACATTTGGTAGGTGGTGGAGAAATCAGGGTCAGTCTCGTAGAGGTGGGGCCATCCAGAGGTCTCGTGGCTGCAAGAGTCTAACATTGTGGTGAGTGTCACAACTGGAGTTCGATTGAGGAAGTCAGCAACTCGGTTGGCACTCCCTGTTTTATATTTGATGTTGAGGTGGAACTTTTTTGGATATCCACATCATCTTTTTCAGGATCTTGCATGCAATTAGGGTTTGCATGCGAATTCTAGGGTTTGCATGCACTTTGCATGCATCCCAGTCAGCAGGTTGATGCCTCCAGCACCTTAGCCACCTTATTCTAGCACCCGGGAGCTTCTTACATCAGTTCTTTAGCCCTCCTATTCATGAAGGCACCCACTTCTCACCTACTGCCAAAGAAGGGCGCACTTCTTCACCTACCACTGCAGTTCCACTTCAGTTCACTCAATTAGCTCCGATTCTCCCTGATTTGAGGCTAGTTTCACTCCTGACTGACTGTTTCACTCTGTTGGACCTCTAGATTGACTAGATGACTTGTTTTGACTTCAGTTAGCCTCCCATGCGCCCTCCACTGAGCCCACTTCCCTATATCAGTGCTACACACTTCAGTTACACATGTTACACTCAGTTAGACTCAGATTGACACCTGGATGACTGGTTCTTGTGCATTGATGACCACCACTGATTGATGATGAGGACTCCTAGTTGGAGTCAAGCTACTCCATTCAGTGATTCGAATGGCCTCCTTAGGAAATTTGAATTGCTTAGTCATTGTTACTGTATTCTATTGTAATCATTCACCCTTACTGGGATATTGAGCACTGCTGCATGTTTTGCACAGTTTTACACCATATTTTCTATGTTCGTCTGTTGTGATTGATTTACTTGTTCATTAGATCTGCTATGACTAATTTTACATGGTATCAAAGCCATTACAAGGACAACATCTCTTTTCTACAAGTGTTTCTACAAGAGGATTTGAGTGAATTTGCTCAAAAATTACAAAAGTTTTGGCATGAAAGATCTCAAGGTCATTCGCTCCTGTGCATGCAAAGCTTGAAAATACTTCCAATACCACTCCAGAAGCTTGAGTTTCCACATAAATATTGGATCTGATACATTGGACCCATTCAACATTGTTTGATCTCCAATCCCAAGTGTTATGCAACTCTAAAAGGGTGGATTGTTCGACCTCATTGTTCTTGGTTTTATTGTGATTTGCAGGTTATTGTCTCCATCAATTGCATTCGCTACTCTGCCCTTGCAAGCTTCTCTACATCAGTGTGCACTCGCTCCTAGCAATGGAATACTCTTCTTCAAATCCTATCCTCACCCCATTCAATTATTTTGGTTGGAAAGATGATATGGAGATCATATTACATTCAAAAGGTTACTACTGAGTCACTCTTGGTCTTGAATTGGAGCCAAACACCTTGTCAGATAGAACCAAACACTACAACAAGCTTGATGAAGCTTATGGTCTTCTTTGTCTCTCCATCTCCAAAGATCTTCACTTCCATCTCAGTGGATTGAATACTCCAAAAGCTATATGGGAGAAACTTGAAACACTATTTGGAAAGCATGACGAGCTTAGGGATTTTCAATTAGAGAATGAATTGATTGCCCTTAGTCCTGAGAATTTCGAGACCATTAATGAATTCTTCACAAAATTCAAGAACTTGAACATGCAGTTGAAGAACAGTGGAGTTATCAAAGAGGATAAGCAATTGATGCTCTCCATTCTCAGCAAGCTTGGTAAATATTATTCAGTATTTGTCTCTACTTTCAATTCCGGTCGGCTAACTATCCCGAATTGGAAGATGCCTACCTTGAATGCCTTCATTGAGTCCATCACAAAAGAGAATTATAAGTTGATTCAAATGGGGTCCATAAGCTCCAAATAGTCATCCCTATATGTTCAAGGACCCAAGATCTCGAATGGTAAAGGAAATCAAAATAAGGAGAAGCCCAAATTCGAACCTCACAAGCAAAGAGAGAAAGGCAAACAGACGGATGCACCATCCAGTTCGAAGTTCAAGCAAAAGGGAAAAGAAGGTAACCAAAAATCTAAATGTACTTATTGCAACCATGGCTTTCATCCCGAAAGTTCATGTATGAAGAAGACTATAGATCAAGTGGCCCTCCTTTTGGAAAAGAACAACATAACTCTTCCTGACGGTGCAAGGAAGAAGGATAGGAATGATGATCATGAAAGAGGACAAGCACTCATGGAAACTGTTTCGAAGCCCACTACTCTCTTGATAGATTCGGGTGCATTGAATCATATGGCTGCAAATATTGATTTTTTTTCTTCATTCGATCCAAATAGCTCCATCCCCATCCATTTGGGAGATGACTCAAAAATTTCTTCAAAGGGCAAAGGTACGATTCATTTAGATCATGGAAGCTTTCAGAATGTTCTCTATGTGCCTTCCTTGGCTTCAAATCTTCTTTCTATGTATCAAATGACACACACTGGTGAACCGAAGCAAGTTACATTCAGCCCTAATACAGTTGAAATTTTTGATATCAAAAGTGGAATACTTGTTGCAGTCGGAAAGGCAAACCACACTGCAAAATGCTATGAGTTTTCACACTTTATTCCACTTGCAAAGCCCACTGCTCTTCGCACACATGGTAATGAGGTTAGTAGGATTTGGCATGAAATATTTGGAAATCTTAATTATAAGTATTTGCTGCTGTTATCAAACAATTCCATGGTAGATGGTCTTCCACAACTCCGTTCCTCGAAGGGAATATGCACTGGTTGCATTATTGGGAAGCACCCCGAGCACAAATTCGACCACGGCAAAGCTAGCAGAGCTTCTACAGTTTTGGGGTTGATACATTTTGATAACAGTGTTCCACTGCCCCATACCTCATTAAATGGTTCAAGTTATGTTTTGACATTTATTGATTATTTTTCCCGCTTTACATGGGTATTCTTTCTCAAAAACAAGTCAGAAGTGATTGGAAATTTCAAGGATTTTAAGGCTTCTGTTGAGACCGCCACTGAGAGAAAGATCAAAGCTCTTAGATATGATAATGGTGGAGAATATATCAAGGCCAAGTTGCTGCAAATTTGTGCCCAAAGCGGAATTCAGATCCAGCATACAGTTCCCTACACACCCCAGCAGAACGGTGTAGCGGAAAGGAAAAATCGATCACTGAAAGAGATGGCTACATGCATGATTGAATCAAAAGGTTTGGCTGCAAATATTTGGGCTGAAGCAATCAATGTTGCTTCATACATACAAAACCGTGTTCCACATTCATCTGTGAAAGGTATGACTCCTTTCGAAGCATTCTTTGGTCACAAACCGGATGTGTCAAATTTGAGAGTTTTTGGCTCTACTGCATGGGCTAGAATTCCTTCCAAGAATAGATGAGCTTTGGATCCACAAAGTATTGAGTGCATACTCATAGGATATGGGGAAGAATCAAAAGCATATAAACTCATGGATATCAGATCTAAAAATATATTCATAGAGCACAGTGTGCAATTTGAAGAACGACTTCAAGAGTTGCAACTAGTTGAGGAAGAGACTGTCGTTTCACCGCCTTCACCAGAAGAAGATTCGTGCAGCTATAATGAAGGTATGAGTTCTGATATTTCTGATATTTTAGTAGCACATGATGATCATGACATATCAGGTTCAGAATCCGACCATTATGATCCTCCTCAGTTATCAAAGTGGGCCCAAAACATTCTTCAATCTGCTGGTTCAAACCTTGGAAATCCTGTTGATCCGAGATGAACAAGAGCAGACTTTCAAAGAGCAGGTATGGCTCTTTCTATTGCTGATCCATTACTTCCTAAGATTTTTTATTTGATGGCTGGTTCATATCCCACATAATACTATTCTTCCCACCGAGATTCGAGATGGCAAAGTGCCATGGATGAAGAGTACAGTTCTCTTCAAAAGAACAATACATGGGAGCTTGTTTCTCTTCCACCTGGAAGAAAATTAGTGAAGTGTAAATGGGTCTACCACATGAAATTTTCTGCTGATGGATCTATCAGCAAATAAAAAGCAAGGTTGGTGGCAAAAGGTTTCTCCCAAGTCCAAGGAGTGGACTACACTGAGACCTTTGCACCGGCTGCAAAGATGGATTCCATCCGCCTTGTTTTGGCTATTTCCGCATCCAAGCACTGGGAAGTGCACCACATGGATGTGAAGAGTGCATTTCTACATGGATACCTTGCTGAAGAGGTATATATGCAGCAACCAGAGGGCTACACATCAGATCCATCATTAGTTTGCAGATTGAAGAAATCTTTGTATGGGTTAAATCAGGCCCCAAGAGCTTAGTACGCAAAGATGGACTCCTTCCTTCTTTCTCAGAATTTTCAAAGATGCAAATCTGATCCGAATGTGTATCTTTAGCGAGTTAAAGGTAATTTGTTGGTTATTGTACTTTATGTTGATGATCTTCTCATTACTAGTAACACTCTTACTTCAATAAACAAGCTAAAAACTATCTTAAATCTAGCTTTTGACATGAGCGATTTGGGCTTGCTGAGTCCCTTTTTGGGCTTGGAGATAGCTCAAAATTTTGATGGGATCACTATATCTCAGAAAAAATATGCTTCCGACCTGTTATTGAAGTTTAATATGGCTGAATGTAAGGCATCCCCATTCCCATTCCTCTCAGGAATTAGTCTTGAGGAGGGAGATTCTACACCGCTTGCAGATTGCAGTATGTATCGACAGTTGATTGGTTCACTACTTTATTTGACACACTCAAGGCCTGATACTTCATATGCCATGAGTGCCATGTCAAGGTATATGCAGCAGCCCCATGAGCCTCATTGGTGAGGAGCCAAGCGGATCTTGTAGTATGTGCAAGTTACAAAACATTTTGGCATACATTATGCTGCAGATTCTGAGCTTGATTTCATTGGTTTTACTGATTCAGATTGGGCAGGTGATAGCATTGATCGGAAGTCCACTTCCAGTTATGTTTTCATGATTGGTCACGGTGCTATTTGCTGGTCCAACAAAAAGCAGGCAGCCATTGCACTTTCTTCAGCAGAGGCAGAGTATCGAGGGGCAGTCAATGCCTGCATTTAGGCAGTTTGGTTGGAGGGTATTCTTTCCGAGTTTGGTTTTGGTGGCACTACTTCGACTGTCCTATTTTGTGACAATCAAAGTGCTATCAAGATATCCACAGATCCATTTCAGTGGAAGAGGACCAAACACATTGAGATTCATATGCATTACATTCGACAATTGGTGCATGATCGCACCATCATTCTACAATATTTCCCTACTGATGAGCAAATTGCAGACATCTTCACCAAGAGCTTCACTGAAAAGAAGTTCTCTTACCTCCGTTCACTGTTGGGGGTGAGTTCCATCATGGTGGGGACAGATTGATCCATTAGTATGCTTTAGCTTGAGGGGGGGCTTTCTTCCCACTGGGTTTTCCCTCTTTCCTCACTTAGTTTATTTTCAGCATTTTTTGGATTATTATATTGGGGTGACCTTTGGTCTTAGTTACCAGGGCCCCACATTATTTTTTGCACATCATAGTCTAGCTTGAGGGGGGGTGTTCGGATATCCACATCATCTTTTTCAGGATCTTGCATGCAATTAGGGTTTGCATGAATCCCAGTCACCAGGTTGATGCCTCCAGCACCTTAGCCACCTTATTCTAGCACTCGGGAGCTTCTTACATCAGTTCTTTAGCCCTCCTAGTCATGAAGGTGCCCACTTCTCACCTACTTCCAGATAAGGGCACACTTCTTCACCTACCATTGCAGTTCCACTTCAGTTACACTCAGTTAGCTCTGATTCTCCCTGATTTGAGGCTAGTTTCACTCCCGACTGACTGTTTCACTCCGTTGGACCTCCAGATTGACTAGATGACTTGTTCTGACTTCAGTTAGCCACCCATGCGCCCTCCACTGAGCCCACTTCCCTATATCAGTGCTACACACTTTCGTTACACATGTTAGACTCAGATTGACACCTGGATGACTGGTTCTTGTGCATTGATGACCACCACTGATTGATGATGAGGACTCCTAGTTGGATTCAAGCTACTCCATTCAGTGATTCGAATGGCCTCCTTAGGAAATTTGAATTGCTTAGTCATTGTTACTGTATTCTATTGTAATCATTCACCCTTACTAGGATATTGAGCACTGCTGCATGTTTTTCATAGTTTTACACCATATTTTCTATGTTCATCTATTGTGATTGATTTACTTGTTCATTAGATCTGCTGTGACTAATTTTACAGAACTGCTGTAAGTATGTTGACCACTTCTTATGGCGGTCATTCTGCAACTTTCCTTGGGTCTACATGAACCATAGTGGCTTGTGATCAATGTGGATGACTGTCTCCTTCCCAAGAATGTAATGTCTCCACTAGCCATAGGCTTGCACAATGGAGTACATTTCTTTGTCATAAGTAGGGTACTTACAGACAGCATCTGATAGCCTCTCACTATGATATTCCATGGGGTGGCCGTGTTGAGTGAGAACGGTGCCCACAGCATAATTTGAAGCACCTGTCTCGATCTCAAAGGGATGTTGCAGGTCCAGTAATGAGAGTACCAGCAATGAGCACAAATGCTTCTTCAAGTCATCGAAGTATTTTTATTGGGGAAAGCCCCACACAATTTTTTCCTTACCGCCACCCCTGGTTACTTAGCTGAGGGCCCATACGATATGAGAGAATCCCAGCATGAATTGGCAATAGAAATTGTCGAGGCCCAAGAAGCTCCGAAGTTCAGTGAGTGTGGTTGGGGATGGCCAGTCACGGATGACCTGGATCTTGGCTGGAACCACATGCACACCATGTCGATCAATGATGTAGACTAAGTAATGGACCCTGTCCATGCCAAAGGAGCATTTTTCCAAGTTTTCATATAGTTTGTGTTGCCGCAGGGTGTGCAGAACCTGTTGAATATGTTGCAAGTGTTCCCGCCCATGTATTGTTGTAAATGAGGATGTCATCCAGATACACCACTACAAAAGTATTGATGAAAGGTCGTAGGATATCGTCCATCATCCTCATAAAAGTTGTTGGAGCATTTGTCAAACCAAAGGGCATGACCAACCATTCAAAAATACCTTCTTTTGACTTGAAGGCAGTCTTCCATACATCTGTCTGTTCTATTGGGACCTCATGGTAGCCAGACTTCAGATCAATCTTACTGAATTATTTGGCCCCGTGAGCTGATCAAGGAGGTCATCGATTCGGGGAATTGGGTACCGGTTGCGGACTGTGATTTTATTCAGGGCTTGGTAATCAATGTAGAGTCGCCAGGTCCCATCTTTCTTCTCCACCAACATGATTGGGCTCCCACAAGGTGATAAGCTGGGATGGATGTGCCCCTTGTGGAGCAATTCTTGGATCTTCCTCTTGATCTCCTCGTTTTCCAACAGAGAGTGGTGATAGACAGGCCCATTGGGTAGCGGTGCACCTGGGGTTAGATTGATGTAAGGGGGCAGCGCCTCCGCTTGAGGAAGATGTGTCGCTTGTTGGTAGTCGCCGAAGGATTTGCGCGAAACTATCCATCATGTCGTTCCTCTGTTGCATGAGGGATTCCTCAATAAACATTTTGAAAGGATCTCCTATCCCATCATCTTTCTTTTCTCCTGCCATGAGAGGTCGCTTGGGAGTGCGAGTCCTTTTTTCCTCAAGAGAAACAAGCTCGAGACCCAATTCTTTGTACCCTGACCTCGTTGGGGACATGCATTAAGACGACAAGGAGCAGACTGCTCTGATACCCCTGATCCGGATTTTATGAGCATAACGAAATGAATACATATTATTATCAGATGCTTAACACAAAATAACAGAGTTACAGTAAAACTATTTTTCTATTCAATAAGGAAATAAGCTAAAACTATAAAATGCAGCGGAAAACAAGCTTGCTGGAATGGTGGCGGCTTATCTCTGGGAAGAGATGTGACCGCTGCGCTCATTCGGAACAAGATGGTTACAATGAGGCTCTGAAGGCCTTTTACAATAAATAGGAATGTCAAAAACCCTAGACATCCAAAATACTAACCCTAGGAGACAAAGCACCAAAAGTCATGTGGACCCCGTTTGGGTAAGTTAGTACATCAACTTCCCAGGGTCGTAACTCTTGCATACGATCTCCGTTTGGAGTGTACAATAGCTCGTTGGAAAGATCTATTCAATGAATACAAAAAGGGTCAACAAATATTGAATCTGGAACACGAAAGCATCAAACTCACAGTACCCATATTTTCCCGAGAATTTGATGCCAAAAAAACGTCGTTTATGGCCTCAAAATGGCTTCGGAAGTTCAGGATCCGAAAAACTGCTAAAAATAGTATATTACCGAAATTGCCAAAAAACTGTTTTGAGCTAGTTGGAAAGGTGGGTAGCCACCAATATCCACCTGGATCAATCCTCCCTTCCTAGGAAGCAATGGTCTCCATTGCGTTGAGTTCCCCCATCAGATGAGGAAATTTCTGTTGAATTTGGCCCCGGGTGAGCCACTTGCCCTGGTGCAAATCTACCCTACTTTGACAACTCGATAAAGTTGGATCCTTTGATGTCGAGTTCCCTTGATCTATGTGTATGCAATATGATCATTGGATGCTTGTTGCAGGAAGTCAGGGCTGAGCTTTATTGGTGTCAACTGCTCTGCTATCTCTGAGGTGTCTAACAATGGTGGGAAATATGGCCAAAGGAGAGCCACGTTGAAGACTGGATGCAGACCAAGGAAGGGGGAAATTTTGAGCTCAAAAGCATTATCATCCACTGCCTTGGTGATGGTCTACGGCCCATAATGGAGTGGGAAAGGCTTCCGATGGGGCCCTGTAAGGCGTTCTTTCTGCAAATGCAGCCAAACTTTGTAGAATATCTTGAACCTGTTGGTGGATATGTTGGATCTGTTCAATGAACCAGGTGGCTTTGTGAGCTTCTAGGGACGAGTCGGCCGAGGTGGTCGCCAGGGGAAGTGCAACATCCATGGGGCCCAATCGTTGGAATCGCAACCCCACCTAAAAGGGGTTGTGGTCAGTTGAACTGTGCAGGGCTTGGTTGTAGCTATGTTGGACATAGGGAAGACTCTCATCCCATGTGTGGGGGTGTGTTGAATTGTACATGCGCAAGATATGTACAACCATCCGGTTGACGACCTCGGTTTGGTTGTTTGTCTGGGGGTGGAAGGCAGTGGATTTGGTGAGCTTGGTATCCAGCAGTGACCAGAGGCTCAACCAGAATGAGCTGAGGAACCGACTATCATGGTCTGAGTAATGGTCTAAGGGATCCCAAAATGTACCCAGACTCATTCAAAGAAGAGCTTGGCAGTGGCTTCTGCTGTGATGTGCTTCTTGCAGGCGACTAGAATCGCCATCTTGGAAAAGCGATCAACAACCACAAAAACACAGTCATTCCCCCTCTTGGTGGAAGGGAGGCCCGACATGCAGTCCATTGAGATGGATTCCCACGGCCTGTCAGGAGTAGGAAGAGGGGTGTATAGGACCTGTTTCTCAGTGGTCGGTTTGGCAATAGCGCAAGCAGTGCAGGACCTGATATACTTGCCGACATCCTGTCGAAGTTTCAGCCAGTATAAATGTTTCTGCAGTATTGCCACTGTCTAGGCGAAGCTTTCGATGGGGCCCTATAGGGAATTCTTTCTACAAATGCAGCCAAACTTTGGCACCCACCTGAAACTTATGTGGCACCCAATGTTGATCATGGCGCTGCTTGTACTTGGCATTAGACTTCTGTAGAATATCCTGAACCTGTTGGCCGATATGTTGGATCCGTTCAATGAATCGGGTGGCTTTGTCAGCTTCTGGGGATGAGTCAGCCGAGGTGGTCACCAGGGGAAGTGCAACATCCATGGGGCCCAATGGTTGGAATCCCAACCCCACCTAAAAGGGGTTGTGGCTAGTTGAACTGTGCAGGGCTCAGTTGTAGCTATGTTGGACATAGGGAAGACTCTCATACCATGTGCAGGGGTGTGTTGAATTGTACATGCATAGGATATGTATGGCCATCTGATTGGCGACCTCGATTTGGCCATCTGTCTGGGGGTGGAAGGTAATGGATTTGGTGATCTTGGTATCCAGCAGTGACCAGAGGCTCAACCAAAATGAGCTGAGGAACCGAATGTCACGGTCTGAGATAATGCTCTGAGGGATCCCAAAATGTACCCAGTCTCGTTCAAAGAAGAGCTTGGCAGTGGCTTCTGTTGTGTTTTTTTTCTTGTAGGCGACTAGAATCACCATCTTGGAAAAGCGATCAACAACCACAAAAACACAGTCATCCCCCCTCTTGGTGGAAGGGAGGCCCAACATGCATTCCATTGAGATGGATTCCCACAGCCTGTCAGGAGTAGGAAGAGGGGTGTACAGGCCTTGTTTCTTAGTGGTCGGTTTGGCAATAGCGCAAGTAGTGCAGGACCTGATATACTTGTCAACATCCTGTCAGAGTTTCGGCCAGTATAAATGTTTCTGCAGCACTGCCACTATCTTTTCGATGCCAAAGTGTCCTGCCACCCGACTGTAGTGAGATTCCCAAATCATCTTCATGCACTCGCTTGATGGAACGCAAATATGGCCCAGACCACAACAATTCGTCCTGAAGATGGAAATTAGCAACCACTAAGTTGGTGCCCAACATTTGGTAGGTGGTGGAGAAATCAAGGTCTGTCTCATAGAAGTGGGGCCATCCAGAGGGATCGTGGCCACAAGAGTCAATGATTGTAGTGAGTGCCACGACTGGAGGTCGACTGAGGTAGTCAGCAACTCGGTTGGTATTCCTTGTTTTATATTTGATGTTGAGGTGGAACTATTGTAAGTATGTTAACCACTTCTGATGGCGGTCATTCTGCAACTTTCCTTGGGTCTGCATGAACTGTAGTGGCTTGTGATCAGTGTGGATGACTGTCTCCTTCCCAAGAATGTAATGTCTCCACTAGCGGCAGGCTTGCACAATGGAGTACATTTCTTTGTCATAAGTAGCGTACTTACGGACAGCATCTGATAGTGTCTCACTATGATATTCCACTTGGTGTCCTTGTTGAGTGAGAACGGTTCCCACAGCATCATCTTAAGTATCTATCTCGATCTCAAGGGATGTTGTAGGTCCGGTAATGAGAGTACCGGTGATGAGAAAAAATGCTTCTTCAATTCATAGAAGTCTTGTTGTTGGGGCAGGCCCCACACAAATTTTTCCTTACCGCCACCCCAGGTTACTTGGATGAGGGCCCATGCGATATGAGAGAATCCCTGCACGAACCAGCGATAGAAATTGGAGAGGCCAAAGAAGCTCCAAAGTTCAGTGAGTGTGGTTGGGGATGGCCAGTCACGGATGACCTGGATCTTGGCTCAATCCACATGCACACCATGTCGATCAACGATGTAGCCTAAGTAATGGACCCTGTCCATGCCGAAGGAGCATTTTTCCAAGTTTGCATATAGTTTGTGTTTCCATAGGGTGTGAAGAACCTATTGAATATGCTGCAAGTGTTCCGCCCAAGTCTTGCTATAGATGATGATGTCATCGAGATAACCACTACAAAAGTATTGTTGAAAGGTCGTAGGATATCATCCATCATCCTCATAAAAGTTGTTGGAGAATTTGTCAAACCAAAGGGCATGACCAGCCATTCAAAAAGACCTTCTTTTGACTTGAAGGCAGTCTTCCATACATCTGTCTATTCTATTGGGACCTGATGGTAGCCATACTTCAGATCAATCTTACTGAAGTATTTGGCCCCCGTGAGCTGATCAAGGAGGTCATCAATTCGGGGAATCAGGTACCGGTTGCGGACTGTGATTTTATTCTAGGCTCGATAATCAATGCAAAGTCACCGAGTCCCATCTTTCTTCTGCACCAGCACGATTGGGCTCCCACAAGGTGATGAGATGGGACAGATGTGCCCCTTGTGGAGAAATTCTTGGATCTGCCTCTTGATCTCCACATTTTCCAACAGAGAGCAGCGATAGATGGGCCCATTGGGTAGCGGTGCACCTGGGGTCAGATCGATGTAATGCTTGACCTGGCAGTCCAGAGGTACCCCGGTAGGAGAGGAGAAGATATCTGGGTATTCTTCCACCACCTTATCCACTTGCTTATGTTGTGTGGAGAGATCGGTCACGAAGGCGCTGGATGTGGCTGCGATCTTTCTCTCACTCTGAGAGCGAATCACAAAGAAGACAAATTTCTCGGTCTGAGAGATTACCTTCCTGCATTTCTTGGCAGAGATCAAGGAAATAGCACTAGGAGAGACTGCCTCGGGTATCCAGTACAATTTCCTGTTTAAAGAAATAATAACACTACGAGTCCTAGACTCATATACAGCATGACGTTTCCATAAATAAGGTTGGCCCAAAAGAACATTTGAAACTTCAAGAGGAGTAACATCACACAATACCTCATCCTTGAAGGGCTTGATGTCGTGCGACAATCGGCACTGTTGGATGACACAGAGATCGCTTCCTTTGTGAATCCATCCAATGGTGTAGGGTTGTGGGTGCGACATTGTCGGAAGGGCCAAGTGCTTGATGACCTCTACTGATATGAGGTTCTTCTGGATACCGCTATCAACAATGAAGTGTAGCGGGGTGCCTTTTACCCACATCTATGAATGGAATAGGTGTTCTCCTTCTTCTAGCTCGTCTGGTTCATCAGGATGGAGCTTGGTGGTAGCAATGGTGGCACTAGGTTCCGCGTCAATGATCCATCTTCCACTTTCTGGTTCAGACTCAAAGTCAAAATCCGCATCTTATTCAGATGCTTTCACTTTGGCCACCAGCGACTGCTTGTAGCGACAATCAACAGTGTTATTTCAAGGGCTCTTATGGATGTCGCACCACTTCCTGGTATCTTTCTTTGTCTTTCTGGTGTCCCTCTTTGCTTGCGGCTTGGACTGGTTGTCTTGATACTGTCCGTATTTGCTATGTCCTTTATTTTGTGGGTTAGGACTTCCCTTTCCTGTCTTTTGCTATGAGGGCTTCCCAAGCCCAAATTGTTGCATCTTTTGTTTGAGCTTCTGCTCTATTTTGACGGCATATCGGTAGGCCGCCCCCAAGGAAGAGATGTCCAAAAATTTCATTTCAGTCTGGATGTATCTATGCACACCACCATGATACTTGAGCACCAGATGTCGCTCTCAATCTTTGATACCCAACTTGGTGCGCAAGGTGTGGAAGATATTTGTGAACTCTGGCACTGCTTGGTCTCTTTCTTGTCGCAGTGTGGGCCATTTGGTATACAAGTCGTCATAACTTCCAACATGGTAGTATTGTTCCTTAATAGCATCCTTGAAGGATTCCCAAGTGGCAGTGACTGAAAATAATGAGGGTTCCTCTGTGTCCTTTTGTTCACAGAAATTTTCCCACCAATCTTTGACATGGGGAACGGCTTTGAGGAGTGCAAAAGTAATCTTTTCTCTATTCAAGAAGTTATGGACAAAAAAATACCCTTCTAGTAGATTCAACCACTTATCTACAGCATCTACGTCTATCTGACCTTCAAATATAGGAATATCGAAGTTGATTTGTACCTTGAAGGGGGCGGCGCCTGCGCTCGAGGAAGATGCGTCGCTTGTTGGTAGTCGTCGAAGGATTTGCGCGAAACTATCCATCATCTCATTCCTCTGTTGCGTGAGGGATTCCTCAAGCAACATTTTGAAAGGATCTCCTGTCCCATCATCTTTCTTTTCTCCTGCCATGAGAGGTCACTTGGGCATGCGAGAGCTTTTGTCCTCAAGAGAAACAAGCTCGAGACCCAATTCTTTGTACCCTGACCTCGTTGGGGACATGCATTAAGACGACAAGGAGCAGACTGCTCTGATACCATTGATCCAGATTTTATGAGCAAAATGAAATGAATACAGATTATTATCAGATGCTTAACACAAAATAATAGAGTTACAGTCAAATGGGTTTTCTATTCAATAAGGAAATAAGCTAAAACTGTAAAATGCAGCGGAAAACAAGCTTGCTAGAATGGTGGCGGCTTATCTCTGGGAAGAGATGTAACCGCTGCGCTCATTCAGAACAAGATGGTTACAATGAGGCTCTGAAGGCCTTTTACAATAAACAGGAATGTCAAAAACCGTAGACATCCAAAAACCTAACCTTAGGAGATGAAGCGCCAAAAGTCATGTGGGCCCCGTTTGGGTAAGTTAGTACATCAACTTCCCAGGGTCGTAACTCTTGCATATGATCTTTGTTTGGGGCGTACAATAGCTCGTTGGAAAGATTTGTTCATTGACTACAAAAAGGGTCAGCAAATTTTGAGTCTGGCACGTGCAAATGGAAGGCGTGCAGTACCCATATTTTCCCAAGAATTCGACGTTGAAAAAACGTCGTTTAGAGCCTCAAAATGGCTCCGGAAGTTCAGGACCCAAAAAACTGCTAAAAATAGTATATTACCAAAATTGCCAAAAAACTGTTTTGAGCCAGTTGGAAAGGTGGGTGGCCACCAATATCTACCTGGATCAGATTTCAGGAACCAATCCAGGAAGATACGGTCATCTAGCTTGATCTTGCATAAACTACGGCACTTACGCCACTCATGGATATGATCTGTGATATGGGTGGCCGTATTCGGTCTACAAGATAGTAGGATTTCTACTCTTGCATCATAGTGGATGGGTAGTTGAAAGAACTGTAAGAAAGTTGAGGCGAGGGATGTAAATGTAGGGTGTGTCCCATGGGGCTGCTCAATATACCATTTGGCTGCTGAGCCAATGAAAGTTCTTTGTAAAAGTCGGAGTTGAATAGAATCATCGACTATGGAGTTTGAGGAACACCATAGGTGAAAAGACATAACATGATTCTGTGGGTCTTCACTAGCCTTCCCTTCAAACTTTTGGATATCTGATGGGAGTTTTGTGGGCATGGGGGGGCAAGTAGGGTCATGTCTAATTGGTTCATTTGTTAACCTTACCAGGTCTGGTAGGTTAAGACTAGCCATAAATGGCAGACTGGCAGAGGGGTGTGACATGGTTGCTAGGGAATAAGTTCTAGTGGTAGCATTATGGATGGGGCCACTGCCTCCAAAGGGAATATTAGGTGTAAAAGGGATGTGTCCTCCACCTAAAGATGTGTTAGAGGGGCCAGCGCCACCAGGTGCAACATGAGTTACAGATGGGTTTGGAATGGTTCCAGTAATCACTGGGATCTGAGTATTAGCAGTGATGATAGGTGGAGGTCCCATATTGGGCATACCTAAGATGGGTGTGGGTCCCATGTTGGGAATACCTAATGGAGGTATGGTATTTGTGGCTACCATGGTGGCCATTGTAGTGGCGAGGGTGGTTGATGTTCCACCAATAGTCCCTTTGAAGAAAGGGTCGAAAGCCGTACCAGCCATGTGGCTAGTGGGTGCGATGTAGATGGGATTTTCGGATTCTTCCTTAGAGTTAGATGTGAAATGAGGTGCATCAGAATCGGATGACGAGCCTCTACGTCGATGACGTGTAGAGTCAAGTGACAATGCTCTTTGTCTATGATGAGTGGTGTCAAGTGAGTCGTATTGTGGGGGTTCACCCTGGAAACGTCGAGAACATCTTGGGGACTCAATGGTGACAGTTGTCAATTAAAACTAATGAGTGGTGGTGAGTAGAAAGCTAGAAAACCCTAATGAAACCGTGTGTGCAGGAGTGGAGCATAAAAAACAATGGCACTCAGGCCAACAACCAAACTCTAAACACTTACTAAAATAGTTGTGCTATAGTAAGTGGAGTAATCAAAAAATGTGGTCAAAATACCAACATGCAAACAACTTCTAAAAATAGAAAATGGTGGACTCACTAACCAAGGGGAGGTAATAGAGCATGCAACCACCTAACTAAAAAGTATTATGATTAAACGAGACATATCCTCTGCAAGGTAATGAAATCCAAGTCAGACAATATGAATTGTAGAACCAAAGTCTAGATATCCCCCTACCGAGAGGGACAACGGGTAGACAATCCTAGAAGAAGGGCCACTAAGATACCCCATTCATGACACGTCCAGAAAGGTGAATCTGTCGCTCTTGTTCTATCACCGTTGTACTCCCACAAGTGTGGTACAACGAGAACAGCGATTAGGTATCCTTCGATGACTGAATGGATTGCGATATTCCACTCAGGCCTCCGGAACCAGTCTCACTACTTCGACCCTCCTAAGGGAGAGGCCTTTCCGACGAATTGGTTTTAAACCGTGCCAATAAATACTAAGGTATTTTGGTACCCTAAATGTCAACCACTATGTCTCAAAATGTAAGTGATTGAGGGGTGTTATTTGGATACTTATCCCCTCAGTCCTACCTAACTCCAATATTCTTTTGGTGTTCCCCAAATGGGGTTAGAATGTTGGTTGAGTTAAGAGAATTTTAAGGCTCACTTGGATTTATTGTGATAGATTGTGTGATGGTGTGGTTATGTACTTAAAACAAAGATGCCTCGCTTGGGTGAAAAAATCACAAATTAAAATAAGGATTTCAACTTGCAAAATATGACAGCAATGTAAATATGAAAACGATTTAAATGTAAATTCTTTTAAAAACTTTTCAAAAAATATGTGAAATTCTTTAAAATGTTTAAGGTAAAGCAAATAGCATAAAAATGAACTCGCTTGGGCGAAAAATAAAACAAATCAAAATTATGGCTTTAATTTGTAAAATATGAAATTTCTAACTGAAAAATGCATCACTCTTTTTTCTTTCACTAAACTGAATTTTTTTTTAAAATGATGTAGCAAAGCAAAAAACAGGAAATAAATATGAGTTTTTAATGCTGCAAAAAATAAAACAGTAGGCTGTCCAAAAAAGCAGAGGAGTTGGCTGGGAAAAATGGGTCGAAATGAGAAAAACTCAGAAAAAATGAACCAGACTTCACAGGATGAAATTGTGGTTGTCTATGGCAAAAGTCGTGATCTGGATCATAGCTTTCGGGCTAAAAGCCACAATGTGAATCGCGGTGATCTGGGCAAAACCCATGATTTGAATCATGGTTGTCAAGCTATAAACCCACGATGCGGATCGCGGTTGTCAGGCAGCAAACCCGCGATGCGGATCGTGACTGTCAGGCTAAAAACCCGCGATCTGAAATCATCGCAAAGAGGCTAAAAGCCGCAATGTGAATCGTGGATGTGGGTGCCGAAAGACACGATGTGCCGGACGGAAAACGACTCCCAAAAACGAACCCAAAAAATTGAAATTTTGGGTTGTTTAGGCTGCAGAAAAGGCCAATAGCTATGGCAGTAAGCTAGGGGCTTAGAACCAAGCTAGATCTACACTATTAAAGGTAAAAAACAACTAAAAAATGGATCTAAATCAAATATTCAAAGATTCAAAACGAAGTGGAGTCGCCAAAAAACTGTTGCTTGGTTTTGCAACCAAGCATGTGCTAAAGAGCACCTACTAACTTGTAGTAGCAGTCTCAATGGAAATAAATGAAAACTAAAGTAAAAAAGCAGATTTAATCTAAGATATGAAGAAGTAAAAAGTTAATCTAGCATGTTCATGTAAAAACTTGGAAGTAAATGGTAAAAAGAACTCAGATCTATGTGTAAAACAAATTCTTTATTTCTGAAAAAATAGCTTTACAATAATCATGTTACCTCAAATGGTGAGGATGGTGAGTTTGAGCAGCTCCAAGGTTGAAGTGCTCCAATTTCCAATGGTCTCTTCTTCTCCAATGCTCTAATGGGGATCTTCAAACTCGAAAAGGGAGGCAAGGGCTCTCAGAGGGAATTTGGCAGCATAAGGATAGGATGAAGTGTGGATGAATAGTGAGGAGCCCCTATCACCTTTTTATAGTTTTTTGGTGATGGGGAATACCATTATGGTTTAAGGAAACCAATGGTATTGACCAAAATGGTTTAGGTTTCTTTTTCCTCTTTTTCCCTCTTTTTTCCTTTTTTGAATATATTTTATATTTTTATTCCCTTTTAATTGATTTTTGGGAATTTTGGACCCTTTTTTAGGGTTTTTTGTATTTTTTGAGGAAAATTACATATTTTGAGGGGGGAAAGATGGATTTTGGTCTTTTTGGTGACCTTTTGAAGGTTTTAGAGGCTCAAATGGTGGAAAAAGTGGACAAATGGGCCATGTGAATGGGGAAATGAGCTAGTGAGCACTTTTTGGGTGTTAACACTAGGATTGGATTGCTAACATTAACAGAAGGAATTCAGGCAGGGATGAAGTTTGTAAAGTATGAGGAGCATGCTTGAATTAGTACAAATGAAGAGAGTATTATTCATCCTGATTTGAAAAAAAGTGTGATGATGACAATGTGAGTAATGATATGATTGATAGGGGAAGTATGGTTAGCAAATGAAGAATATCTTCAAGAAACATTTGTTATTGGTATCTGATTGGGAAAACACACATGAGAAAACAAAGAACAAAAGCAGTTGAAGCTATTTAGTGTATATCAGGTTGAGTTGAAGTAAAATCAGAATGACTATTCAAGCAAAGAATCAGGTCCAAGGATCGTGGCATGGTGATAGGGGGAGCAGGATGAAGACATATGACTATTAACAAAACTCTTGAAGGTCAAATCCTATGAAGACTTTTTGAATACATATATGCTTGTTGAAAATATGAAGATACAAGTCAAAGAACTTGTAGATCAGCTTTGACTTTGATGAGCAGACCTCTAGATACAGTATGGGAGCAGACCCTGTGGTTAAAGAAAGGCATCTGAATGTCTTTTTGCAGCATATTTTGAAGACTCTCAATATTGATTTGGGACTCTTTCAAAAGCAACAGAAGTTACATATTTAAAAGCATCCATCTGAAGTCTGATTGGTTAAATTTATCAAGTAACATGACACTTTTCAAAGACTAACTCGGGCATCCAAAGATTGAACTTAGTTCGATGAAGCTACAGAAGAAGTGCTCTCAATGATCTTGAAAGGAGGAGCATATATATGAAGACCAAGGAGATGAATGTAAAAAGGAATATATTCATATAAAAAGCACAATGGTCAATTCTTGTGAAGTTGGTTACAATCCAACTAGACTTGTGGAAGCCATAGTATACTTGAAGTTTTTGAGAATTCAAGTGGAATTTGGAAGCCAACATAGGAGTGTTGATTGATAGGGGGAGCTTGTTCAAATAAGCTATAGCAGTACACTTAACAAGGGGAGCAGACAACTCAGCAAGGAGGAGTATGTACGCTTATAATAAAAAATTTGAAGATGGCAAGTGAAAAGGTACAAGGATGATATCCAAGACACAATATCCAGCTCAATCAAAGGGGGAAATCAACAAATGATTTCATGAAGTATTTAAAGATAAATTTTTGGGGGCATTGTGAATATTTTGATGGCTAGGTGATTAGCCCTTTGTCATTAATTTCAAAGGGGGAGAGAAACTTTGAGGAGGTTTCCATCAATGACAAAGGGGGATATTGACGAGCAAAGTTTTCATTGATGGCAACACATTAATGACAAAGGTTGAAGTGAAGACATGGAAAGAGACTTGAAAAGACAATGACATGAAGGACAAGGACAATAAAGGACATGACATGACTATTGGATTATCCAGCAATACTGAGAGGGGGGGTGAATCAGTATTGCCATATTTTTCTTTTATTAAAACAATTAGTATAAGACACACAAAGAATCAAACAAGTTAGAACACAGGATTTTATCGTGGAAACCTCAAAGAAAAAACCACAAAATCAAACTCATTAATAAGATTAATTTTACAAAACTGTTTATCTGCTACTACAGAAGGGATGCAACAAAATACCATTTTTGCTTGCTGCTACAAACAAGGATGATACAACACCCTGGAACTTCTTCCTGCTGCTACAAACAAGGATGCAACGACACCCTGGAACTTATGCATGTTTCTACAGACAAGGATGCAACGACACCCTGGAACTTCTTCCTGCTGCTACAGACAAGGATGCAATGACACCCTGTTTTCCAACTTCTACTGGAAGGAGGCTAAGACCCCCTGTAGGATTTCTTCTTTCCCTAGCACCACCCTACCTCCCTAATATGATTTTTCAATCTTCCATATCTCCCTCTTTCGACTCTGTCACAAGTTCTTTTTCATTTTGCTGGTCTTTGTCTTCTCATGCTACTGCTACGATCTGGACTGCTGAGACACCTTTCTTCCTCTTTAAACTACTATTTAAATCATTCTTTCATACCTTTACAACATCATACTTTTTCACCAGTCACGCCCTTTCAATCTGGAAATGTGCCTTTTCTTCAAATGCGTCCCTTCAGAAAAAGTGTCTCTTCATAAAACACATTCCTTCATTTATTATACAGTCACACCCTTTCACTGAATTAACTATGTTTTTAATTTATTATAAATCTGTATTTAATTAAACAGTCACGCCCTTTCAAATATTAATTATGTTTTTGATTTATTATAACTTTGTTTTTAAGATAATAATATTGTGTTTGTTATATCTCCTTTTATTAATCAACGCATTACTTAACTAAAAATCACTTCTCTATTCTAACTTATACAGTCTCATCCCTTTTAATAAACATAACTTTGTTTCATGTTTCTACAGAAATAATAAACTCTTTTTAATATATTTATGTTTATACTCTTTTTAATATATTTATGTTTATAACTTATTCCTGTAGCTTACTGCCTTTTTAAATAATCCTATAGTTTTTCATAATTTAATTATGTTTAAATAACGCTTCAAAGATCTCAACTTTAGTTTATCAGTCATGAACTTTTTAATTGATTATAATTCTGTTTAAATTATAATTATGTTTATTAATTAAAACTTCATCATTTTAATTTTGTTTTAATAATAAACAGTTTTATTTTGTAGGCATTTTTCTTCTTTAAGGAAAACTTAATTTTTCACTAACTTGGCAGATTCATTTCTAGCACGTGTGACCTCCAGAGAAGAAACTGACACCATGGATAGATGCACATATCAACGGGCTACATCTTGATAGTCTTAGATTAATTTTATCATTAACACCTAATATCCGACGTGCATTTTCCTGGGGAAACTTAGGCATATTTTCCAGTACTGGAGCAGTGCAAATCAAGTCAGAAGGCACTTTTGCAGCCTAATAACTTTACCATTAGATACTTTCTGGACAAACCACTCATATGGGTAGATGCACAACCAAACAATCTAAGTCCCTGTACCTTTAGAATAATTTTATCCATCATATAAAGGAAGTGGCGGGCATTTTACAGAGGCCACTTAGGTAGATTTGCAAGGAGATTTTATACTTTGACAATTTGTCCAAACTCTAAGGTGGATTTTTCATTTCACCAAAACCATGAAACAATTATACCAAAGGATGTAATGTACCTTGCTGAGCACAACAACACTTATTTCACCTTCATATTCAACTTCTGCTGACTTAGGCGTGCATTTTACTGGAGCAATGAAAATCAAGCTAAGAGGCACTTTTGGCAGATTGGCATATCTTCCTCCTCAGAGACTCTTTGGACAATCCAAGACCATGGTTGGATGCACCAAATAAAATTCTAGATATCCATGCTCTCAAACCGATTTAGGACATCAACCACAAGAGATAGAGGGAATTTTACTGAGGTCACTCAGACAGGTTTTACTAGTAATTCTATACTTAGACAATTTTTCTTAGACTAGTCCAATCTGCCTAAACATTGTTTTGGCAGATCCATAACTTCTCCCTTAGTCACTTTCAAGTCAATATGAGGACATGGTAAGGTAGAAAAAACACCAACCTACAATATGACCATATGGTGTGGGCATTTTCTTCAACCCACAAGCTATGGCATTTACCTAAGGCCACTTAGGCAAATTTGCTACTTTGGTGTAAAAGCAATCTGAAACCCTATTTTGGCAGGTTGTTAACTTTGTCACCAAACATATTATGTGTAAACTAAGACCATGGAAAGATATCCTATTTGAAAAGCTAGAGCATGATAGTTCCAGATAATTTTTATCATTCTCCCATGAGGTACGCTAGGCATTTTCCCAAGGCCACCTGAGCCATTTTTCCAACACTTAGTCATTTTCAGGAATTTCCCCAAAGTTTATCCTAAAACCCTATTTTGGCAGATCCATAAATTTTTCTTCAGGCATTCTTAAGTAAAACTGAGACCATGGTCAGGTATACAAATAAACAAACTACAGCCTGACCATATGCTACGGGGATTTATTTTAACCTATCATTTATGGAGGGGATTTTCCTGAGACCACTTAGGTAATTTTACTTTCTCTGGTGAAAAACCCTGTTTTGGCAGACCTATAATTTTCTCCTTAGAAATGATTAAGGAAAACTAAGACCATGACTAGATAGCCACTTTAACAATCTATAGTCTAGTGTCATGGTGAGGGAATTTTAGTCAAACCATAAATTATGGCGGGCATTTTCCTAAGGCAGATTTGACTAATTTTTCCATAGTCAATTTCCTGATTTTCACCAAATTGCCATATTTGTTAGAATGTTGTCAGAATGCAACAATGACTTCCTAATAGCACCAGAACACCATCAGATGTATTTTCAACTTCATGCATCATCATACTTAGAATGTTGTCAGAATGCAACAATGACTTCTTGATAGCACCAGAACACCATCAGATGTATTTTCAACTTCATGCATCATCATACATGGCATTCCATTCCATTCCATGTCATCATATCTGCCACATCATCATACAAGCCATGTAATCACTCTCTTTGTTATTCCTTTGTCTTTCACTGAGTTTGCCTTGCCATCATGTCCTTGGTTATTCCTTTGTCATTACTGAACTCTTTTGACATCAATGACAACCACATTCAACAATGACATGGAAGACAAAGCATTGATGACAAGTGGAAAGCATGGACAAGTAGGAAAATGATTAAGGACATGGAAATGGAAAAGGATAAAGACATCAAAGGACATGACATGGTAGAATTCAAGCAAGCATGATGACATGGAAAAGAACAATGATATGACAAAGGTCTATGACATGGCAGAAGTCCTAACAAAGGTTGGTGAATTGGAAAGAATGGACAAGCATGACAAAGGATGATGACAAAGCAAACAAGCATTGATGATAAGGAATATGTGAAGGCATTGGTGACATGGCAAGAAAGTAACCATGACATGGAAAACAAGTCAAAAGTTGATGATATGGCCAAGATAGATGACATGGAAAATATTGATGACAAGGTCTCCTTGGCAGGCTTTTAGAGGACACCATTTGAGGGCATTTTAAGGCCTCTTGTAGGCATTCTTGAAGCCCCTTGTGGGAATTTCTAAAGGAAAGTTGCGGGCATATTCTGACATGTGGAGAAGGCCTTGCGGGAATCAAAGAAGGGCATGTAAAAGGAGCCCATGTGGGCATATTCTAAAGCATTTGCGGGCATTTAACGAGATTATGCGGGCATCCTCTAGAAGCCCATGCAAGCATTTTTTTGAGGCTCATGCGGGCATGTTTGAAATCCCTTGCGGGCATTTCAAGTAGCCTCTTGTGTGCATTTCAAGTTGTAATGTCCCCATTCAAATAAATTCATAACAGGGAAATTCCATCAATCCTACTAGTTCCCTAGGTTGGATGGAGACATGAGGATTTGCAATAAGGGAGCTAATAAATGGTGTTTGGACATTAGAATGGAATAAATATTTAATAAAGGATCTAAATAAATTAATGCAAGAGAAAATAAAAGTGGCAATTGATCATGAAGATACATAGAGGATGTGGGACCCACACAAATCTAGATTCCTCATGCCACGTGGCATTCTATTATCACCCATTTGAATCCAAGGTGGATTCTAATGGTATTGGGTAGTTGGAAGGTCAATATACTTTTCATGACTCATTGCAGGTCGAATTGTAGTAGAAGAGTAACTCCCATAGAAGAGGAAGAGGCATTTTGTAGCTAGTGGGACACTTGGACTAGATTCCCTAGCTCTATGAAAACAATGATGAAGATGCTATGACACCTATGACACAAATAAGACCTGAATTCTGACATATGACATAAATTACATGTCAGGGATAAAAACAGTCTCCAAGAGGGCGCTCAAGGGAGTTAGGGAATCCAAAGAGACACATATTCGAATTTGGTGGAAGAGGAGGCTAGAATTGGAGGGACAAGTGGCACAGATTGGAATCTCTTCCCAACTTGAGTTGGCATGAATCCCTTGGAATTAATTCGACCCAAGGAGGACCTTAGAAGTTTATAAAACACAATAACAAATAATAAGAATGGATTTTGATCATTTTCAGAATTTGCATTTGTGAAGAGAGCTAGTGGAGTGCTTCTCTACATGCCTTAGCCAATTTTGAGGGTGAAAGATTCCCATCCTAGTTGGCAGTGGGAAGGTCATTCAAACCTTTCATGATATATTTAATGTAGTTTTATTGTAGGTGTAAGATACAGGGCAGCTCGTGGTCACTCTTGTTTCATCTCATTCCTCCAACCATCTTCAGTTTGCTTGACATATTCATGATCCTTGAGGGAAGGTGCACTTGGTGAGCTATTGTACTCTTTGGGGGAGATTTTAATTCCTCATTTCCTTTTCAATATGAATTAAATTCTCTTTTATTCACCTTCAAAAATTTTCAGGTCGATATTCCAAGTGGAAATGTATAAATTTGATCATTAATGAGAAAATGGTGCCTTTTCCCCACTATGTTGATGTTTGCCAATGTTGTGATGATAATTTCGAATGAATAAGTGAGACAGTGATGGAATAATGATATATGTACTATTAATAATGTGTGTTACAATTTTCATGTTCACTACCTAAGCTTTTGGAGTCATTTGGTTCAGTTTCATAGCATTTGGAGAAGTTTGCCTATCATTTCCCCAAGGTCGAAACTAGTATTTTGCTTCTGATTTTGAGAGTGTTGTAGCAGACCAAATTAATTTAATGGAGATGTATATGAGACCCTTTTTATGTCCCCTACCTCTATTCATAAATTCGAGAGGGTTCGGTACCATTTGGAGATCCATCTTTAGCCCTTACCCTAGGGGATTTGCACCCCAAATTGCTAGTCAAGTTCCCTAGATTGACCAGAATTAAAAGAGCATTTACATAAGTATTTTAAAGGTCCAAAAGCATCCCTGAACCTCATATTTATGTTCTAAACTCATCCATACACCTGCTCAGAATATTTGGAAGCAATTGGAGCAATTTGGAGACCAAGACATCATAACTAGCCAAAGGTCGAACTAGGTAGAAAAACTGAAACTTTCATTATTTTCATAAAAATAATAAAAGGGACATTACACAAGTGCCCCTGCGGGAATTCGATAGAGGATCATGCAGGCATATAAAAGAGGTTAGCCTGCAGGCATATGGTGAAGGCCTTGCGGGCATAAAAAGAGGCTTGTGTGGGCATCACAAAAGGCCCCCTACGAGCATGTTAAAGAGCCCCTTGCGGGCATTTTTATAAAGTTGTGCAGGCATCACAGATTGGCACAAAATTGATAAGGGTTTGGTTTTGGAACCCATTTATGATGATCATTCACCCACAGTGATGATGTGGAGAAGAAGATTAAAATATATATATATATATGAAGAGGATAATGAGGAAATGATATAATGAAGTTGGCCACCCAAGATAAATCTTAATTGATTTAAATTATTAAATGATAAAAATAAAAATTGACATGTCGGCCTCCAGGTTTCATGGAGAAGAAAAGAGTATAAATTAAGGAAAAATATTTATTTTGGAGGTGTTGTTGAGGATTCGGTGGGAGTGAAGGAGAGATCTGATTTTCGGGGGTCTGAGATATTCAAGGTAGCAGCAGATCTGAGGAGCAACAGATCCAAGGAGAATCAAATGATTGAAGTTTCTTTTTATCATCTACCCTTTTAATGGAGAAACCGAGGCAGCTCATGAATACTACAGGAAGCGAAAATATGTGAGATTGTTGAGCATGAAGAACCTGGGCATCAACAATGATAGGGAAGATATATCTACATTAGATTTGAAGGCTTGATATGAGTGGAAAGATGACATGCTTGTGATTTTGTATGATAGTTTGATGATGCTTTAGGGCAGAATTAATGGCAAATTGATGACAGTGTGTGGACATGTTGAATACATGGACAGCATGATGAAATGACTATGGACAATTGAATCCATGTATGTGGGCAGGAAAATTATATGTTTGTGGAAAGATTTGATGTGCTGGTAGACAAACTGATGATGAACATAATAGTGATGTGTTTGTAAAGAGTGGCAGAAGTGGACATTGTTATTTGATGACAAGTATTGATAATGTAATTACAAGATCGGTCTTGTACCTGTTTTCTTAGTTGGATCTAAGAAAATACCAAGCTGAGTCTTGGAATATAATTTGTTGCTTCTCAATCATTTGTAGCTGATAAAACCTCATGGTTGTAGTTGATTGAAGAAATATAAAAAGATTACAAAGCTCATATTGTGTTGTGTATCTAATGTTGTGAATTGATGTTATGAATGACATGTTTAAGTTTGATGATTATTGTTGTATAGCTTAGTGAATGATGAAACTGTTGAAGTGAAATTGTTGAATGATATATATGTTTAAGTATTGAACAAGTTTAAAATGGTCTCAAGTGTTGGCCCACTGATTCACCCCTCCCCTCTCAGTGTTCCATTGTGTCCATCATATTGTACTTAAGAATATTCAATAATATGTTTCGAATAATTTAATTCACATATGTTGAATGTTATGAAGGGATTGACAACAATAGAAGTGAATGTCATCATAAGAATTTTTTTTTATGGAAGATGCAAATGATGATGAATTGATCCTTAGCTCATCTAGAGTGGTGCGGGAAGTTAATATAAAGGGGAAATAATTTTATAATACTATGAGATATATAGTGAAAAGAACATATAGACGTGATTTTCACTTACAATACAAAAATCAATCAATTGATTCAAACAATCAAGTCATATGTAAACTACAAGAGGCGTTTCCAGAGCAATGGTCAATAAGACATGTTAGAATTGCAATAGAAAAAACATACAACAACATCAAATAATATTCCTAAACATTTTTATGTAGAATATGTATTTATAACTACTACAAAGCATCCTTTCCTTCAATAATTTTAATTCTGCTATATTTATTTTTCATATCAACAGAAAAATAGTTTAATGTCATTTTACATTTCCAAGAAGATTATGAAAATCCTAAAGGATGAACAAGGTGATATGTGAAATGTGCCAGTAGGGATGTCCAAAAAAATTATAAGGAGATGGTCAAGGAAATGTACATAATTGCATTGTAGGAGGAGCCATCTCAGCAAACAACGTGCTTCAAATGTATGAAATCATTGATTTTTGGATTATGTACATCTAATTAATTAATTAAACATTAAATATTAATTTTCAATTGTTTTGTTGTAGAAAAGAAAACTAAATGGAACCCATTCAGTACACAAGACATGACAACAAGGGAAAAGGGGGTTGATAGCAAAGTTTGTGAATTTTGTGATTTCCTTATATCAAATTAAGATTTCATAGTGGTTGTGATCTTTATATATTTTTTTTTTCACTGACCATCCTTGGATGTCTTGAAACAAGTGTTAACATACAAAGAGGATCCATTGGAAGAATTGAGTGACAATGGATTAAGCAAGGGTTGTGAGTATATGTTGGCGTATCAAAAATTAATTATGAATTTTGTAAGTATCTATGTTGTTTTACTTCTCTCATTTTATAATTAATAGAACAACAAAAATCATAAATGTTAAATGAATGATTTCTTATGGGGTATAAAACATGTAGGAAACACAATATGGAGTGCAACCAATAGAATAGTTTTTGATAGATGGCATGAGGCACGGTTTTGAAAGAATGTGTGACACTCAGGACACAATCATTTCTCTAGTACATCAATTTCAATTTATATTCATGTATATTATCTATTTTAATTTTCATTATTCCCAACAATGTAGATACACTCAGTACACTTTATTTTTATGTTTGCATATGGAAGTTGAAGAAGAGGAAAACAATCAAACCAATCAACAAAACATTTGGCCAAATAACCCAACTAACGTAAGTGGCTCAAGCACTGATAACAGTTCCAACAAATAATGATGATCCATATTTATTTTTGATGTTATTGCAAGCTATTGTATATTAATTTTAAAATAATTGTTTGTGATAATAATACATTTTGTATAATGTATTGAACATAGTGTCTGAATTGAAAGACAGTGGGTTACCAATAAGCGTTACAATTACATGCATTATTATTGTCTTTATGTTGTCCTATTTTGTATGACAAAGGCCCTCGTATTGATATATAATGAAATAAACTTTTTTATTCTATTGCATTCTCCAATGTTATTTTCAAATGTTACATGTGAAATGGTATATTATATTTTGAATTAAATGTATGGATGCCTAAATATTACAATAGATTGTAAAATATATAATATAAGAAATTAATCCAAACAAACACAATAATTAAAATTGAAATGAATAGTACTATAAAAAATATTTGAATTTCTAATGAATAATGGAATTAAAAAAATAAAAATAAAAACATAGATATTTCACTACAATGTCAGGAGTCATTGTTCAAATAATCATATAGGGTGATTTTGGTACTTTATGTCGCACTGGTACGTTTACTCGAATTATACACACCAATGTGTTTAAATAATTTATATGCCTCAGTACTCGAATGTAAATTAAACGCATAGTTAAATTAAGAAAATAAAATTGGAAACATCTCAGTCGCATTTACTAGAGCATTCTTTATTATTAATCGCACCAGTGCATTTTAATTGTTAATATGCATCGGGGTATTTAAATTTTGTATGCACAGGTGCTTTTTGTAATATATCGCACTGGGGTGTTTTAATTGTTCAAACGCACCGATCCATTATAATAGTTTATACATATCGGTGCTTATTATTATGAAATGCACTGGGGTGTTGTTATAAATAGACAACACCATCAAACTTTAAAAATAAAAATAAAAAATTCGGTGCATGTGATGGAAAATGTCGCATCGATGCGGTTTGATTGTAAGTATGCACCTGTGCGTATAAGCTATATGTAGTTATTGGTCTGGACTTAAAATTTGGCACTCTCCAGTGCTCTATCTATTTGAGTGCACCGGTGCAAATTATTCATATTGTTCAGCACCGGTGCGTTGTATGAAGGAATGCATTGTGCGCAGTTTTCCAACAAAGCACACCGGAAAAAAAACATCTGCTAAAATCTTTGGGCGCTAACTTTTTTTAGTTATAGAATATATCTGTAATAACCTCCGTTAAAACATATGATACCATTGGCAGAGGTATTTTTGACATTTTTTTCCAATATTGTAACACTAAAAACCTCCGTTATAGGCTCTTTTCCTTGTAGTGCATGCACAAAGAGATAGAGTGCTAAGGGTTGACTTCCTTGGTACTTAGTGTAGAGTAGCTAGTAGAATAAAATTAACTACATTGGTAAAAGAGAACCTCATTTATCATAGGTGCATTATTACAATATCGTGTAGTCTAAAATTTCTACGATTTCAAACCGAAAAATTTTGATCTTTTTCGATAGGATTTGGAAAAACTATGATAAATTTTTTTTTAAATCCTAGTTACAATTCTCAAACTCTGAAATTTTGGCTTCCCCGAGGGATTTTATGGTGTTGAATCCATTTCTACCATCAAAATCATCATTAAAACACAATTAAATTCAGATTTTGCAAAATAAAGAACATCGGATTCCGTTGAAAAGCCCTCATTTGGACCAAATTGTCGAATATTTAGACAACTCCTTACAATATAAACCTCGGACATTATTTTGCAATGGATCATCTTTCAAAAAAAATGGAAAATGGGATGTAGAGGGTCTTTTGGCATCTTTTTTTTAATCCATTTTTACGTCTTTTTATATTTTGTGCTTATTTAACATCCATATTTTGTAGATTTTTAGTGTAACCTTTTGCACTAATTTGTGTTCCCATTTTTTCTTTTGTGTCTATTTATTGTCAATTATATGTTTTTTAATGTTTCATTTGGCTATGTTTTGCATCTCAATTCTGCTTATTTTGCATCATATTCCTTGTTTCTCTATTTAGCGTCCTTTTGCATGCTGTGAGTCATTTATGTTATTTTTTCATTGTTTTGAGTCATTTTTTTAATATTTTGACCACTTCATTTTTATTTTTATTTTGTGAAAAAATTGTAATTTATTTCCAAAAGAAAGAATGGAACAACATTCTTTAAGTGCTCTAGGCATGAGTACACAAGTAGATGAAAATAAAGAAGAGTTTCATCTGTATCCCTAAATATAAGTGGATCAAATATATAAAAAACCAAAATAAGAAGAAGAAAAAAACTAGATTCTACCATAAATATTATCCTCCAAAAATAGACCTCAACAAAAAATCTCATGACAATCTTGAGATTTTTACATTATATATTATAATCTAAAAAAAATGGTACTGAGGTCGACATCTCAAAAACTAGACATTAAATTAGAATATATAAGAACTTAAATAAGTCAAGGTCCCAAAAATAGATTATTTCCAAATCAATAATCTAACATCAAATTGTTGGCCTTCTTTTGAAAAGGCATTAGCCAACATATTGTGTTCTCAATATACATGTGTGTATGTTATAGCCTCAAAGAAGTATGATGCCTCATTTAATTGATTTACCAAATCATCTTGTTGAACATAGTGAATTTGAATCTCTCCTTTCATCCATTTGATAACCAAGGAGAAATCCCCATATACCTACAAGTTTTAAACCCCTTTGTCTATAGTTAACTTCAAAAGAAAATGAAGGGCCACCATTTCAATATCCTTCGTGCTATATATGTTGTTCTGATATTTCTAGCACATAACTAAAGTTATAATTTTAGGTTATGGCTCTTACAAGTTAACCTAATCACGTGTCCACTTCAATGCACCTATTGTTTGTCTTATTTTGTTGTTGGGTGACGACATCACCTCTCGATGTGTCACTTGTCATGTGATCCTTCATATTCTTAAGTTCTTATGTTTTTAGGATTTTTAGTTCCAGCATTGCATAGGTAGTAACAACTCATTGTAATAGTAAGGGTATTTTTTAAGGATTATAATAATATACTTCTTTTTTTTTAACAGAAACAGGGGAAAGAGTGTATTTATAAAAGCTGTGCACAGCTATTCATTACATGCATTTGATAGATTTTTTTGCAGCAGAGGAAATTTATAGAAAGACTGTACTTGTAATTTCTATCAACCTATCTTTAAAAGCTCTGAGCCTTATATTTCTAAAGCTATTCAAAATGGTACTGGGATAAACCCTGATAAACTGGGCTGTTTAGGAGAATGCAGAAATACACTGGAAAAATATATACAAAATTTGAAACCTGAGCTAGAAAAGAAATTAGCCATAATTCTTGAACTGGGCAGAAGCGGCGTCCAACATTTCTTGGTTTATCTCTTGATTGACCGTGGGGGTTTCCTGCACATAACTTCCCTGCGTTTTCCCTGTCAACACTGCCATATCTTCCCGCCACATATCAACCTTTCCCATTAGCTCGAACAATTTTTTCTCCAAATCATCAATCCTCGAATCCTGGCATGAAAGCTGAGAGACTGTGTGATTCAGGTCCATGGCCATCTCCTTGTTTTGCTTCACACTGGTGCAGACGGCATCATAAGTACTGCGAACCGAGAGTTTTATATCCACCACGGTGCGACTCAGGGCAGCTATGGCCGCCATTACACTTTGCATCGTTCCAAGGTTAAACGAAGGTAGCATTGGAGATTGGGGGGATGGAGGGGAGTCTAATTCGCACAGGGAGATCCGACTTAGATCAAAGCAGGAGAAATGAGGGGGACAAGCCATCATGGGGGAAGAAGAGAATGGAGTGGAGGGAGGAGTTAATATCAGCTCGTGGGAGATAACAACGCAGCAGGAGGCCATGTGACAGGTGCGTGGAGGACCTGAATGGCGTGTGGCAGAAGCAACGAGGGTTGGGGGGAAGTGAAGGTAACCGCACTTTGAACAAGGGATGGGGGGAACCCTCAGGGGTCCAAAGGACCCATGCTTTAAGCATGTAATAAAAAAAATTTCCCTTGACATTATCTTAGGGGATGAAGTGAAATCCCTTGGCACCATTATGATCCTGCATGTACCCAAGTTCTAATAAGGTTCCCTTGTTAGCCTTTAAGTCAGCAAGCCGGTTATTCTCTCGAAGGATGTGAAAAAAAGAGACTTTTGGGAGGAGAACGTTGGATTTTATTCGTTGCATATATCTGTAAGCTTTTGAACCTTGAGAGGCGGAGCCCTTTCTCATGATTTGAATAACATGTCTAGAGTCTCCATAAATTCTGAGATTGTCAATTCTGAAGGAGGAGGCCAAATCTAATGAGAGAATAAGGGCTAGCCATTCTGCCTCATTATTTGTCTTGTTGCCTAGGCCCCAAGAGAATGCTGCGACTTTATTTCCTCCGGGATCAAAGAGTATCCCACCCGCACCTGCCGCGCCATAATAATATACTTACACATAGTATTCTAGGTGATTATTTTGGATTGAAAAAATCATATATATGGATAGGTAGGCGAATATTAAATAAGAAACATACAATTTACTACTGAAACTTGTAAAATTTGGAAAATATTATGATTAAAAAAATATTGTATGTAAATATAGGATATATTAGAGACTAAAAATGACCAAATAGTGAATTTATTTTTTGAAAAAAAAAAACAAAAAATATCGAATTGACGAAATTTTGCCCCTAAAAATTTCCCCATATCACTACTAACAGTGTAGAGAATAATGTCCATTTTTGAAACTTTAGTATCCATAGTTGTCTGGATTAATAAATCATCTATGTCCCTCCCCTATATTTCTTTTCCTTTGATTCATTTTCATTATTGATTATTCTAGTCTCTCCCCTCTTAAGACTTTTATTAATCAATCTTCATTTTTTTTTTAATTATCATATTTCCCTTCTTTTAATTCTAACTTCCTTGCAGTTCCTCTAATCTAACTTATTATTTTTATTCTCTTTAAACCAACCTCAAAATATCCCCCTTTTTGTTCTTCACTTATCCTTCTTCTTCTTAATTATGTCCATTCTAAATTATCCATCATTTTCCCTTTGTGTTCTTCGCTTATCCTTCTTCTTCTTAATTATGTCCATTCTAAATTATCCATCATTTTCCCTTTCATAACCCCCCCCTAATTTGTTTTTTCAAATAATTATCTTTACTCTATCGTATCTAAATTCCTCCCTTGAATTTTTTAACACCCTTCCCTCTCTCTAATTTATTTATCCCTTCTCCATTCAATCCTTAACTTAAATTTTTTAACACCCTTCCCTCTCTCTAATTTATTTATCCCTTCTCCACTCAATCCTTAACTTAAATTTTTTGACACCCTTCCCTCTCTCTAATTTTATTTATCCCTTCTCCACTCAATCCTTAACTTTGGTTTTCTGCCATTCAATCTCTAACTTTGATTAATATTCTTTACCCCTCTTTTCTTCATCTTTATCCCACCTTTTTAGCCACTTGTTAAAAAATAATTTTTTTACCATCTCTCCTCGAATATTAAAAATAATAATTTGAATATATTCCTCTCTTTCCAATTTTAAAATATTTTAGCATTATATTAATATTATATTGTAAAGATAATATTTTTTTATCCTTATATGGTAATTTGGTTATATTCCTCTCTTTTTAATTTTAAAATATCTTAACATTATCTCATAATGGCTAATATCTTTTCATTCCTATATAATTTATTGAAAGGCTACCTCTCTTCTATATTTCTATAGGATTTTTATGGTTCCCTTAGATGATAAGTAGTGTGCTCACTTGAAATGTTGATATGTTTCAAAACTATACCACAATTCAATTCTAAAATTTCTAACCATCAATAAATACCATACATAAATTTCTTGGAAACTGAATATAAGTTTTTGATGGGTAAAATTATTCTAATAATGATGCATGCAAATATATAAATTTATTTCTTTATTGTAATAAATAATTATGAACCACATCATGATAAAAGTCATAATTACATTGTCACCTACCTATCGAAATGGTAGGATAATTGAGAAATAATTAGTTGATTACTAATAAGTCATAGATTTGAATCTCTAATGAGCAAAATACACTAACACTTTGTGTGTCCCTTTCGGGTAATGTTTGCATTATTTTTACATATTTTTGTATTGCAAAGGAGGCCCCCAAAAAAGACACCCTATAGAAGCAAAGGTTCCTCTGACTAGTTACCAACTTTGACGAGTAATTACTCTATCAAAATTGGGTTGGACATAAAAAAAAAATGCTTTTAGCACTCGTAAATGGATTTTTGCTCATTAGATTGAGCAAAAATCAGCCTACACTTCCAATGATGGACTTCCTTTGGTATACGTGTTAGGTTTGAGGTGTAGCAATTCCAGTAGAATTGGGTTGTAATATTAAAAGAGGACTTAATTTAGCCTATTTTACAAACAATAAGGGTAGTTATTGTGCAATAATCAATCACATTAATAGGTGTATACTTCCTTTAGTTTCAGTTGCACGCCTGAGGGGTAGTTATTTCACTAGCATTGTGCTACATTGTAAAGTGTAGAGTTCCTTTAGGTTGAGTGATAGCATAGTGAAAATAAATCAATTTTATATTAGAGAAAAAAAAATAGATAGCCACATCCCCTTTGGACATAAAATACTAAATATTGTAGCTACCTCGGTGATTGAATATCAAAACAATGCATTGTTGGCATACAAAATTAAGTGCATGAACAATCACTATAATTTCCATCATTGTTACCAAAATAATGAATATGAAAATAGTTTATAGTTGTAAACCTCTTTAATTGTGGTCACTAATGTAATATTCCAGCCAAGATTTGGCCAAAATATTATCTCCAAACTCATATTTTGTCAAAATTTTACTAGTCAATTTTTAGGCAATTTCTTAAACTGAGCAGGATGTAAGTGACGGGGACTGAAACAATGAGTGAGGATAATAGGGATGAATTTAAGTTCTGGAATTTATATGGCTAAGTGTGCATCAGCAGCAAAATATGGTCTGAGCAGAAGTCCTAGGCACAATGTACTAGAGCCATTCACTTTTCAGCAACAAAGAAATATTGTTTCCTACTTCAAGGCTTCCTGGGCTTCTAACATATGCCAACAAGACTGGGTGAAGGATTCTTAGAGTTTATAGTAGAGGTATAATAGTCAGCTGAACTTGTAGAATGCACAGGAATGTTTTTCCTGAGAATTTGGGAGGATTCAGAGTGGGTTGGAGTCAAAATTCTCAAGTGCACTACCTATGGATTAGGAGCTAGTCAATTTCCAGACTCTTCCAAACAAGGTTAAATACATCCAAAACCTCATGGAAATGGTTGGTATGGCTAGTGTACCATGTTATTAAGCTCATACAACTGACAGAATGTAAAATTGAAGCTCAAAAATGAAATAGCAGTTAAATGTGTAAAACTAGTCTTGAAATTGTACACAAAGAGCTAGTCTTCATCTTTAAATGTCAAACTACCTCAATAATTCACTAAAATTTGTTCTGATATGAATAAATTCTCTGATGTATGATATTTAGTAGTTATAAGTCAAAATATAAACTTCAAAACACTTCTTTTAATTATTTGATTTCTTTCCAAACTTACAATGCCTCACAGGCTAGAAATTCATTACAATAGATGGAGAATGAATATAAGAAGTAGCGAGATTATTGTGGCTATGTTCTGAAGTTTTTATTAGACCACCTACAGGTCAGATGACTGATATTTTCTGCACATTGAACTTCTGATCTTCATTGGGGCGCATTACTGAACCATCTCCCTCCTCTAGGGAAAACTCCTCCAAATTTAGCTAAGAATGGGAGAAGAAGTGAAAGAAGAGTATGTGGATCAGATATAAAGTTGTTATCTATACATAAGCATCTATGATCTCTTCAAATGATGGCACATTAGTCTCCCTGAAGATCCTGGGCGCATTCACTGGAAACTAGCTTCTCCTTCTAGTGATTCTCCTCCAAAACTAGTTGAAACTATGGCATCCTTCTCTGAATGCTTGAAGGTCTTCAATTGTGATCTGATGTGGATCTATATTTCTGTAATATTACTCTCTGGATATGAGTAATAATGAACTGGAAACCATGGAGTCTTGGGGCACATCACCCAAGAAAGAGTTGAGGCACATCACTCAACCAAAGAGAGACTCAGAGCTCTCAAGACAAAATTAAAATGGAAAAAAGTTGTTAATGGGAGTTGGAAGCATTCTTTTATAGAATTCATGTTGACCTGTTGAGCAAGTTAATTAGCTTGGTGACCTGTGAGAATGGGTCACCCATGAGTGGATATACTTGCTTACTTTTCTTCTTACACCTTTTCTCTCCTTTAGAAACTGTGCCCCTTTTGTCTCAAGATGTTTCCTTCCTTGTAAAACTTTCATGCTTTGTAATTTGAGTTCTCTTTTGGAAATTTCGACCTCCCTTAGCTTTTTATGGTTTTTTTTCCATTTCTTTCTTTTTGGTAACATCTTACACCTTCCCGATTTTCATCCCTTGCTATTTTCTGACCTGCAGTTTTGATTTAGCAACATTTTCCTCAAGTAGATTCCCTCTTGGCCCACTTGCACACATCATCCACTTGCCAAAATATTAATAAATGAAGATAATTAATAAAATAAATTAATTCCTCACTCCAAAATCCAAAATCATTAATTATTTAATTAAATTAGAGGCTTAGCTCAAAATTTCCCAATTAATTAAATAATTCACCTTAGCACTTAGTTTGGCGGTTAATATCTTCATGGGGGGGAACCTTATCCATTTAATCACCCACATACACCCTTAGGCATATTCCATAACTTAATTTCCACATTCACCCATTAATTAATTAATTAATGCCTAGGTGACTTAGGCCAAAATCACCCCCATGGAGCATAGACAAATTTGGGGACATGACAGTCCTCCCCTCCCAAGATTGCTTTTCCTCAAGCAATTTAGTCTAGGGACTAATACTACAATTCCGTCCAGGCATACTTATGACTTTTCTATCTCTCCTCCTGTTGGTGACCACAGTAGTCACCCATTCTTTGTACCACAACAGAAATCATCAGAATCATGGGTCCCATCAATTCAATGGAATTGAAACATATGCTCCCTCAAGCATGCTCCAACTATTCCATATATCTATAAAAATCCCCAATTGAATCTAAGTGGGTCCATCATGCTACTACTGCTCAACTATGATCATAAGCTGCTCATGTCTTCCCCAAGATTCTGGTCCACCATGCAGTTCCCCATGAAACGCACTAGTCCATCGTTCAACAAATGTAGATCTTAAGAGAAAAAAATTGGATTTCCCTCATGGATCCCACTGCTTATGGTGCTTTCTCCCTAGCCCGAATGACATCAGGAACAAACTTTCCACCCAAGGGATGACAGGATCCCATGGATTGTGCATCATTCTTCCAAAAATTATGGCATTTTGAAAGATGCCATGATCCCAATACCAAGTTGGAATCTCTCTACTTCCAATGCTCGTGGAAATTTCTAATATGCACTTGTACACCTGAGCCTTGTGTGAATGTGTACTGGAAGTATCTAATGGATGAAAATTAGGCCTTTTCTGCTGCTTGCAAATCATGGAAAAATCAGCAATATTAAAAACAATTGTCTTGCAGAAAAAACAAAAAACTTTTACCTTCCATATTTTCCCCTTTCAGTGATGCCTTTATCCATCCATCCAGTGGATGAATTGGAGATCTTGCTTGCTGATTTATATAATCTGTAATCAGCCATATATTCTACAATAGGACCTATCTCCTATGGGGACATATCAGGATCCTCATGTTGTACATGTGGCATCAACCAAAAAAATTTCTTCACCCATTGTTCTTCCCCATTGTTGTTGTTGAATCTAGGACATGTGGGAAAGAAATGTGAACCTTCTTTGTATGTTTACAAACTTCAATAACCAAACTTATGGCTGCATATTTTTCATTATTGGCTGGTCCAAATGGGGTGATCTCATCCCACTCTTCCATAGGAGAGTAATTTTCTTCAAGGAACAGCTCAAGTTCCCTTGGAAAATAATCAAGTGCTTGGTTCTCATCAAACTGTTCTGCACACTCTTCAAGAACTTGTAAAAATGAATGATCCTCATGATCCACCATCTCATGAGTTTCCTCCATATGATCCATAATTATTTCATCCAAATGAAGTTGACTGAATGGTGTGTAGGAGGGTAGAGGGGGTCTTTGCAACTTTTCATGAAGCTGCAATATCTTTGTCTTGGATTATTGGAGGGCACTTTGAGTGTTTCTCAAAGAATATTGGGTGGCCATCAATTCATCATTGATCTTGCTTATATCTTCATCATCCCTCAAGTATTCACCATGAAACAATTCTACAAGCTCCAACAAACTATCTCTATCAGAAAGTAGGTTCAAGAATTTACCTTTTATGCTTGCCATGGCTTTCTGAAATTCTTCCATGTCTCTCATGGAAGACTTCTCCCCCAACTTCTAACAAAGGTTATTCATTAAGGCATGGGTGTCATTGATGGTTTGAAGGGATTCTTGGATCTTGTGTTCATTCATCTTCATTGTCCCTTCAAGGAAATGAGGTTATGGCATATGAACCTTCTCCTCTTCTAGCTTCCTAGGATCAACTTCAGTTGATTCTGTTGAAGTTATGAAAGTTGATCCATATTTTTTGGCTGCAAGATATTCATATTTCATATCATGAATATCATATATTTGGCTGCAACTGGGGTTCTCATTCATCTTTGGTGCACCAGTAATGCTTTCTCTCCAATTTTCAGCTCTCCCCAATTCAGGAGTTTTGACCCCTGGGGGCTCAACCAAGGCCATCTCCTCCTCAGAAGTGGTTGCCCCATTAGAATGACACATAGGCACATAAAGATCAGAATTTGAAAAATTCCCATGTGTTATATTTCCCTCTCATTGTGATGGTATGTTGGTGGTTTGGCCTTCCACCAATTTCTCATTTTCAATTTTTGTTGTTGCAAGACCTTCTTTCTCCATGGATCTTGCATCCACGGCACCTTCACCAATGGGGACTTCCATGTCTCCCACATATATATGAGAATAAACATCATTATATGCTTCCTCACACTTAAAACATTCCTCAGTAGGTTCTCTTCCAAACATGTGGGCATCCTGCAAACACCTTTCTAGTGATTCATCCCTGTCACTGCATTCACCCTTATCACTAAGGATCCGAGACTCAACATCCAAAGAATCCCTTATGCAATAAGTATCCTCTAATGTGGCTTCAAAATCATAATGATACAAATTAATACAAAAATCTGAATTTGGTACATACCTTTTCATCATGCTTCTCTCTTCAATGGGTGGGGTTATGATGCCTTGTTCTGCCACCAATTCTACTAGTTCACATCTAATTGATGTGTGGTCAACTTATGCTTCCCTGTGAAGATTTTGTGGTGACTTTTTATCTAATTTATGTTCTTCTTTTGGATTTGATCCAAAATATGACTCATCACCCCTAATAGTACCATTCTCTTCTGAGGTGATCTTAAGATCCTCAGCATAGAATCTTGCAGTAAATTCTTCTTCTATTCTGTCAACAATCTCATGATTGGTCTTTGGGTCCTACTTCTCCCTGGTTGTCTTAGCATAAAGGTTCTTGGAGGCTCTTCTTGAAGAGGATCCAAAAATTCTTGTGAGTTTTAAAATGCATCCATCCAATGAAGCTCTTACTTCTTTTAGGCACTCTTTAGAAGTAGGTTGAGCTTTGACTGTGGAACATGCAACTTTTCCATCCATATGGCTATATGAATAACCGTAGTCTCTCCTTCCAACTATGATCTCATGGGAGATACTTGTAGAATGTACTTCTTGGAAATTTTCTTCTTCATACTATCTGCAATACTCTTCATATTTCTCATCATAATCTTCATCATACTCCTCATAAGAATAATCTTCTTCCTCATACAACTCAAATTCTAAATCTTCCATGACTAGAACTAATTCCACAACTGCAACTTGAAGATAGTGGTGAGCTACTTTTCCACTAAGAGTTACTTTCCACAGGATGAGCCAAGGAAAGTGCTCTGATACCACAGTAATATTCCAACCAATATTTGGCCAAAATATTATCTCCAAACTTAGATTTTGTCAAAATTTTACTAGTCAATTTTTAGGCAATTTCTTAAACTGAGCAGGATGTAAGTGACGGGGACTGAAACAATGAGTGAGGATGGTAGGGATGAATTTAAGTTCTGGAATCTATATGGTTGAGTGTGCAGCAGTAGAAAAATATGGTCTGAGCATAATTCCTAGGCACAATGTACTAGAGCCATTCACTTTTCGGCAATAGAGTAATATTGTTTCCTACATCGAGGCTTTCTAGACTTCTAGCATATGCCAACAAAATTGGGTGAGGGATTATCAGAGTTTATAGAAGAGGTATAACAATCAACTGAAATTTTAGAATGCACAGGAATGATTTTTTTTATAATTTGGGAGGATTCAGAGTGTTTTGGAGTCAAAATTCTCAAGTGCGATACCTATGGATTGGGAAGCTAGTCAATTTCCAGACTCTTCCAAACAAGGTTAAATACATCCAAAACCTCAGGGAAATGGTTGGGTTGGCTGGTGTACTCTGTTATTAAGCTCATACAACTAACAGAATGTAAAACTGAAGCTCAGAAATGAAATAGCAGTTAAATGTGTAAAAGTAGTCTTGAAATTGCACACAAAGAGCTAATCTTCATCTTTAAATGTCAAACTGCCTCCATAATTAACTAAACTCTGTTATTATATGAATAAATGCTCCTATATATGATATTTAGCATATATAAGTTGAAATATAAACTTCATAACACTTCTTTTAATTATTTGATTGATTTCCAAACTTGCAATGCCTCACGGGATAGAAATTCATTACAATAGATGGAGAATGAAGATAAGAAGTAGGGAGATTGATGTGGCTCTATTCTAAAGTTGTTATCAGACCACCTACAAGTCATATGACTGAAATTTTCTGCATACTGAACTTCTGATCTTCACTAGGGTGCATTATTGAACCATCTCCCTCCTCTAGGGAAAACTCCTCCAAATTTAGTTGAGAATGGGAGAAGAAGTGAAAGAAGAGTATGTGTATCAGATCTGAAGTTTTTATCTAGCCTAAGCATCTCTGATATATACAAATGATGGCACATTAGTCTCCCTAAAGATCCTGGTCACATTCACTGGAAACTAGCTTCTCCTTCTACTGATTCTCCTCCAAAACTAGTTGCAAAAACACTGAAACTATGGCCTCCTTCTTTGAATGCTTGAAGGTCTTCAACTGTGATCTGATATGGATCTGTATTTCTGCAATATTACTCTCTAGATCTGAATACTGATGAACTGGAAACCATGGAGCCTTGTGTCACATCACCCAAGAAAGAGTTGAGGCACATCACTCAACCAAAGAGAGACTCAGAGCTCTCAAGACAAAATTAAAATGGGCAAAAGTTGTTAATGGGATTTGGAAGCATTCTTTTATAGAATTCATGTTGACTTGTTGAGAAAGTTAATTGGCTTGGTGACCTGTGAGAATGGGTCACCCATGAGTGGATATACTTGCTTACTTTTCTTCTTACACCTTTTCTCTCCTTTAGAAATTGTGCCCCTTTTGTCTCAAGATGTTTCCTTCCTTGTAAAACTTTCCTGCTTTGTAATTTGAGTTCTCTTTTGAAAATTTCGACCTCCCTTAGCTTTTTATGGTTTTTTTTCCATTTCTTTCTTTTTGGTAACATCTTACACCTTCCCGCTTTTCATCCCTTTCTATTTTATGACCTCCAGTTCCAATTTAGCAACATTGTCCTCAAGGAGATTCCCTATTGGCCCACTTGCACACATTATCCACTTGCCAAAATATTAATAAATGAAGATAATTAATAAAATAAATTAATTCCTCACTCCCAAATCCAAAATCATTAATTATTTAATTAAATTAGAGGCCTAGCTCAAAATTTCCCAATTAATTAAATAATTCACCTTAGCACTTATTTTGGGGGTTAATATCTTCAACGGGGGCACCTTATCCATCTAATCACCCACATACACCCTTAGGCATATTCCATAAGTTAATTTCCACATTCACCCATTAATTAATTAATTAATGCCTAGGTGACTTATGCCAAAATCACCCCCATGGACCATAGAAAAATTTGGGGACATGACAACTAATAAGTTTCATTTGCTCTTATATTCACGATCTTGCACCTAGATTCCATCCTAAGCGAAATCGATCTATGTAGTCGAAATCATATCCATCCACAAGGGTTCAATTCCCCAAGTGATATGGTCCCCTGATGTATTTCTTGTGAACACTTAATAGATAACCCCTTGCATATTCTTATATGAAGGGTATATTTTATAATATGTAATATGATTTTGTCCATTGCAATGCCTTAGGAAAGAGATTTATCACTGGCTTGTTGGAAACATTTAATTAAATATATAAATTAATACTAATTTACTATAAATAACACTAATTCAATATTCTTCATTCAGAAATATGAGAAATGGTGGTGCAGAGGACTAATATTGATGGAGGTGAAATATTGTTGATGGCAATCAACCTGATTAAGTACGGGGGCTTCATTATCTCACAATTATTTAATAAGTTGATGCCTAAGGTGGATCACACAATCAATGACAAGATCCAACATCTCATGGAGTTTGGTCATGCTCGATCTAGGTGCATCAAGATCCATAGGATAAATATCAAGCATGGATTAGATCACGAGGGACTCATTAATATGATGAATCATGTGATAATTCTATATAGGATCAATACCATGAAATAATTCTAATAGCCAAGTATCTTGAAGTAAAGAAGTCCTCACAAGAATTATTCAAAGATATGCAAGAATAAGAAGAAATATTGAAACAGAAAAATAAGAGAAGGAACTCAATGGATAGAAATATCATCTCATATATTATTCCTCAATATGAATACAATATATAATACATCTCAAAATATAAAATAGAATTCCTTAAAGGCAAGTTGAAAATCTCACAAAAGTAAGGATTACTAAAAGCTAGAAAAACCCCTTAGGTGTTAAAACCACTTTCCAAATTAGTCTAAAGGCTCATGAATCAGCTAAATATTGTATGGAAGCTAATGAGTGATGAAAATATAATGTGATGATGAATTTTGGTGATAATAAATAGGTGGAGGTAGAATTGGCCAAGTGGAGAGAGTTTCCAAGTCAACTAGCTTTACCTTATCCACTAGAAAGTAGAAAAAAAAACAGGATAAAGTTGTCTAAATCAGGAAAGTGTCTTTCTAATTCAAGAATGGAATAAAATTAGACACAATCTAAGGAAATATTATCCAAAATATATTCAAATTTTGTTTTGTGACTTAGGATGGCATATGGAGTCATAAAAGAAAAAACTAGGCCAACTAGATAGTCTACACCTAGGAAAATTAATCTAGATGACTAATAAAATATATCCTAAGTATGGAATGGGTTTTTAAATGTTCCAACACCCCCCCTTAAGCCTGACGGTATGTGATTAAAATATCAGAAATATAGGGCCCAAGAAACAAGGCTTATGGTCACCCCAATACAAAAAATTATGCCCATGTAAACTAAGGAAACAGGGAAAACCTCATGGGAATAAAACTCTCCCACAAAAATGGACATGTGCACACCAAGATTGTTGCTGCTCCAAACTCAAGTAGGTGTGATCTTGATCATATGTCTAGAGGTATCTTCCTCTTGGGAAGAAATGGATCATGCTCCAAAAACATGTGCTTGCTGAGATCAAGTCCAAATGAGACTTGATGATGTCCTCCATCTTATGTGTAACTTTGATAGTAGGTTCCAACCATAATCATGCATTGGATCAAAAGCATGGCAGTAAGAGCAAAACCAGCCACTCCAAACTGTAATTTTGCCTCCATAGTATTCAATAACACACCAAAAAGAAACCCAAGGAGAGGTTATGAGTGTGTATGAGCTGCAACAACTAGATGATGATTCGAATCAGAAGACATATGAGAGAACTGAGAGATGTCTCCAACTTCTTGAAAAACGTGTTGTCAATCATGTAGGAACTGGAAGGAGCATGGACAGAGGAAGTGAAGGCACAACCAACAAAATCAACTGTATATTGACTTATAAATAACTATAGATCACCTTCTTGGATACCATTGACCAGCAAAGGATCATCAATATCTAAAGTGTAATAAGAGAACAATGATGAGAGATAGAAAGATCTGAGGTCTTCTTCAATAATAAATTTCTACCATTTGATCTTTAGTACCTGCAAAACAAACTCTCTGAAACTTGTACTGGAAGACTAATTTAATCAAGAGCTCCCAAGGATCTGATACCATCTGAGAATTCTATATAGGATCAATACCATGAAATAATTCTAATTGCCAAGAATCTTGAAGCAAAGAATTCCTCACAAGAATTATTCAAAGATATGCAAGAATAAGAAGAAATATTGAAACAGAAACATAAGAGAAGGAACTCCATTTATGGAAATATCATCTCATATATTATTCCTCAATATGAATACAATATATAATACATCTCAAGAGAGAAAATAGAATTCCTTAAAGGCAAGTTGAAAAGCTCACAAAAGTAAGGCTTACTAAAAGCTAGAAAAACCCCTTGGGTGTTAAAAGCACTTTCCAAATTAGTCTAAAGGCTCATGAATTAGCTAAATATGATATGGAATCTATTGAGTGATGAAAATGGAATGTGATGATGAATTATGGTGATAATAAATAGCTGGAGGTCGAATTGGACAAGTGGAGAGAGTTTCCAAGTCAACTAGCTTTACCTTATCCACTAGAAAGTAGAAAAAAAAGGATAAAGTTGTCTAAATCAGGAAAGTGTCTTTCTAATTAAGGAATGGAATAAAATTAGACACAATCCAAGGAAATATTATCCAAAATCTATCCAAATTCGTTTTTGTGACTTAGGATGTCATATGGAGGCATAAAAGACAAAAGTAGGCCAACTAGATAGTCTACACCTAGGAAAATTAATCTAGATGACTAATAAAATATATCCTAAGTATGGAATGGGTTTTTAAATGTTCCAACAAATCAGTCAAGCAACTCCTCAAATATTTTCATAGAGCTAAGGAACCTAAAGAAAGTAACCATGGGTGATTGGAGCAAATTTGAAACTGAGAAGGACACATGCTCTATGGTTTTTGTCTGTATTTCTAAGTACCTTCGTAGTAAAAGCATTTTTTTGACCTCTAGAGTATATAACGCACTTGGTTATCTTCCCTTGTTTTTGAGGTTAAGCAACTTAAGGATCAATCTCTATTGTTTGATTATAGCACATGCAAAGACACAACTCTCATTTTGGTTTTGCGCTTATGTGAATGAATGGTGAACCTTAGGGTGTATACAAGTTCAAAATATATATCATTAAATAATGTTGTTAGAATAAACCCTCCACTATGGTTAATTTGAAATTCCCTATGTATAATATGTATATGGTGTAAAAGTTTAAAGAGGTCACAAAGTTAGAGGTCATATATTTCTCATTCTATGAAGAATTTATAGTAATTTTTCAATTCAATAGTTTTAGGATTCTTACATTAGAATTGTACCAGTAGATTCATTTGAATCAAACAAATCAATGTGGGGTATATCTCACCAGGTAACATGCCATGTCAAATGCCTTTTGTCTAGAATTCTTGTGTGACTCCTGCACCACTGAGCATGTTCCTCACTTTATCCATCAACATATTGTTTATTCTTTCAACAACTCTGTTATGTTTAGGCATGTATGGAGTTGTGTTTTGTAGATCTATATTGTGCTATATATAGAACTGGTCAAACACTTTTCCACATAATTCTCCTATGTTATTAGTTCTCAACACCTTGATATTTTTATCAGTCTGATTCTCAACAAGAGCTTTGAACTCTTGAAACTTCTCAAAAATATCATATTTCTTCCTCATAAAATGAAACCATGTAATTATGGATAAATCATCTATGAATGAAATGTAATATTTAGCTCCTCCTATTGAGATACAGGTCCAAACACATCACTATGTATTAACTCCATTATTTCTTTATCCCTAGAAGCACTAGATGAGAATCTTAGATGACTATGTTTACCATAAATACAATGTTCACAAAAGTCAACTTCTTAATAGCATTTAGGGAGACCTTTGAGCATAACTTTTTTATGCATAACACAAACACCTTTCTCATCTATATTCCCCATCCGTTGATGCGATGACATGTTCGAGTTTACTAGACAAGAAGATATGATGTCGAACTCTAGAAATACCATATTAGCACTTTTGTAGGTGTATGTTCTTCCCAATAACTTGTACAAGGTTCCATTCTGAACTCCCCTCATCAATATCATCCCTCCATTTACCATCTTCCACGTATCTTTCTCAAATACAAACTACACACCTGCATTCACCATCTTACTTACTGAGAGTAGGTTTCAATCCAAAATTGGGATATTAAGTACTCCTATAAGTGTTCATATTCTTCCATCTTTCAGTTTCAGTTTAAGTTTGCCTCGTCTGACTATCTTGGTTGGTGAGTTTTCTCCCAGTAGGGAATCACTACCATCAATCTTATTATACTCATATAACCACTCTCTGTGAGGTGTCATATGATATGACGCACCAGAGTCAATCAACCAAGTGTCACAATCCGATTGTGTACTTGTGGAGTCCAAATACACATCACATTTTCTTCTTCTAAAGGCTTTCCATTGATTAACTAACCCTCCTCAAATCCTTTTCCTTTCTTAACTTAGTTGACTTGCAATTCCGTCTATAATGACCAACTTTACTACCTTAGAAGCATGTTTTCATAATTGGATCAGGAGATATGATCTTAGATATACCCCTCAACTTCAATCTTCTACTAGAGGTTTTATCTTTTTCTATGTCTACTAGTTTACCTCGTACTGTCAAGGTGTCATGGGTTGTACCTTCCATGTTCTTTCATCTCATCTCTTCTGACAACAGATATGTGACCACATCATCAATATTCATTGTGGTACTATTGCTTCCAATAGCCAAGGCCATGCTATCCCAGGAATCTAGCAAAGAACACAATAGATTGATGAATTTTTTCTCGTCGGTGATTTTGATATCCACGGAAAAAAACTAACTAATCATAGTGTTGAACACATTCAAGTTCTCTATAATCGAGTCACATTCACCCATCCTTAGAAGGTCCAACTTCTTCCAAATAAAACTTGTTAACCAGAGATTTGGATTGGTACAAGTTCCCCAACTTTTCCTATAGCTTATTTGTAGTGTCTTCTTATGATATCAACAATACACACTCCACTAAATAAGTTTGGATTGTAATCCTTTACTTTTTTTCAATATTTTTCTAGTATTCCTTCGACACACTTTCTAGACTTGTTCCTAGGTCGAATGCAATCCATTTTTCTCGATCTACAAGGAGATCGACCATCTTAAGCTTCCAAAGCTCAAATTTTTCCCCATTAAACTTATGAATTTCTATCCTCTACATTTTATCCATTCTAACCAAGAATCAATGCTTCTGGAATACTCACATTGTAACAAGTATTCCCCTAGATCTAGGATCAAGCCAAACTCTCAACAACAAATGTGTCCCCCTATAGCCAAATATGGCTCGGATACCAACAGTTGGTTCTAATACCAGTTACAACATGTTTGCAAATTGATTCATATAGTTAAGCACAAATAAACATAAAAATGTCACGCAACACATTAGAACATTGCACATAAATTACCCTAGAAACCCCTCTAATGAAGAAAACAAGCAAATGAATGAGCTCTCAGCTCATCTATTAATCAAACACTTCAAAACAGGTGTTTACAACCATGACTTGCTAGACCACAAATCACACTTCATTACATGATCATGCTACACATATGTTCTCTAATAGTTCTTATAATGCATAGCCATTACATCTTGTTTATAGATGCAATATAGCTAAGTCCTCATTAATGACAATCCATAACTTCCTAACCACTTTCAATTATTATGTTAGAGTCAACTTGACTAGGTCAAATTTGGTCGATTTATCATTGAGCCTTGGTCGTTTCGTCGACTTCGCGTCGACCAATTGTTTTCCTTTCAACCAAACAACTATTTACATCGATAGGTCGACTAAACATCCACCGTTTGTCGCCTCTAACTTCAGTTGACTAATACCAATCAATTATTGACTTTACCAATCGATTTACATGCAAAGAACATAACATTCCCAACAAATGCAACTATGAGGGTGAGATAGAGAGAGAGGGATATTAAGATCATTGAGTATGGAGAGGAAAACATAGGAGATTTCAAGTTACAAGGTGAGTGCATCGACCTCACCCTTATTGATGTATACTTCATGACTAGCCTACCTATGTATGGTGTGGTAGGTGATTCTTAATCAGTATGACCACATGATGTGGCTATGAAGGATTAATTGGAGGCCCACTACATGGTAGGATTCTCCCTACATGATTCCTCCATTTGGATGAATGACATAGAGATACAAAAGACACATGTAGTGGAAAAAACGGTGGTATAAGTATTGGGGTCTACGGGGACCCACTGGGTTTGAAATGACCAGATGAGGATCATTGAGAAAGTACCAAGCAATAGATACTCTAGGTGGGCTTATATGTTCTTGATGAAAGTGTGGAATCAACTTACTCATTAAAGGTGTTAAATTTTGAGCATTAATTAACAATACTCTAGGATCTTCACTGAGAGAATAACATATACAGTATATCAATGCATAACAATCACAATAAGCATCATAAGCATCACAAGAATCAAAAGCATGAGAGACAAGAGACACAGAGTTTTCGTGGGGAAAACCCTAAGGTGAAAAACCCCACAACTTCCTCAGAGATAGAGAGAGCAATGGCTCAACCAAAATACACTTGAGATAGTCTCCTAGAAGCAGATGATCCTCCTCCTCACTAGTGCACCACTTTCTGAGTGAGAGAGAGATGACTTTCTGAATGATCTAAATAGAGATCTCCTGATCTCTATTTATACTAACCTGTTTGACCAGTGACCTTATGGGGCCGACTTGTCTATCTAGATACATCCACAATATAATATATATTTTAGGGCCGACCCCACAAATGGTGGTCTAATAACCCATCGGAAAGTACACACACTTGCGACACTTGTCAATCCACATGACGACAATTCCTTATAGAGGAATAACACATCTTTAATAAGGGTGCAATAAATATATATGAAATACATAGATGAAATACATTCCGAAGTTACATATACATCAACACTCCCTCTTAACTAGGAAGGTATTTCTCGACACATATCTGCTAGACAAGTCTTCTTCTCGGGATCATCGTCATCATCATCGTCACTACTGCTGCTATCTCAACCAATCTCTGACTCTACTCATCATAGGAAGTTCTACAGAGCCAGTCCTTTTTCATACTGGATGTAGGCCCACCACCTGCAGGTCTTCATCATCACTGGCCATACTGTGGAAATCTTAGGACTTATAACGTGCGTCACAAAACCTTAAAAGAGTCTCTTGACTAGCAAGAACCCTAAAGAGCATCTGAGGCCTTTTTCATCATGTCCAAATCTCTAGGACTTATTACAAGTGACCCCGCCACAAAACCTTGAAAGAGAATCCCAGGACTGATTACGAGCACAAGGCTCAACCTATCGGTTCTCCCAGGGCACAAATTACATGTGGTCACCACAAAACCTCGAAAGAGCATCCCAGGACTGATTACGAGCACAAGGCTCAACCTATCGGATCTCCCAGGGCACAAATTATATGTGGTCATGGAAAAACCTCGAAAGAGCATCCCAGGACTGATTACGAGCACATGGCTCAACCTATCGGATCTCCCAGGGAATAAATTACATGCCATAGGACAAAACCTCGAAAGAGCATCTGCCAGATATCCCAGGGCACAAATTACATGCCATAGGCAAAACCTCGAAAGACTATCTGCAGATCTCCCAAGGCACAAATTATATGTCCTCCCAAGCAAAACCTCAAAAGAGCATTTTCCAGATATCCCAGGGTACAAATTACATGCCATAGGCAAAACCTCGAAAGACTATCTGCAAATATCCCAGGGTACAAATTACATGCTTATCTGCACAACCTGTTCCACGGCCATAGAGTATCAACCTGATACTCACCATACATCATCCTGATGTACAAATGATCATCCTGATCATCATCACTACAACATCCTGCTGCATGTCATCTGGAGCAACATCCTGAAGCTCGTCATCCATGATCATCCTGATCATACAATGCATCTACCTGATGCATACCAAGTATCTACCTGATACATATCATCATACATGATCCACCTGATCATACAGTGTATCCACCTGATACAAATACAAATACATGATACATATCAACATACATGATCTAACTGATCATACAATGTATCCACCTGATACATATACAGATACATGGTCCAAGCATCCAACATGATGCTTATACAAAATACATACACATGATCCAATCGATCATATCCAACATCCAACAAGATGTGTACATACGTATAAATGATCCAACTGATCATATCCAGCGTCCAACATGATGCGTACATACATATACATATAAATGATCCAACTAATCATATCCAGCATCCAACATGATGCATACATACATACATATAAAAAATGATCCAACTAATCATACAAAGCAGAAACCAGAACATCATGCTGATGCTCATCATCCAGGGCTTACATCCACAGCCATGTGAAGGATCCTCCTTCCAACATGCTTGGAATGGCTTCAGCAAATGTGTCCATCACTTCTTCCTAAAGTGTCATCAATTCGAAGAACACCAAGCCTCTCTCTGAAGTACTCGAACTTCACCTTGGCTAGTGGCTTCGTCAACACATCTGCAATATGCTTGTCTATCGCAACATACAGGAGCTTCATAGCTCCTCTCTGCACCATATCCCTGATATAGTGATATTTGATCTCTATGTGTTTCGACCTGTCATGAAACACTGGGTTCTCGGACAGCTTCACACAACTCTGGTTATCATAGAAGATACCAATAGCATCCAACGGGAGATCAAATATTTCAAACAGTAGCTTCTGTAGCCATACTGCCTCACAACTAGGTGAACAGGCTGCAACATACTCTACCTCAACTGTACTCAGTGCTACACAGGACTGCTTCCTGCTAAACCAAGAGATCACACTTGATCCCATACTGAAGCAGCACCCAGATGTGCTCTTCCTATCTGCAGCACTGCCAGCCCAATCTGAATCAACATAAACTTGCATGTTAAACTTTTGATTTGCCTCATACTTGAGCCCATAATCCACTGTACCCTTCAGGTACCTCAAAACATGTTGTACAGCAACCAGATGAACACTCCTCGGATCTATTAGAAACTGACTCAATGTGTTCACCGCAAAGCAAATATCTCGTCTAGTGTTTGTCAGGTACATCAAGGACCCAATCATCTGACGATACATAGAGACATCAACCGGCTCAGATGAAGCATCACATAGAAGCTTCAGATTTGATGTCATAGGTGTGGCCATGGCCTTGCAATCCATCATCCTGAATCTCTTCAGGATATCTACTGTGTACTTCCCTTGACCAAGGAAGATCCCACCTATACTTTGCCACACCTCCATACCTAGGAAATAATGTATCATTCCTAGATCTTTCATATCGAACTCGGCAGAAAACTTTCTCTTAGTATCTACAATCAATCTATCATCTCCTGTTACAAATAAGTCATCCACATACAGGAGTTGAATCACAGGATTCCCTTCCTCAACCTTGTAATAAAGGTTGGAATCTGCTTTACTCTTGATAAATCCCAAACTAGATAGGAAACTATCCATCCTACCATACCAAGTTCTGGGATCTTGTTTCAAGCCATACAAGGATTTCTTCAATCTGCACACATATGACTCCCTATCATGTATTTCGAAACCGAGTGGTTGCTCCACATATACTTCCTCTTCAACTACACCATTCAAGAAAGCAGTCTTGACATCCATCTGGTGTATTTTCCATTTCATCGTTGTAGCTAGTGCAAGTATTGTTCTGATGGAAGTATACCTGGCTACAGGTGCAAAAGTTTCTTCATAATCTATTCCCTCTTTCTAAGAGAACCCATGAGCTACGAATCTTGCGTTGTATTTCTCTACACTGCCATCTGCAGCATGCTTGATTTTGTAGATCCATTTAGAAGTCACAACAGACTTCTCTTTAGGTCTTGGTACAACATCCCAAACATCATTCTTCATTATTGATTGGTATTCCTCAACCATGGCATCCTTCCATTCTTTCTTTTCCGCTGCTTCTTCATAACTGGAAGGCTCTTTGTTCATAATGTCACAAAGTAAAGCAACATAGCTGGTATGTGATCTGGTTCTCTTCTTTGCTCTGTGTTCTTCTTCTGGAATGCCAAATCTTTCTCCATCTTGAATGAGTTCTCTAGCCCATGCAGGTTTCCTCTTGTGAGAGTTATCCTCACGGGGTGGATCTACAGGTTCTTGCGGATCTTCAAAATCACAAACAACTTCTGGAACTGCTTCAATCATGGTAGTGTCTTGAAATCTAGTTTCCTTAGGTTCTTCATAATCTTCGATAGGTGCCCTCCTTGATTTGATGAAAGCTGAGTTTTCATCAAATGTTACATCCCTGCTGACATCAATCTTCTTGAACCCTGGAAAGTATATTCTGTAAGCCTTCGAGCTTTCACTGTAACCCACAAAGATACCCTTCTTTCTTGAAGGATCTAGTTTAGTCCTCTTTTCCTTTGGGACATGAGTGTATACTGGACAACCAAATATTATGAGATGGCTAACTTCAGGTTTCTTACCAGAAAAGACCTCTTCTGGTGTCTTGTTGTCCAATATCTTGTAGGGTGTTCTATTCTACACATATACAACTGTTCTAGTTGCTTTTGCCCATAGATGCATAGGTAGATCCTGGTCATGCAGCATTGCCCTTGCTACTTCCATGATTGTTCTATTCTTCCTTTCTACAACTCCATTATGTTGAGGATTATAAGGAGTAATCAACTCCCTCTTAATCCCTGAATCACTACAAAGCTTCTTGAAGTCACCTGAGGTGAATTCTCCACCATTGTCAGATCTAAATGTTTTGATCTTCTTGTCAGTTTGATTCTCCATCAAGGTTTTGAATTCCTTGAATTTATCAAACACCTCATCTTTGCTCTTCAAGAAGTATACCCAAGTCTTCCCGGAGAAGTCATCAATAAATGAGACATAGTAGACATACCCACTCAGAGAACTGGATGACATAGGACCACATACATCTGACTGGATGATTTCCAGGATGTCTTTTGCCTTCCTTTCATTGCTTGGGAAAGCCTTCTTAATGTTCTTACCTTTTGCACATCCTTTGCAAACACCTTCATGTTTGGTCTTGATTTCAGGAAGACCCTCTACAGCCTTGCTTGCAATTTGAAGTGCCCTATAGTACATATGAGCAAGTCTTCTATGCCAAAGTTCACTTGGCTCTATGGATTCATGTACCATGGCATGTTTAGGTTGTCCCTTCAATTTATACAAACCTCCCTCTTGCTCTCCAATCACTACTGAATCATCTATGTTCTTTCCCTTTGGCCACATTGTTAAATTTTTAGAATTTACTTCAATCTGATCTAGGATCTTAACTGAGAGAACAACATGTACAGCATATCAATCATGGAGACAATAATGCAAGCACACAAGAGACACAAAGATTTACTTGGGGAAAACCATAAAGGTGAAAAACCCCAATAACTTCCTCAGATATAGATAGAGCAATGATACAACCCAAACATGAGAGATAGACATAACCTAGCAGCAGATCCTCCTCCTCCATAAGTGCGCCACTCCTCCTTGAGTGCATGAGTGAGAAGTGAGTGATCAAATAGAGTGCCTCCCGCACTCTATTTATACTTGACTTGACTTTCCTTTTACATAAATCATATAGGCTCGAACTTAACCACATAACATAATGCTGACTGGGCCGACCCCCAATAGGGTGGTCTAATAACCCTTCCACCCACATGGCCAACCCCCAATAGGGTGGTCTAATAACCCTTTGACCCACATGACTTATACAGGGCCGACCCCAACAAGGTGGTCTAATAACCTATCAAGTATAAGTTACGACATTTACAATATAAATGACGACACTTCCTTATAGAGGAATAATACCATCTCTATAGGAGTACATATACATATATGAAATACATTCTGAAGTTACATATACATCAACACTCCCTCTTAACTAGGAAGGTATTTCTCAGCACAAGTCTTCTAGCACAAGTCTTCTTCTCTGGATCATCGTCATTGGATAATCGTCATCGAGACATCATCATCGTCACTGCTGCTGCTATCTCAATCAATCTCTGAATCTACTCATCAAAGGAAGTTCTACAGAGCCAGTCCTTTTTCATACTGGATGTAGGCCCACCACCTGCAGGTCTTCATCATCACTGGCCATACTGTGGAATCCTCGGGACTTATTACGTGCGTCACAAAACCTTAAAAGAGTCTCTTGACTAGCAAGAACTCTAAAGAGCATCTGAGGCCTTTTTCATCTTGTCCAGATCTCCAGGACTTATTACATGTGACCCCACCACAAAACCTCGCAAGAGCATCCCAGGATGTTACGAGCACGCAGCTCTACCTATAGGATATCCCAGGGCACCGAATTACATGTGGTTATGGAAAAACCTCACAAGAGCATCCTAGGACTGATTACGGGCACACGGCCCAACCTATCGGATCTCCCAGGGAACCGAATTACATGCCGTAGGACAAAACCTTGAAAGAGCATCTGCCAGATATCCCAGGGAACCGAATTACATGCCATAGGCAAAACCTCGAAAGACTATCTGCAAATCTCCCAGGGCACCAAATTATATTTCCTCCCAGAGCAAAACCTCGAAAGAGCATTTGCCAGATGTCCCAGGGCACCGAATTACATGCCATAGGCAAAACCTCGAAAGACCATCTGCAAATCTCCCAGGGCACCAGATTACATGCTCATCTGCACAACCTGATCCACGACCATATATTATAAACCTGATACTCACCACACATCATCCTGATGTACACATGATCATCCTGATCATCATCACTGCAACATCCTGCTGCATGTCATATGGAGCAACATCCTGAAGCTCATCATCCATGATCATCCTGATCATCATCACTGCAACATCCTGTTGCATGTCATCTGGAGCAACATCCTGAAGCTCGTTCATCCATGATCATCCTGATCATACAATGCATCTACCTGATGCATACCAAGTATCTACCTGATACATATCATCATACATGATCCACATGATCATACAATGTATCTACCTGGTACAAATACAAATACATGATACATATCACCATACATGATCCACCTGATCATACAATGTATCCACCTGATACATATACAGATTCATGGTCCAAGCATCCAACATGATGCATATACAAAAATACATATACATGATCCGACCGATCATATCTAGCATCCAACATGATGCATACATACATATAAATGATCCAACTGATCATATCCAGCATCCAACATAATGCATACATATAAATAAATGATCCAACTGATCATATCCAGCATCCAACATGATGCATACATATAAATGAATGATCCAACTAATCATATCCAAGCAGAAACCAGAACATCATCCTGATGCTCATCATCCAGCACTTACATCCACAGCCATGTGAAGGATCCTCCTTCCAACATGCTTGGAATGGCTTTAGCAAATGTGTCCATCACTTCTTCCTCAAAGTGTCCTCGATCTGAAGAACACCAAGCCTCTCCCTAAAGTACTCGAACTTCACCCTGGCTAGTGGCTTCGTTAGCACATCTGCAATCTGCTCGTCCGTCACAACATACAGGAGCTTCACAGCTCCTCTCTGCACCATATCCCTGATATAGTGATATTTGATCTCTATGTGTTTCGACCTGTCATGAAACACTGGATTCTCGGACAGCTTCACACAACTCTGGTTGTCACAGAAGATACCAGTAGAATCCAACGGGAGATCAAATAACTCAGACAATAGCTTTCGTAGCCATACTGCCTCACAACTAGTTGAACAGGCTGCAACATACTCTGCCTCAGCTGTACTCAGTGATACGCAGGACTGCTTCCTGCTAAACCAAGAGATCACACCTGATCCCATACTGAAGCAGCATCCATATGTGCTCTTCCTATCTGCAGCACTGCCAACCCAATCTGATTCAACATAACCCTGCAGGTTAAGCTTTTGATTCACTTCATATTTGAGCCCATAATCCACTGTACCCTTCAGGTACATCAGAACATGCTTTACAGGAATCAGGTGAACACTCCTCGGATCTGTCAAGAACTGACTCAATGTGTTCACAGCAAAGCAAATGTCTGGTCTCGTGTTCATCAGGTACATCAAGGACCCAATCATCTGACGATGCATAGAGACATCAACCGGCTCAGATGAAGCATCACAAAGAAGCTTCAGATTCGATGCCATAGGTGTGGCCATGGCCTTGCAATCCATCATCCCAAATCTCTTCAGGATATCTACTGTGTACTTCCCTTGACCAAGGAAGATCCCACCTGCACTCTGCCACACCTCCATACATAGGAAATAGTGCGTCATTCCCAAATCTTTCATATCGAATTCAACAGCATGCTTCCTCTTAGTATCTGCAATCAGTCTGTCATCTCCTGTTACAAATAAGTCATCCACATACAGGAGTAGAATCACTGGATTGCCTTCCTCAACCTTGTAGAAAAAGGTTGGAATCCGCTTTATTCTTGGTAAAGCCCAAACTGGATAGAAAGTTGTCTATCCTACCATACCAAGTTCTGCACACATATATGACTACACCATGCTATCTTGAAATCCATCTGGTGTATCTTCTATTTCATCACTTTTATATTTCTCTATGCTGCCATCTGCAGCATGCTTGATCTTGATAGATCCATATGGAAGTCATAACAAACTTCCCTTCAAGTCTTGGGACTACATCCCAAACATCATTCTTCATGATCGACGGATCATGGCATTCCATTTCTTCATCCCAGATCCTGGGAACTTCAATATCTTCAATAGATAGCTTTGTTGCTGGAACAAATGTTGTAGTCCTTTTGTAGGTGAAGATATATGGCCTTTCCTACAAAACAGGTTAAATTGCATGATTAGAAAACATCTCACAGTCTTCAGAACAAATTCTTACACATAAAGAAATATGTCATACAGTCATGCAATTATCTTAGCCAATGCTTCAATACAACATTTATCCATATCCCGTAACTTTCTAGATGCCTTCCAATCTCTACCAGAACATTGTTAAGAGTGTGCACAACTCCCAACATGTCAACAAAGAGGTTTCATTCTAGATAAGTAGCAATGGAATGTTGTACAGTGCCATAGGCCACTTACCCATGCATATTAGTAGTATAATGTTCATCAATACAACTATTCTAATATGCACAATAAATATCCTAAGTCTAGGAACATGAGCATATACATCATTGAACAATTTTATTTAAACAAACAAATATGCAAGAAATGATGCTTAAAATACTTATCTTTCTTTGTTCGTTGGGTGGACTCCCTCTGAGTCTTCGCTTCCTTGCAGGAGCTGCTGGAGTCCTAATCTGAAGTAGCTTCTTCTACACCTTTCTATTGTGGAATGTAGAGAGATGGTCAACTCCCTCTGAATATCTGCATCCTTGCATAAACCACTGGAGTGTACTCCCTCTTGATCTTTGCTTCATGAATTACCTTTTCTTGAACTCATATTCATCCTTGGTCCCTATGTATGCTTATTAGTATCATGATTGTGTTATCCTTGTGATCTCATATAAAATCATACATTCATTAGTATACTATTAAAAACACAATAATCTCAATCATGTATAGTCATGATCATTTCAAACATAAATAATAAGCATTAGCATTCAAGGTTTATGTAGGATTCTTATGGTTAGTCAAATCATAAGAAACATAATATGCATACAACCATGATTATTCAAACCTATGACTTCATGAATAATCATTATCAACAACAGTATAAGATCCTAACACAAGGTATGATTCTAGCTTGATATAGGATAAACATACCTGGATTAGCATGCTAGCTAGTTATGTCTAACATACTCACATGATGTCTTCTTGTTCTTCTTCAATGACTTGTGCTAGTAACCTATATATCTCATAGGTTAACCATTATAAAACCAAGTTATACATACCTCGTAAATGGATCTTCTATGAGATCCATGACAATGGATGAATCTTTGTCCTCATGTCATCATGATCATATGTTCTTGAACCAGAACATGATTTTTCTTTCTTGGAATACCTTTCATGTTAGTAGACAACATAAACCTCATACAACACCATAATGCATTAGTACAATCATAAGTGTCAATAGCCTAATCAATGAATATTTTCTATCGTGCATTCATAATTTTATTAATGTGATATGACAAGTCTAAAATCAAGATTGTACTAACCGTAATAACATGAAGACAAACATACCATAAACTTAATCATGAACAAATCTCAAAACATACCTAGATGAGTCATACCTGTCGAGATCGCTTGTAATCTTCTTATGTAAGGCCTTAACCTCATCTCCCTCTGAAACGGGAACTTCTTCACTTATGCAGGTGACCAATCCATCTTCTTCTAGGATTAACCCAATCCACTTGATTTGCAAGAAATGGATTTGGAGCTGGATTAGGGTTTGTCAGAGAAACCCCAAAAATTCAAACTTTGAATTTCAAACTTCTGAAAGGATAGAAATATGCGCCTTGATGAGCTGATCACACCGGTATGCTTAGAATTTGAAAACTGCAAAGTTCCACTCCTCAATTTTGCCTTTGAAACTTCTAAATTCACTGGATGTGACCCTGAACTGGGGTTTGATGAAGCCCACTCTTCTGCCCAATCAAAAGGTTTGATCCAAAGCTCTAAGCTTCTATTTTTCTGAGGAGCTTCCAGCCGTGGTCACACATTTCAAAAATTCTCATTTTTACAGAAGCCCTAATTTTCCACTTTTCTGATCAAAGTCCCGAACTAGGGTCTGATCAAGCCCGGCCTTCTGCCCAACCAAAAATTCTGATCTTGGTCACTAAATTTCTATTTTTATGAGTAGCATCCAGCCGTGGTCTCCGATTACAAAAATTCCAACTTTCTCCGAAGCCCTAAATTCTGGAAGCCATGAATGAAGGTACTCAAAAATAATTCTGTTTTGACATAAATATGTACTTGATTGTTTCTCATGTAACTCCAAACTTTTCGATCCAAAGGGTCTGAAAAAGTTTCCTGAGATAGCCCGACCTGTTATCTTTCCATCCTGACAGGTCTGACCTCAATTGGATTCTCTGAGAGAGAGTTATGCCAAGTGTCACAACATGACCTATTTATGGGATAATACAGGAGAGCGAACTTGTACGGCGTGCCACGTGTCACTATTTCAACTTCGGCCTCTGAAAAATTTTCTTGAGGTATCCCGACCTGTTATCTTTCCATCCTGATAGGTCTGACCTCAATTGGACTCTTTGCGAGAGATTTATGCCAAGTGTCGTAACGTGAACTGTTTATGGGATAATACAGGAGAGAGAACTTGTACGGCGTGCCACGTATCACTGGTTCAATTTCGGCCTCTGCAAAATTTTATTGAGATAGCATAGTCTAGGTACTACCTGTCATGTTTTACGAAATTTCATTTCGAGCTTCCTAGCCCAAGTTATGACCTTTTTCCCAAGGTCACCTGATTTTGACTCAGATCTGGAAGAGGCAGAAACCCTATATTGCACAGATCATAAATCACAAAGTACAACGAATTAGAGGTTTTCCTTTGGACACAAGGTACATGGGGATTTAATCTTCAACCTATAAATATTTCAGATCCGAAAACTTCTCCAAAACGGATTTATAGCGAAAGTGCTACGATGACTGGTGTTTTTGCTATATCAAGCCCTAGCATCGTAAGTGCAACAAGTGTCATACATGCCATATCATGCCTTCTTTCAGGCTAGCTCTGATACCATGTTAAATTTTTAGAATTTACTTCAATATGATCTAGGATCTTAACTGAGAGAACAACATGTACATCATATCTACAGCATATCAATCATGGAGACAATAATGCAAGCACACAAGAGACACAAAGATTTACTTGGGGAAAACCATAAAGGTGAAAAACCCCAATAACTTCCTCAGAGATAGATAGAGCAATGATACAACCCAAACATGAGAGAAAGACATAAACTAGCAGCAGATCCTCCTCCTCCATAAGTGCGCCACTCCTCCTTGAGTGCATGAGTGAGAAGTGAGTGATCAAATAGAGTGCCTCCCGCACTCTATTTATACTTGACTTGACTTGCCTTTACATAAATCATGTAGGCTCGAACTTAACCACATAACATAATGCTAACTGGGCCGACCCCCAATAGGGTGGTCTAATAACCCTTCCACCCACATGGCCGACCCCCAATAGGGTGTTCTAATAACCCTTTGACCCACATGACTTATACAGGGTCGACCCCAACAAGGTGGTCTAATAACCCATGAAGTATAAGTTACGACATTTACAATATAAATGACGACACTTCCTTATAGAGGAATAATACCATCTCTATAGGAGTACATATACATATATGAAATACATTCCGAAGTTACATATACATCAACACACATTAGGACTTGGCCATCCACAAATGCAACCCTCATACCTTTTGCATCCAATGCAGAGATGGAGAGTAAGTTCTTTTTGAGCCCAAGTACATAAAGGACTTCTTTCATCTTCAAAGATTTTCCAGAATCTAGGTTGTAGGAGGCTTCACCACTTCCTTTGATTGGGTATTGATAATCATCCCCAAGTTTCACCTTATGGGGTGATTCATGTTCAGATAGATTCACAAAAGATTCCCTAAACCTAGTCATGTGTTTGGAAGCCCCACTATCAATCAACCAATCATTACAACCATGGGAGATAGTACCTGTGAGAGAAGGAATTAGAACATATTCTTCTTCACTTGATGAGTCATCATCACTATCACTTTCTGCCCTAGCCTTCTTCTTTGGGGGTTCATCATCTTTGGCAGCATGAGCATGATATCTTCTTTTGTTATTCTTCTTCTTCTTATTGAAGTTGTTGTTGTTGTCTTTCTTCTTCTTGGGACAATCTGAAGCAAAGTGCCCCTTCTCATTGTAATTGAAGCATCTGAGATCTTTCTTATCTTTATGATAATGGTGGTGTGAGAATATCCTGTTATGAGATGATTCCTTCTTGGAATTTCCTTTCCTAACATGTGCTGTGAGAGCTTGATCTTCATTTCCCATCTTTCCTTCTTGGGCCACAAGCCTAGCTTCTTCTTGAGAGCATTCTTCCCGCAATCTGTTGAAGGAGATCAACTTCTTCCTTGCACAAATTCCTTGAATAAAGGAATCCCATGACCTGGGTAGGCCATTTAGAGTGGTCATCGCCACTTCACCATTCTCCACCATTTCATCCACTGCTTCTAGTTGTTCCTTGATCTGGGAGACCCTTGAAAAATAAGATTGAATGGTTTCTCCATTCTGAAACTTTACTCCTTTCAATTGGTTCTGCAGGGTCATCTTCCGATTTATGTTCTTCCCTTCAAATAGCTTGGTCAAAGAGTCAAACATCTCCTTGGGTGTCTTTAGAGAAGACACATGGGGTGTGAGATGGTCTTTGATAGAATCAGCAATGATTCTCTTTGTCTTGACCAACTTTTTCTTATGCAATACCCTAGCCTCTTCATCCTCTGGGATAGGGATGTCTTCTTTTACATATAAGTCCAACTCATTCTCTTCCAGGATTAACCCAATCCTATACTTCCAAGCTCGGAAGTTATCAGCTCCTTCAAGCTTGGTGTGGTGAGACATCTTAAAGAGTACTTCAAATGGAAATATAAAAGATTTAGGTCTTACCACTTGAAATGTTGAAAATTGGATCTGGTCCCAGATTAGGGTTTGTCGAAAAAACCGTAAAAATTCAAAATGTGAATTTCAATTTTCTGAAAGGACAGAAAGATGCCTTGATGAGCTTATCAACTTGGTGTATTCAGAATTTGATATCAACAAAGCTTTACCCTTTAGATTTGCCTTTTTGTCCTCCTGGGTTCACTTGGGAGAGCCCTAAATTAGGGTTTGCATTTCCCGAAGATCTACCTAGCCAAAAATCTCGATCCAAAGCTCTAAACTTCGATTTTTGCAAGGAGCTTCCAGCTATGTCTTCAGATTTTAGAAATTCCTATTTTTGTGGAAACCCTAATTTTTAGGGCCAAATTTGAAAATGCTCAGAATTGAATTCTGATTGGACAGATAGATTCAGCTTGATGAGTAGAGTCAATCTACTATACTGCTTTTCCAAAATCTGTGGAGAGAAACCCAATAAACAAGAAACTCAAGTTTCCGTCACTGCAAAATGTCTTCTTCTCAGGTTAGCTCTGATACCATGTTAGATTTTGAGCATTAATTCACAATACTCTAGGATATTCACTGAGAGAATAACATATACATTATATCAATGCATAACAATCACAATAAGCATCACAAGAATCAAAAGCATGAGAGACAAGAGACACAAAGTTTTCATGGGGAAAACCCTAAGGTGAAAAACCCCACAACTTCCTCAGAGATAGAGAGAGCAATGGCTCAACCAAAATACACTTGAGATAGTCTCCTAGAAGCAGATGATCCTCCTCCTCACTAGTGCTCCACTTTCTGAGTGAGAGAGAGATGACTTTCCGAATGATCTAAATAGAGATCTCCTGATCTCTATTTATACTAACCTGTTTGCCCAGTGACCTTGGGGCCGACTTGTCTATCTAGATACATCCACAATATAATATATATTTTAGGGTCGACCCCACACATGGTGTTATAATAACCCATCAGCAAGTACACACACTTGTGACACTTGTCAATCCACATGATGGCACTTCCTTATAGAGGAATAACACATCTCTAATAAGGGTACAATAAATATATATGAAATACATTCCGAAGTTACATATACATCAACAAAAGGCATGTGGGTGGATATTTTGGGTTTGGGAGCTTCATCTGTGTATATTTCTTTTGAGAGGGTTCCAACACTACAACCACAACACACAGTCTATGATGCAGGGCCTATGGAGCCTCAGATGTAGTGGTGGGGAGATATGTTGATGTGAGAGTGGGGGCGATGTCTGTTTGCAACATTTTCTAGAAAGATTTATTTTCTCAGTGGTGATATCCTCCTGTGGTCATTGATGATTACCCCTATGCGAGGATGGAATACCGAGGCGATCTAGATTTTCCTTGACCACCAGCAAAGGCATGGGGGCATGAGGGTACATATGATATTGGATATACATTTTTCAAGTTATGCGTACATACTAGCATAGATGGTAGCTAGATTTATTTATGTGATACATGTTATTGATTACTCTCTTCTCATGTGTGTATGGATGTTGGACTAGTCCCACCTTAGAGGCATCAAATATGATGGGACAAGGTCAAGGTGGTCGATCTCCCCCCCCCCCCAACACAAAGGAAACGACGAGAAAATGAGGGTATCCATGAGGGGTTATGCTGGGACATAGATTAGTTGATGGTTGGAATTGTTGAAAAGGGATAGTAGCACCTGAATGTGTAAAATTGGTCACAATAGATCTATTGAACAAGAATATCAATCACAAAGATGTAAAACAATTTGGAGTAAAAACTGTGCAAGAGAGATGCATCAGTGCTCTATAATCCAGAATGCTAGAATTACAATACAATACTATCACAATGAGTGAGCAATTCGAATTAGCCAAGGAGGTCATTCGAATATACTACATGGTGTAGCTTGGCTCCAACTAGGATTCCTCATCATCAATCAGTGTTGGTCATCAATGCACAAGTCACTATTAGAAAGGTGTCAAACTGAGTCTAACGGAGACTAACTAAGTCTAACTGAGTGTAATAAGTGTAACTGATGGTAAGTGGCACTAATGTAGGGATGGATGCTTAGTGGAGGGTGCATGAGGAGTTAACTGCACTCAGAATAGGTATTCAAGTCTCATCGGAGGTCAATCGGAGTGATAACAACAGTGAGGAGTCATTCTAGACTCACATCAAGGAAATATTGGTGGCTAACTGAACTGAACTAGACTGGTAGGTGAGAAAAGGCGCCCTTCTGTAGTGGAAGGTGAGAAGTGGGTGCCTCCCTGACTAGGAAGGATAAATATAAGCGGAAAGTAGCTCCTGAGTGATGGAAGACTAGGGACTAGGTACTGGAGGCATCAAACTGGTGACTAGGCAGCATGCGGGTGCATGCAAAATGCATGCAAAGTACATGACTGAATGATGAGATATCATAACAGAATGGGGACTTGATAGATATTTGCTTCCAAGAGGCTATTGAGGAAAAATAGCCACAAGAGTGAATAGTCTTCCCTGATTTGGGAGAATCCTTGAGTTTGTATCAAGGAAACAATATTTTAAATTGTAAGTTAGTATCCCAAAATCCAAATGGAAAAGCAAACTCTAAACAATAAATAAAAATAAAATCAAATCAAATAAAATAGACAAGTGTTAAGCATAAAAAAATAACAAGAGTATGTCAAACCAAATGTTTATTGCCCAATAGTCTAGTTAAATACAATGGTGTGACCTAGGAGGCAAGGGAATCAAAGGGAATCCAACAATATCCCTTAGGGAGATCCTTTCTATCCACACAATTGCAAGATAACTAGCATAGAACAATGCATAAACACTTGATTTTTAGAATAAGAATGCAAGGGATATTTTGCATTCCAACTTGAGGTAATAAGTGGATTGAAAGATGAGCTCTCAATGTGTGAAATTATAATCACAGCAGGATATACTAGCTAATAATTTCCTCACAAATCAAGAACTTGGCTAAGTATGCATGATAATAGTGTAAAAGAAGCATAATATACACAATGATTTACAAAAATAGCTAGTAATTCTATTAATTTCCAACCCAAAATCAAGTTGGTAACATCATTATATTAAATTTGGAGGAAATCGTGAGCCTTTAGAGGCATCTGAATGAGCTACAAGTGGCTAGGCTCCCAAATCACCCTAAATGGTCACGAATTGCAGATTTGGATGTTGGGATGGAATTAGTGGTCAATAATGATAGCTTCACATGAGTGTTGGAGAAAGTGGTGGAGTGGAAGTGGCCTTAGATTGGCCAAAACTGGCAAAAAGAGGTAAAATGGCCAAGTTCAATGCATGTGCACCCCCCATTCAAACTTAGATCCATAAAATAAGGGATAAGGGTATTCCTTGGTGGATTATTGGCCATAAATGAGGTTAGTAGAAATAAATGAGGGTGCCTTATCCTCTGGTTGACCAAATGTGGGCGCCAATGTAGCTGGAATTGTTCATAATGAGCATAACAACCTTACACAACATCATTAACCTTGCTTGAACCAACAGTCATTAATAAAACATCATTGAGACTATGGTCCTAGGTGTAATAATGTTCTAACACCCCCCCTTAAGCTAGACTTATGTAGCCAAAACAAAATTAGGCCTTGGTAACTAAGGCTCAAGTCACCTCTTACAAATATTTATTAGTCCATGTAACCAAGGTAAGGAGGAAAACCACATGGGAACAAAACCTCCCCTAAAAAATGGACATGAAGTAAAATATGAAACATATATCAGCCTTCACCATGCATCACCCACCCCAAGGAGTGATCTAAGGTGGATGAAAGTCTTCTCTGTATAACTCTTGGTGAAGATATCATCAGTTTGCTCAGAATATGGGCAATACTGCAAGGATATGATCTGGTCATGCACCAAGATCCTAATGTAGTGCATGTGCATCTCTATATTCTTGGTCCTCTATATCTATACTAGATCAGTGGATATCTTGATTTCACTTTGATTATCACAACATATGATTGTGGGTGAATCAAATGCAAATCCAAACTCCCCAAGAATACCTTAAGGCCATACACATTGTGTATTTTCTTTCACTGGGCCTCAGCTGATGATAAGGAAATAGTATGCTACTTCTTTCTAGACCAGCAAATGGGACCATGTGCAAGCATAAAGACATAACCATAAGTGGATTTCCGGTCAGTGCTATCACCTACCCAATCCGAAACAGTAAAACTAGCTAGTTCAAGTGATGAACTAGTTGCATAATGAATCCCAAACTACTTGGTTCCTTGCACATAATGCAAGATCATTTTGGCATCCTTCCAATGGATCTCATGAGGCTCTTGCATGTATCTAGAAACAACACCTATTGCATAATCCAAATATGGTTGAGAGTGAGTGAGATACAACAAGCTCCAAACTAGTTGTCTATACAGCGAACTATCCACCAATGGTCAGCAAGAGAAACTTAGCAGCCTTACATTCATACATTCTGAAATTTTGTATCATATATGAATCATATTTTGATTTTGAAACATTGATCCCTGCACTAGATTGGTCAATCTCCAAGCCAAGAAATTGTTTCAACAATCCTAGATTAGACATAGAAAATACACTTTGCAACGCAGCTTTAACTGAGCCTCTATCTTCAATACAACTTCCATTGATAAAAAGGTCATCAAAATACAATACAATTATCAAAATAAAGTCACTAAAATGATGCAAATAGACATTTGGATCATACTCGCATCTTTCAAAACCTTGAGATAGAAGAAAGTTGTCCATCTTGGCATACTAAGATCTAGGGGCTTGCTTGAGGCCATATAGGTGTTGATGTATATGTAACTTCGGAATGTATTTCACATATATGTATATTGTATTCCTATAGAGATGGTATTATTCCTCTATACGGAAGTGTCGTCATTTATATTGTAAGTGTCGTAACTTATACTTGATGGGTTATTAGACCACCTTGTTGGGGTCGGCCCTGTATAGGTCATGTGGGTCGAAGGATTATTAAACCACCCTATTGGGGGTCGGCCATGTGGATCAAAGGGTTATTAGACCACCCTATTGGGGGTCGGCCCAGTCAGCATTATGTTATGTGGTTAAGTTCGAGCCTACATGAGTTAGGTAAAAAAGGCAAGTCAAGTCAAGTATAAATAGAGTGCGGGAGGCACTCTATTTACTCACTCACTTCTCACACATGCACTCAAGCAGGAGTGGCACACTTATGGAGGAGGAGGATCTGCTTCTAGGTTGTGTCTATCTCTTTTGGTTGGTTGTATCATTGCTCTATCTATCTCTGAGGAAGTTATTGGGGTTTTTCACCTTTATGGTTTTCCCCAAGTAAATCTTTGTGTCTCTTGTGTGCTTGCATTATTGTCTCCATGATTGATATGCTGTAGATATGTTGTACATGTTGTTCTCTCAGTTAAGATCCTAGATCAGATTGAAGTAAATTCTGAAAATTTAACATGGAATCAGAGCTAGCCTGAAAGAATGCATGATATGGCATGTATGACACTTGTTGCACTTACGATGCTAGGGCTTGATATAGCAAAAACCAGTCATCGTAGCACTTTCGCTGTAAATCCGTTTTGGTGAATTTTTAGGATCTACAATTGTTACAGGACCAAGATTAAATATACTGGTACCTTGTGTCCAAAGGAAAACCTCTAATTCGTTGTACTTTGTGATTTATGATCTGTGCAATATAGGGTTTCTGCCTCTTCCAGATCTGAGTTAAAATCAGGTGACCTTGGGAAAAAGGTCATAACTTGGGCTAGGAAGCTCCAAATGAAATTTCGTAAAAAGTTACAAGTAGTAAACAGACTGTACTATCTCAGAAAACTTTTTCAGAGGCCGAAGGTGAACCAGTGACACGTGGCACGCCGTACAAGTTCACTCTCCTGTATTATCCCATAAACAGGTCACGTTGCGACACTTGGAATAACTCTCTCTCAGAGAATCCAATTGAGGTCATACCTGTTAGGATGGAAATATAACAGGCCGAGCTATCTCAGGAAAGATTTTCAGAGGTCGAAGTTGAAACAGGGACACGTGGCACGCCATACAAGTTCGATCTCCTGTATTATCCCAAAACAGGTCATGTTGCGACATTTGGCATAACTCTCTCTCAGAAAATCCAATTGAGGTCAAACCTATCAGGATGGAAATCTAACAGGTCAGGCTATCTCAGGAAACTTTTTCAGACCCTGTGGATCAAAAATTTTGGAGTTACACCAGAAACAATCAGGTACATATTTCTGTCAAAACAGAATTATTTTTTGGTACCTTCATTCATGGCTTCCGCAAATTAGGGCTTTGGAGAAAGTTGAAATTTTTGTAATCGGAGACCACAGCTGAATGCTACTCATCAAAATAAAAATTTAGAGACCAAGATCAGAATTTTTGGTTGGGCAGAAGGCCGGGCTTGATCAGACCCTAGTTCGGGACTTTGATCAGGAAAGTGGAAAATTAGGGCTTCTGTAAAAATGGGAATTTTTGAAATCTGTGACCATGGCTGGAAGCTCCTCAGAAAAATAGAAGCTTAGAGCTTTGGATCAAACGTTTTGATTGGGAAGAAGAGTGGGCTTCATCAAACCCCAGTTCAGGGTCACGTCCAGTGAATCCGGAAGTTTCAAAGGCAAAATTGAGGAGTGAAACTTTGCAGTTTTCAAATTCTGAATATACCAGTTTGATCAGCTCATCAAGGCGCATATTTCTATCCTTTAGGAAGTTTGAAATTAAAAGTTTGAATTTTTGGGGTTTCTCTAACAAACCCATATCTAGCTCCAGGTCCATTTCTTGCAAATCAAGTGGATAGGGTTAATCCTAGAAGAAGATGGATTGGTCGCCTGCATAAGTGAAGGAGTTCCTGTTTCAAAGGGAGATAAGGCTAAGGCTTTACATAAGGAGATTACAAGCAATCTCGACAGGTATGACTCATCGAGGTATGTTTTGAGATTTGTTCTTAATTAAGTTTATGGTATGTTTGTCTTCATGTTATTACGGTTAGTACAATCTTGATTTTAGATTTGTCGTATCACCTTAACAAAATTATGAATGCATGATAGAAGATATTCATTGGTTAGGGTGTTGACACTTATAATTGTACTAATGCATTATGGTGTTGTATGAGGTTTATGTTGTCTCCTAACATGAAAGGTACACCAAGAAAGACAAATCATGTTCCAGTTCAAGAACATATGATCATGATGACATAAGGATAAATACTCATCCATTGTCATGGATCTCATAGAAGATCCATTTACGAGGTATGTATAACTTGGTTTTATAATGGCTAACCTATGAGATATACAGGTTACTAGCACAAGTCATTGAAGAAGAACAAGAAGACATCATGTGAGTATGTTAGACATAACTAGCTAGCATGCTAATCCAAGTATTTTTTTCCTATATCAAGCTAGAATCCTACCTTGTGTTAGGATTTTATACTGTTGTTGATAATGATTATTCATGAAGTCATAGGTTTGAATAATCATGGTTGTATGCATATTATGTTTCTTACCATAATTGATGATATGACTAACCAGAAGAATCATGAAGGTATAGGTTTGAGTAATTATAGGTTTAGACATGTTATGCTTCTTATGATTTGACTAACCATAAGAATCCTACATAAACCTTGAATGCTAATGCTTATTATTTCTGTTTGAAATGATCATGAGTATATATGCTTGAGATTATTGTGTTTTAATAGTATACTAATGAATGTATGATTTTATATGAGTTCACAAGGATAACACAATCATGATACTAATAAGCATGCATAGGGAACAAGGATGAATATGAGCTCAAGAACAGGTAATTCAGGAAGCAAAGATCAAGAGGGAGCACACTCTAGTTGTTCCTGCAAGAAAGCAAAGGAGCACACTTCAGTAGTTTCTGCAAGGATGCAGATATTCAGAGGGAGTTGACCATCTCTCTACATTCCACAACAGAAAGGTGTAGAAGAAGCTACTGCAGATTAGGACTCCAGCAGCTCCTTCAAGAAAGCAAAGACTCAGAGGGAGTCCACCCAACGAACAAACAAAGATAAGTATTTTAATTATCATTTCTTGCATATGTGTTTGTTTAAATAAAATTGTTCAATGATGTATATGCTCATGTTCCTAGACTTAGGATATGTATTGTGCATATTAGAATAGTTGCATTGATGAACCGTATACTACTAATATACATGGATAAGTGGCCTATGGCACTGTACAACAATCCATTGCTACTTATCTAGAATGAAACCTCTTTGCTGACATGTTGGGAGTTGTGCACACTCTTAACAATGTTCTGGTAGAGATTGGAAGGCATCTAGAAAGTTACAGGATATGGATAAATGTTGTATTGAAGCATTGGCTAAGATAATTGCATGACTGTATAACGTATTTCTTTATGTGTAAGAATTTGTTCTGAAAACTATGAGATGTTTTCTAATCATGCAATTTAACTTGTTGTGTAGGAAAGATCATATGCCATCTCCTACAAAAGAAGAACTACAACATTTGTTCCAGCAACAAAAGATATCTATTGAAGATATTGAAGATATTGAAGTCCCAGGATCTGGGATGAAGAAATGGAATGCCATGATCCGTCGATCATGAAGAATGATGTTTGGGATGTAGTCCCAAGATGTGAAAGGAAGTTTGTTATGACTTCCAAAAGGAACTATCAGATCAAGCATGTTGCAGATGGCAGCATTGAGATGAAATAGAAGATGCACCAGATGGATTTCAAGACAGCATGGTGTAGTCATTTATGTGTGCAAAACTTGGTATGGTAGGATAGATAGCTTTCTATCCAGTTTGGGCTTTACCAAGAGTAAAGCGGATTCGAACCCTTACTACAAGGTTGAGGAAGGAAATCTAGTGATACTACTTTTGTATGCAGATAACCTGTTTGTTACAGGTGAAAATAGATTGATTGCCGACACGCAGCGGAAGCTTACTACCGAGTTCGAGATGAAGAACTTGGGGATGATGCACTATTTGTTTTGGCATGGAGGTGTGGCAGAGTGCATATGGAATCTTCCTTGGACAAGGGAAGTATGTAGTAGAGATCCTGAAGAGGTTCGGGATGATGGACTGCAAGGATATGGCCACACCTATGGCATCGAATCTGAAGCTTCTATGTGATGCTTCATCTGAGCTGGTTGATGTCTCTTTGTATCGTCAGATGATTGGGTCCTTGATGTACCTGACGAACACGAGACCAGACATTTGCTTTGCTGTGAAAACATTGAGCTAATTCCTGACGGATCCGAGGAGTGTTCACCTGGTTGCTGTAAAGCATGTTCTGAGGTACCTGAAGGGTACAGTGGATTATGGGCTCAAGTATGAGGTGAATCAAAAGTTTAACCTGCAGGGTTATGTTGATTCAGTTTGGAATGACAGTGCTGCAGATAGGAAGAGCACATCTGGGTGTTGCTTCAGTATGGGATCAGGTGTGATCTCTTGGTTTAGCAGGAAGCAGTCCTGCGTAGCACTGAGTACAGCTGAGGCAGAGTATGTTGCAGCCTGCTCAGCTAGTTGTGAGGCAGTATGGCTATGGAAGCTACTGTCTGAGTTATTTGATCTCCCGTTGGAGGCTACTGGTATCTTCTGTGATAACCAGAGTTGTGTGAAGCTGTCCGAGAACCCAGTGTTTCATGACAAGTCGAAACACATAGAGATCAAATATCACTATATCCGGGATATGGTGCAGAGAGGAGCTGTGAAGCTCCTATATGTTGCGACAGACGAGCAGATTGCAGATGTGCTGACGAAGCCACTAGCCAGGGTGAAGTTCGAGTACTTCAGAGAGAGGCTTGGCATTCTTCAGATCGAGGACACTTCGAGGAAGAAGTGATGGACACATTTGCTGAAGCCATTCCAAGCATGTTGGAAGGAGGATCCTTCACATGGCTATGGATGTAAGCGCTGGATGATGAGCATCAGGATGATGTTCTGGTTTCTGCTTGGATATGATCAGTTGGATCATTTTTATGTATGTATGTACGCATCATGTTGATGCTGGATATGATCAGTTAGATCATGTGTATGTATTTTCTATATGCATCATGTTGGATTCTTGGACCATGTATCTGTATATGTATCAGGTGGATACATTGTATGATCAGGTGGATCATGTATGGTGATATGTATCATGTATTTGTATTTGTATCAGGTGGATACATTGATGATCAGGAGGATCATGTATGATGATATGTATCAGGTAGATACTTGGTATGCATCAATTAGATGCATTGATGATCAGGTGGATCAGGTATGATGACATGCAGCAGGATGTTGCAGTGATGATCAGGAAGATCATAGATGACGAGCTTCAGGATGTTGCTCCAGAGGACATGCAACAGGATGTTGCAGTGATGATCAGGATGATCATAGATGACGAGCTTCAGGATGTTGCTCCAGATGACATGTAGCAGGACGTTGCAGTGATGATGATCAGGATGATCATGGATGCATCAGGATGATGTATGGTGAGTATCAGGATGATACTCTATGGCCGTGGATCAGGTTGTGCAGATGAGCATGTAATCTGGTGCCCTGGGAGATTTGCAGATGGTCTTTTGAGGTTTTTCCTATGGCATGTAATATCGGTGCCCTGGCACATCTGGAAAATGCTCTTTCGAGGTTTTGCTCTGGGAGGACATGTAATTCGGTGCCCTGGGAGATCTGCAGATAGTCTTTCAAGGTTTTTCCTATGGCATGTAATAGCGCCCTGGGATATCTGGCAGATGCTCTTGCGAGGTTTTGTCCTATGGCATGTAATAGCGCCTGGGAGATCTGATAGGTTGGGCAGTGTGCCCGTAATCAGTCCTGGGATGCTCTTGCGAGGTTTTGCCATGACCACATGTAATTTGTGCCCTGGGAGATTTCAGGTCGGAGTTGTGTACCCGTAACATCCTGAGATGCTCTTGCTAGGTTTTGTGGTGACCACATGTAATAGCGCCCTGGGAGATCCTTCAGGTTGGAGTTGTGTACCCGTAACATCTTGGGATGCTCTTTCGAGGTTTTGTGGTGAGGTCACATGTAATTCGGTGCCCTGGGAGATCCTATAGGTAGAGCTGTGTGCTTGTAACAGCCTGGGATGCTCTTTCGAGGTTTTTTGACGCACGTAATCAGTCCTGAGGATTCCATAGTATGGCCAGTGATGATGAAGACCTGCAGGTGGTGGGCCTACATCCAGTATGAAAAAGGACTGGCTCTATAGAACTTCCTATGACGAGTAGATTCGGAGATTTATTGAGATAGCAGCAGCAGTGACGATGATGATGACTCGATGATGATTATCCAGTGACGATGATCCAGAGAAGATGACTTGTGCTAGAAGAACTGTGCTGAGGAATACCTTCCTAGTTAAGAGGGAGTGTTGATGTATATGTAACTTCGGAATGTATTTCACATATATGTATATTGTATTCCTATAGAGATGGTATTATTCCTCTATACGGAAGTGTCGTCATTTATATTGTAAGTGTCGTAACTTATACTTGATGGGTTATTAGACCACCTTGTTCGGGTCGGCCCTATATAGGTCATGTGGGTCGAAGGGTTATTAGACCACCCTATTGGGGGTCGGCCATGTGGGTCAAAGGGTTATTAGACCACCCTATTGGGGGTCGGCCCAGTCAGCATTATGTTATGTGGTTAAGTTCAAGCCTACATGAGTTAGGTAAAAAAGGAAGTCAAGTCAAGTATAAATAGAGTGCGGGAGGCACTCTATTTACTCACTCACTTCTCACACATGCACTCAAGGAGGAGTGGCGCACTTATGGAGGAGGAGGATCTGCTGCTAGGTTGTGTCTATCTCTTGTGGTTGGTTGTATCATTGCTCTATCTATCTCTGAGGAAGTTATTGGGGTTTTTCACCTTTATGGTTTTCCCCAAGTAAATCTTTGTGTCTCTTGTGTGCTTTCATTATTGTCTCCATGATTGATATGCTGTAGATATGCTGTACATGTTGTTCTCTCAGTTAAGATCCTAGATCAGATTGAAGTAAATTCTGAAAATTTAACAATAGGGACTTCTTCAACCTTCAAAAAAGTGAAGGATATTTTATGAAACCTTCAGGATGCTACATATAGATCTCCTCATGAAGGTCACCATGAAGAAAATGACTCTTCACATCCATATGGTTAACCTCCCATTGCTTGGATGTAGTAATGGCCAAAACTATCCTGATTGAGTCCATCTTTGCCACAGTTGAAAATATTTTTGTGTAGTCCACTCCATGGAATTGAGAGAAGCCCTTAGCAACCAATATGGCTGTATATTTCACTTAGAACCATCAACATCCATTTTGGTCCTATACACCCACTTGCATGCACCAACTTCCTCTTGGGAGGAAGAGGAACCAACTCCCTTGGCGCATTGTCATGAAGAGACTTCAACTCTTCTTGCATGGATTCTTTCCACTTGGGTCATGTGATGCTTCTTAATATGATTGTGGATCAGATCCAACCATAATAAAACACCTCCCAGGAATATTTGAATCACAAGAAGAAAATGCATTTTGAAACTGATATCCAATCTTCCTAGGTTCTTGTGGATCTCTTACAAGTTCACCAACAGCTTGTATGGTTTTATCAGCACACATAGGCCTTGTAGGAAGGTCATGATATGCATGCATGTCATCATATTCATCCTCAACATCAAAATAATAAATATCAGAAAATGAAACATCACTTGCATCCTCTGCAAGTGCAGGATTTGAGCATTCCCCTTCTTCTTGGTCAGCTGCTTGCATGGGCTCTTCTTCAAACTGAACACTCCTCTCAATGAAATTATTTTGAGATGAGGGATCAAAGAGCTTGTATCCCTTGGAATATTCTACATAACCAACCATAATGGAATTTTTTTTTTGGGTTGTAACGCCTTTGTTTTCTCTGGAGGTAGTATAGCCCGTGCTCTTGAGCCAAACACCCTAAAATGAGACACATTAGGCTTATGTCCCATCCAAGCCTCGAATGGAGTCTTGCCTTCCAATTCCTTGTGTGGCACTATATTCTGAACATATGTATCACAATTAATGGCTTCAGCCCATATTTTATGAGATAAATACTTATCCTATAACATATAGGTAGACATCTCACAGAGTCTAACTGAGTCTAACTGAGTCTAACTGAGTCTAACTGAGTCTAATTGAGTCTAACTGAGTATAATAAGTGTAACTGATGGTAAGTGGCACTAATTTAGGGATGGAGTCTCAGTGGAGGGCGCATGAGGAGTTAACTGCACTCAAAATATGTATTCAAGTCTCATCGAAGGTCAATCGGAGTGATAACAGCAGTGAGGAGTCAGACTAGCCTCAAATCAAGGAAAGACTGGTGGCTAACTAAAGTGAACAGGACTGTTAGGTGAGAAAAGGTGCCCTTCTGCAATGGAAGGTGAGAAGTGGGTGCCTCCCTGACTAGGAGGGCTAAATCTGAGTGGAAAGTAGCTCCCGAGTGCTGGAAGACTAGCGACTAGGTGCTGGAGGCATCAAATTGGTGACTGGGCAGCATGGGGGTGCATGCAATGCATGCAAAATGCAAAATGCATGAAAAGTACATGACTAAATGATGAGATGTCCTAAAACCCCCCCTCAAGCTATACTATGATGTTAAAAATTAAATGCAGGGCCCTAGTTACTGAGACCAAAGGTCACCCCAATACATTAATCCAAAAAATGTTGAAAATAAGCTAAGTGAGGAAAGAGGGAAAAACCAGTGGGAAGAAATCCCCCCCCTCAAGCTAAACATAAAAATGGATCTAATTTGTCTCCACCATGATGGAACTCACCCCCAACAGTGAACGGAGGTAAGAGAAATTCTTCTCAGTGAAGCTCTTGGTGAAGATGTCTGCAATTTGCTCATCGGTAGGGCAATATTGCAGAATGATAGTGCGATCATGCACCAACTCTTGGATGTAGTGCATATGAATCTCAATGTGCTTGGTCCTCTGTCGCTAAACTGGATCGGTGGAGTTCTTAAAAGCACTTTTATTTTCACAAAATAGGATAGTCGAAGTAGTGCTACCAAAATCAAACTCGGAAAGAATACCCTGCAACCAAACTACCTGAATGCAGGCATTGACTACCCCTCGATACTCTGCCTCTGCTGAAGAAAATGCAATGGTTGCCTAATTTTTTCTTGACCAACAAATAGGGCCATGGCCAATCATGAAAACATATCCAGAAGTGGACTTTCGATCTATGCTATCACCCGCCCAATCTGAATCAGTAAAACCAATGAAATCTAGCTCAGAATCTGCAGCATAATGTATGCCAAAATGTCTCGTACCTTGCACATACTGCAAGATCCGCTTGGCTGCCCACCAATGAAGCCCATGGGGCTGCTGCATATACCTTGATAAAGCACTCACGGCATAATATATATCAGGCCTTGAGTGTGTCAAGTAGATTAGTGAACCAATCAACTGTCGATACATAGTGCAATCTGCAAGCGGTGTAGAATTTCCCTCTTCAAGACTGATTCCTGAGAGGAATGGAAACGGAGAAAACTTAAATTATGCCATATTAAACTTTAATAGCAGGTATTTAGCATACTTTTGCTGAGATAATGTGATCCCATCAAAGTTTTGAGCTATCTCCAAGCCCAAAAATTGCTTAAGCAAGCCCAAATCGCTCATATCAAAAGCTAGATTTAAAGCGGTTTTCAGCTTGTTAATTGTAAGGAGAGTGCTACCAGTAATGAGAAGATCATCAACATATAAAACAAAAATCAGAAAATTACGTTTAACTTGCTGTAGGTACACATTTGGATCATATTTGCATCTTTTGAAATTCTGAGAAAGAAGGAAGGAGTCCATCTTTGCGTACCAAACTCTTGGGGCCTGTTTCAATCCATACAAAGATTTTTTCAACCTACAAACTAATGATGGATCTGATATGTATCCTTCTGGATGCTTCATATATACTTCTTCATCCAGGTCTCCATGTAAAAAAGCACTCTTCACATCCATATGGTGCACTTCCCAGTGCTTGGATGCGGAAATGGCCAAAACTAGGCGGATGGAATGCATCTTTGCAACCGGTGCCAAAGTCTCAGTGTAGTCCACTCCTTGGACTTGGGAGAAACCTTTTTCCACCAGCCTAGCTTTTTATTTTCTGATAGAGCCATCAGAATCAACCTTTGTATGGTATATCCACTAGCATTGAACTAATTTTCTTCCAGGTGGAAGAGAAACTAGCTCCCATGTATTGTTCTTTTGAAGAGAACTGTACTCTTCATCCATGGCGGTTTGCCATCGTGGATCTTGGTGGGCATGGTAGTATGATTTGGGATCTGAACCAATCATAAAATAAAATTTCTCAGATAATAATGGATCATAAAATTAAAGAGCCATACCTGCTCTTTGAAAGTCTGCTCTTGTTCTCCTTGGATCAGCAAGATTTCCAATGTTTGGAGCAGCAGATTGTAGAGTGTTTTGGGCCCACATTGGTAACTGAGGAGGATCATTATGGTCTGATTCCAAACCTGATATGTCATGGAAATAAAATTCTGATAAAATATCATAGATATCAGATCCAATGCTTTCTTCATATTCTCTCGAATCTTCATCTTGTGGAGGCTGTGGATCGGAAGTGTTTTCCTCGACTAGTTTCAAATCTAGCAGCGGTTCTTCAAACTTCACACTTCGCTCTATTAATATATTTTTGGATTTGATATTCATGAGTTTATATGATTTTGATTCTTCCCCCTTTCCTATTAGGATACATTCAATACTTTTTGGATCCAAATCTTTTCTCTTATCAAAAGGAATTCTAGCCCATGCAATGGAGCCAAAAACCCTCAAATTTGACACATCCGGTTTGCGACCATTGAATGCTTCAAAAGGAGTTTTACCTTTCATGGATGAATGTGGAACTCGGTTCGGAATGTATGTAGAAAAATTCATGGCTTCATCCCAAATATTTGCGGCCAAACCTTTTGACTCAAGCATACAGGTAGCCATCTCTTTCAGTGACTAATTCTTCCTTTCCGCTACACCGTTCTGCTGGGGTGTGTAGGGAATTGTATGTTGGATCTGAATTCGACTTTCAGCACAAAGTTGCAGAAACTCAGTCTTGATATATTCTCCTCCATTATCAGATCTAAAAGCTTTGATATTTCTCTTAGTGGCGGTCTCAACAGAAGCCTTAAAATCCTTGAATTTTCCAAGCACTTCTAACTTGTTTTTGAGAAAAATACCCAAGTAAAGCGGGAGAAGTCATCGATGAATGTCAAAACATACCTTGAACCATTCATGGAAATATTTGGCAGTGGACCACTGATATCATAATGTATGAGACCCAAAATAGTAGAAGCTCTGCTAGCTTTTTCGTGGTCGAACTTGTGCTCAGGGTGCTTCCCAACAATGCAACCGGGGCAAATTCCCTTCGAGGAACGGAGTTGCGGAAGACCATAAACCATGGATTTCTGTTGTAACAGAATCAAATGCTTGTAATTAAGGTGTCCAAAACTTCCATGCCAAAGCCTACTAACCTCATTTCCATGAGTGAGGAGAGCAGTGGGCTTTTCAAGCGGCACAAAGTGAGAAAACTCATAGTATTTTGCAGTGTGGTTTGCCTTTCCGACTGCAATAAGTCTTCCACTTTAAATATCAAAAATTTCAACTTTGTTAGGGCTGAATGTAACTTTCTTTGGTTCACTAGTGTGTGTCATTTGATACACAGAAAGTAGATTTGAATCCAAGGAAGGCAAATAAAGAACATTCTGAAAACTTCCATGCTCTAAATGGATGGTACCTTTACCCTTTGAACAAATTTTTGAGTCATCTCCCAAATGGATGGGGATGGATTTGCTTGGATCAAATGAATAGAAGGAGTCAATATTTGCAGCCATATAATTCGAGGCACCGGAATCTATCAGTAGAGTGGTGGGTTTTGAAACAGTTGCCATGAGTTCTTGGCCTCTTTCATGATCATCATTTCTATCCTTCTTCCGTGCACCGTCAGGAAGAGTTATGTTATTCTTTTCCAAAAGAAGGGCCATTTGATCTATTGTATTCTTCATGCATGAAATTTCAGGATGAAATCCATGGTTGCAATAAGTACATTTAGATTTTTCTTTACCCTTTTGCTTGTTCCTTGAACCGGATGGTGCATCCAATTGCTTGCTTTTCTCTCTTTGATTGGTAGGTTCGAATTTGGGCTTTTTTTTTCTTTTGCTTTCCTTTTCCATTCAAATTCTTGGAACCTTGAACAAATAGGGCTGAATCTTTGGAGCTGATGGACCCCATTTGAATCAACGTGTCATGCTCTTTGGTAACGGATTCAATGAAGGCTTTCAAGGTAGGCATCTTCCAATTCGGGGTAGTTAGCCGACCGGAATTGAAAGTAGAGACAAATACCGAGAAATCTTTACCAAGTTTTGAAAGAATGGAGAGGATCAATTGCTTATCCTCTTTGATCACTCCAATGTTCTTCAACTATAAGGACAAATGCTTGAATCTTGTGAAAAAATCATTGATGGTCTCGAAATTTTCAGGATTCAATGCAATCAATTAATTTTCCAACTGAAAAGACCGCATGTCATCTTGCTTTCCGAAAAGCTTCTCAAGTTACTCTCATATTGCCTTTGGAGTAGTCAATCCACTGAGGTGAAAGTGAAGATCCTTGGAAATATTGAGGCAAAGAAGACCATATGCTTCATCCAACTTGTTGAAGTGCTTTGATTTTTCAATGAGTGTATTGGGCTCAACTTCGAGGCCCATGGTGACTCTGTAGTACCCTCTTGAGCACAACATAATCTACATGTCATTATTCCATTCAAAATAATTGAAGGGAGTGAGTAGCTTAGAAGAAGAAGAATCCTTCTCAATGATAGCGAATGCACTTGAGGGAGATGATAAACCTACAAATCACAATCAAAACAAGAACAGTAAGGTCGAACAATCCACCCTTTTAGAGTTGCATCACACCTAGGATTGGAGATCAAGCAAGCTTGAATGATTCCAATGTATCATATCTAGGAATTCTGTGGAAAACTCGAGCTTCTGGAGTGGATTGGAGTGTATTTTTCATCTTTGCATGCACATGAGATTTTGCATGCCAAACTTTCAGTAATTTTGAGCAAATTCACTCAATTCTTCATGTAGAACACCTGTAGAAGAGAGATCTTGTCCCTGCAATGGCTCTGATACCATGTAAAATTAGTCACAGCAGATCTATTGAACAATAATATTAATCACAAAGATGTAAAACAATTTGGAGTGATCAATTTGAATTATCCGAGGTCATTCGAATATACTGCATGGTGTAGCTTGGATCCAACTAGGAGTCCTCATCATCAATCAGTGGTGGTCATCAATGCACAAGTCACTGTCATACAGGTGTCAAACTGAGTCTAACGGAGTCTAACTGAGTCTGACTGAGTGTAATAAGTGTAACTGATGGTAAGTGGCACTAATGTAGGGATGGATTCTTAGTGGAGGGCGGATGAGGAGTTAACTACACTCAGAATAGGTATTTAAGTCTCATCGGAGGTCAATCAATGTGATAACAGCAGTGAGGAGTCAGTCTAGCCTCAAATCAAGGAAAGACTGGTGGCTAACTGAAGTGAACTAGACTGGTAGGTGAGAAAAGGCGCCCTTCTGCAGTGAAAGGTGAGAAGTGGGCGCCTCCTTGACTAGGAGGGCTAAAAATAAGTGGAAAGTAGCTCCCGAGTGCTGGAAGACTAGGGACTAGGTACTGGAGGCATCAAACTAGTGACTGAGTAGCATGTGGGTGCATCCAATGCATGCATGCAAAGTACATGACTGAATGATTAGATATCCTAACAGAATGGGGACTTGATAGATATTTGCTTCCAAGAGGCTATTGAGGAAAAATAGCCACAAGAGTGAATAGTCTTCCCTGATTTGGGAGAATCCTTGAGTTTGTAGCAAGGAAACAATATTTTAAATTGTAAGTTAGTATCCCAAAATCCAAATGGAAAAGCAAACTCTAAACAATAAATAAAAATGAAATGAAATGAAATAAAAGAGACAAGTGTTAAGCATAAAAAAATAACAAGATTATGTCAAACCAAATGTTTATTGCCCAATAGTCTAGTTAAATACAATGGTGTGACCTAGGAGGGGAGGGAATAAAAGGGAATCCAACAATATCCCTTAGGGAGATCCTTTCTATCCACACAATTGCAAGATAACTAGCATAGAAAAATGCATAAACACTTGATTTTTAGAGGAAGAATGCAAGGGATATTTTGCATTCCAACTTGAGGTAATAAGTGGATTGAAAGATGAGCTCTCAATGTGTGAAATTATAATCACAGTAGGATATACTAGCTAATAATTTCCTCACAAATCAAGAATTTGGCTAAGTATGCATGATAATAGTGTAAAAGAAGCACAATATACACAATGAATGACGAAAATAGCTGGTAATTCTATTACTTTCCAACCCAAAATCAAGTTGGTAACATCATTATATTAAATTTGGAATAAATCGTGAGCCTTTGGAGGCATCTGAATGAGCTACAAGTGGCTAGTCTCCCAAATCACCCTAAATGGTCACGAATTGCAAATTTGGATGTTGGGATGGAATTAGTGGTCAATAATGATGGCTTCACATGAGTGTTGGAGAAAGTGGTGGAGTGGAAGTGGCCTTAGATTGGCCAAAACTAGCAAAAAAGAGGCAAAATGGCCAAGTTCAATGCTTGTGTACCCCCCATTCAAACTTAGATCCATAAAATAGGGGATAAGGGCATTCCTTGGTGGATTATTGGTCATAAATGAGGTTAGTAGAAATAAATGAGGGTGCCTTATCCTCCGGTTGACCAAATGTGGGCGCCAAAGTAGCTGGAATTGTTCATAATGAGCATAACAACCTTACACAACATCATTAACCTTGCTTGAACCAACAGTCATTAATAAAACATCATTGAGACTATGGTCCTAGGTGTAATAATGTTCTAACACCCCCCCTTAAGCTAGACTTATGTAGCCAAAACAAAATTAGGCCTTGGAAACTAAGGCTCAAGTCACCTCTTACAAATATTTATTAGTCCATGTAACCAAGGTAAAGAGGAAAACCACATGGGAACAAAACCTCCCCTAAAAAATGGACATGAAGTAAAATATGAAACATATATCAACCTTCACCATGCATCACCCACCCCAAGGAGTGATCTAAGGTGGATGAAAGTCTTCTCTGCATAACTCTTGGTGAAGATATCAGCAGTTTGCTCAGAATATGGGAATACTGCAAGGATATGATATGGTCATGCACCAAGATCCTAATGTAGTGCATGTGTATCTCTATGTTCTTGGTCCTCTATATCTGTACTAGATCATTGGATATCTCGATTTCACTTTGATTATCACAACATATGATTGTGGGTGAATCAAATGCAAATCCAAACTCCCCAAGAATACCTTAAGGCCATACACATTGTGTAGTTGCTTTCACTGGGCCTCAGTTGATGCTAAGGAAATAGTGTGCTACTTCTTTCTAGACCATCAAATGGGACCATGTGCAAGCATAAAGACATAACCATAAGTGGATTTCCGGTCAGTGCTATCGCCTACCCAATCCGAAACAGTAAAACTAGCTAGTTCAAGTGATGAACTAGTTGCATAATGAATCCCAAACTATTTGGTTCCTTGCACATAATGTAAGATCCTTTTGGCATCCTTCCAATGGATCTCATGAGGCTCTTGCATGTATCTAGAAACAAAACCTAATGCATAATCCAAATATGGTTGAGAGTGAGTGAGATACAACAAGCTCCAAACTAGTTGTCTATACAGCGAACTATCCACCAATGGTCAGGAACCCCAATCATGAAGTTTTACCCCTAAAAGGAAGGGAAACTTAGCAGCCTTACATTCATACATTCTGAAATTGTGTATCATATATGAATCATATTTTGATTTTGAAACTTTGATCCCTGCACTAGATTGGTCAATCTCCAAGCCAAAAATTGTTTCAACAATCCTAGATTAGACATAGAAATTACACTTTGCAACGCAGCTTTAACTGAGCCTCTATCTTCAATACAACTTCCATTGATAAAAAGGTCATCAAAATACAATACAATTATCAAAATAGAGTCACTAAAATTCTGCAAATAGACATTTGGATCAGACTCGCATCTTTCAAAACCTTGAGATAGAAGAAAGTTGTCCATCTTTGCATACCAAGATCTAGGGGCTTGCTTGAGGCCATATAGAGACTTCTTCAACCTTCAAAAAAGTGAAGGATATTTTATGAAACCTTCAGGATGCTACATATAGATCTCCTCATGAAGGTCACCATGAAGAAAATGACTCTTCACATCCATATGGTTAACCTCCCATTGCTTGGATGTAGTAATGGCCAAAACTATCTTGATTGAGTCCATCTTTTCCACGGTTGAAAATATTTCAGTGTAGTCCACTCCATGGAATTGAGAGAAGCCCTTAGCAACCAATATGACCTTATATTTCAGTTAGAACCATCAACATCCATTTTGGTCCTATACACCCACTTGCATTCACCAACTTCCTCTTGGGAGGAAGAGGAACCAACTCCCAAGTCGCATTGTCATGAAGAGACTTCAACTCTTCTTGCATGGATTCTTTCCATATTGGGTCATGTGGTGCTTCTTAATATGATTTTGGATCAGATCCAACCATAATAAAACACCTCCCAGGGATATTTGAATCACAAGAAGAAAATTCATTTTGAAACTGATATCCAGTCTTCCTAGGTTCTTGTGGATCTCTTGCAAGTTCACCAACAGCTTGTATGGTTTTATTAGCACACTTAGGCCTTGTAGGAGGTTCATGATATGCATGCATGTCATCATATTCATCCTCAACATCAAATTAATAAATATCAGAAAATGAAACATCACTTGCATCCTCTGCAAGTGTAGGATTTGAGCATTCCCCTTCTTCTTGGTCAGTTGCTTGCATGGGATCTTCTTCAAAATGAACAGTCCTCTCAATGAAATTATTTTGAGATGAGGGATCAAAGAGCTTGTATCCCTTGGAATATTCTACATAACCAACCATAATGGAATCCTTGTTTTTGGGTTGTAAGGCCATTGTTTTCTTTGGAGGTAGTATAGCCCGTTCTCTTGAGCCAAACACCCTGAAATGAGACACATTAGGCTTATGTCCCATCCAAGCCTCGAATGGACTCTTGCCTTACAATTCTTTGTGTGGCACTATATTCTAAACATATGTATCAAAATTAATGGCTTCAGCCCATATTTTATGAGACAAATACTTAGCCTATAACATATAGGTAGACATCTCACGGAGTCTAACTAAGTCTAACTGAGTCTAACGGAGTCTAATGGAGTCTAACTGAGTCTAACTGAGTGTAATAAGTGTAAAAAATGGTAAGTGGCACTAATGTAGGGATGGAGGCTCATTGGAGGGTGCATGAGGAGTTAACTGCACCCAAAATATGTAGTCAAGTCTCATCGGAGGTCAATCGGAGTGATAACAGCAGTGAGGAGTCAGTCTAGCCTCAAATCAAGGAAAGACTGGTGGCTAACTAAAGTGAATTGGATTGGTAGGTGAGAAAAGGCGCCCTTCTGCAATAGAAGGTGAGAAGTGGGCACCTCCCTGACTAGGAGGGATAAATCTGAGTGGAAAGTAGCTCCCGAGTGCTGGAAGACTAGGGACTAGGTGCTGGAGGCATCAAACTGGTGATTGGGCAGCATGCATGCATGAAAAATGCATGAAACGTACATGACTAAATGATGAGATATCCTAAAATCCCCCCTCAATCTATACTATGATGTAAAAAATAAAATGCAGGGCCGTGGTTACTGAGACCAAAGGTCACCCCAATACAATAATCCAAAAAATGTTGAAAATAAGCTAAGAGAGGAAAGAGGGAAACCCCAGTGGGAAGAAAGTCCCCCCATCAAGCTAAACATAAAAATGAATCTAATCTATCTCCACCATGATGGAACTCACCCCCAACAATGAACAGAGGTAAGAGAACTTCTTCTCAGTGAAGCTCTTGGTGAAGATGTCTGCAATTTGCTCATCGGTAGGGCAATATTGCAGAATGATAGTGCGATCATGCACCAACTCTCGGATGTAGTGCATATGAATCTCAATGTGCTTGGTCCTCTGCCGCTGAACTAGATCGGTGGAGATCTTAATAGCACTTTTATTGTCAAAAAAAAGGACAGTCTAAGTAGTGCTACCAAAATCAAACTCGGAAAGAATACCCTACAACCAAACTACCTAAATGCAGGCATTGACTGCCCCCCAATACTTTGCCTCTGCTGAAGAAAGTGAAATGGCTGCATAACTTTTGCTTGACCAGCAAATAGGGCCATGTCCAATCATTAAAACATATCTGAAAGTGGACTTCCGATCTATGCTATCACCCGCCCAATATGAATCAGTAAAACCAATGAAATCTAGCTCATAATTTGCAACATAATGTATGCCAAAATGTCTCGTACCTTACACATACTGCAAGATCTACTTGGCCACCAGCCAATGAAGCTCATGGGGATGCTGCATATACCTTAATACGGCACTCATGGCATAAGATATATCAGGCCCTGAGTGTGTCAAGTAGAGTAGTGAACCAATCAACTGTCGATACATAGTGCATTCTGCAAGCGGTGTAGAATTTCCCTCTTCAAGATTGATTCCTGAGAGGAATGGAAATGGAGCAGCCTTAAATTCTGCCATATTAAACTTTAATGGTAGGTCTTTAGCATACTTTTTCTGAGATAATGTGATCCCATCAAAGTTTTGAGCTATCTCCAAGCCCAAAAATTGCTTAAGCAAGCCCAAATCGCTCATATCAAAAGCTAGATTTAAAGCGGTTTTTAGCTTGTTAATTGTAAGGAAAGTGCTACCAGTAATGAGAAGATCATCAACATATAAAACAACAATCATAAAATTACCTTTAACTTTCTGTAGGTACACATTCGGATCATATTTGCATCTTTTCAAATTCTGAGAAAGAAGGAAGGAGTCCATCTTTGCGTACCAAGCTCTTGGGGCCTGTTTCAATCCATACAAAGATTTCTTTAACCTACAAACCAATGATGGATCTGATATGCATCTTTCTGGATGCTTCATATATACTTCTTCATCAAGGTCTCCATGTAAAAAAGCACTCTTCACATCCATATGGTGCACTTCCCAGTGCTTGGATGCGGAAATGGCCAAAACTAAGCGGATGGAATCCATCTTTGCAACCGGTGCAAAAGTCTCAGTGTAGTCCACTCCTTGGACTTGGGAAAACCTTTTTCCACCAGCCTAGCTTTGTATTTTCTAATAGATCCATCAGCATCAACCTTTTTACGGTAGATCCACTATCATTGAACTAATTTTCTTTCGGGTGGAAGAGAAACTAGCTCCCATGTATTGTTCTTTTGAAGAGAACTGTACTCTTCATCCATGGCGGTTTGCCATCGTGGATCTCAGTGAGCATGGTAGTATGATTTGGGATCTGAACCAATCATCAAATAACATTTCTTAGATAATAATGGATCATAAAATTAAGGATCCATACCTGCTCTTTGAAAGTCTTCTCTTGTTCTCCTTGGATCAGCAGGACTTCCAATGTTTGGAGCAGCAGATTGTAGAGTGTTTTGGGCCAACTTTGGTAACTGAGGAGGATCATTATGGTCTGATGTTAAGATTCAATATGCTAAGACAGAAAATAACAGCATTACATTCCATTTCACAATAATAGCATATATAGGATCACTGAAGAAACAACAAGCACAGCATAAACACAAGAGACACGGATTTATCATGGGAAACCCTCATGGGGTAGAAAACCCAGCAAATCTTCCTCAATATAGATGACCAGAAAATACAAAAGATGTAACCCTGAGCATAATCTCCTCCTTCTGCATAGAAGACCTCTCTCTCATAAGTGCTCCACTCTCAAGTGAGTGAGTGTGTGTGAAATGAGGAATACACCTCCTCTATTTATACACTACTCCGACTTGTCTTTTACACAAATCATGTAGGCTCAGATTTAACCATTGGGTTAAATACCCCACTACAACTGACTGGGATGACCCCTCTAGGGTGGTCTAATAACCCTTTGACCCACATAACACATACAAGGCCGACCCCCACTAGGGAAGTCTAATAACCCAAGTTACCACAATCTGACGGAGGAGTAAACATCTCCGGATATACAATAAGATCTTCAAGGAGGAATGAAACATCTCCAGAATAATAAAGTACAAATATAATATTCTTTGAAGTTACAATATCTCAACACTCCCCCTTAACAAGAAGGATATTATAACAACATCTGGAAGAGCAAGGAGCCATCAACATGATACATGATAAATCTATAAATCATTGGAAGCTTTCTCAACATCATCAGTAACTCAAGCAGTTACTGGAACATCTTCAATACTGGAACATCAACATCTTCAGTACTGAGTCCTTATCTTCTGTAGCACTCAAACAGCTACAGAAACATCAACATCTGTATCCTCACGATCATCAGCATCGTCATCACACGATCATCAGCATCGGGATCATCTCGATCTACAGCATCTCGATCATCTCGATCTACAGCATCTACATCATCTCGATCTATAGCATTTCGATCATCATGATCTACAGCATCTGGATCATCTCGATCTACAGCATCTGGATCATCTTGATCTACAGCATCTGGATCATCTTGATCTACATCATCTGGATCATCTCGATCTACAGCATCTGGATCATCTCGATCTACAGCATCTGGATCATCTTGATCTACAGCATCTGGATCATCACGATCTACAGCATCTGGATCATCTCGATCTACAGCATCTAGATCATCTCGATCTACAGCATCTGGATCATCACGATCTACAGCATCTGGATCATCTCGATCTACAGCATCTGGATCATCTATATTAGTATCCACACCAATACATATATCATCAAAATCATGTATTCTCACTAATACATCTATCATCAAAAGCATGTATTCTCACTAATACATCTATCATCAAAAGCATGTATTCTCACTAATACATCTATCATCAATACATAGCAGCATACTCTGCAACACAGATGATCATATTACAGGATGATCAATCCCACTCTCTTTAGGACATAGGTCCATGGATGATACAATCCAGATCAAGTTCCAGGATGATCAATCCTTATCACTTTAAGACAAGTCTCATGTCTAGGGACGATGCAATCCCATCACGTACATTTTGAACCCAGTTCATGGACAATGCATTCCTCACACATACCTTTAAGACAAGTCTCATGTCTAGGGATGATGCAATCCCATCACGTACATTTTGAACCCAGTTCATGGACGATGCAGTCCTCACACGTACCTTTAAGACAGGTCTCATGTCTAGGGATGATGCAATCCCATCACGTACATTTTGAACCCAATTCATGGACGATGCAGTCCTCACACGTACCTTTAAGACAAGTCTCATGTCTAGGGATGATGCAATCCCATCACGTACATTTTGAACCCAGTTCATGGACAATGCAGTCCTCACATGTACCTTTAAGACAAGTCTCATGTCTAGGGATGATGCAATCCCATCACATACATTTTGAACCCAGTTCATGGATGATGCAGTCCTCACACGTACCTTTAAGACAAGTCTCATGTCTAGGGATGATGCAATCCCATCACGTACATTTTGAACCCAGTTCATGGACGATGCAGTCCTCACGTACATTTTGAACCGAGGTCCAGGGATGATGCAGTCCTATCTTCAATTCTCGGAGACATCAGTCTACAGATCAATTCTAGGACCTAAGTCTGGGGAAGATACAATCCCCTACCTGTTCATTCAGGACTTCATTATCAGAGACCCAGTCTATGGCTCAATTCTGGGACAAGAGTCCGGGGACGATCCAATCCCCCACCTGTTCATTCAGGACTTTATTTTCGGAGACATCATGTCTATGACTCTCTTTTACAACATGTGTTCAAGGATGATACAATCCCTCTTCTTTCTCGGAGACATCTGTCTACGGCTCACTTTAGGACTGAAATCCAAGGATGATTCAATCCTCACATGTCCACGAAGGACTTCATTCTCGAAGAAATCTGTCTATGGCTCCTTTTAGAACATGTGTTCAAGGATGATGCAATCCCTCTTCTTTCTCGGAGACACCTGTCTACGGATCCTTTTAGAACATGTGTTCAAGGATGATGCAATCCCTCTTCTTTCTCAGAGACACATGTTTGCGGCTCCTTTTAGGACTAAAGTCTAGGGATGATCCAATCCCCTCATGTCCACCAAGGACTTCATTCTCGAAGACATACGTCTATGACTCTGTTTAGGACTGAAGTCCAGGGATGATCCAATCCCCCTTCTTTCTCGGAGACACCTATCTACGGTTCCTTTTAGAACATGTGTTCAAGTATGATGCAATTCCCTTGTCACCTTAGACCCTGTCTAAGGACCATCCACCAACCTCTCTGTCGGCATCACCAATATAGGTATCCACATCATCGACCTCACTGTCGATGCGGGCAATCTCATCATAAGTGATCACATCGCTCCCCCTTTCGAGGAGGGTCCTTCTGAACTATTTTAAGTTTGTCTCATAAAACTTTACTTGAGGTAGAGGTTTGGTTAGTACATTGTCAACTTGTTACAAATTCGAACTTTAATTCTTTTCTGCACCATATCTTGTATATAGAAATGTCAGATCTCTATGTGCTTTGACTTATCATGGAATACTGGATTCTCTTCCATTTTGGTACAACTCTGTTTGTCACATAGGATCACAGTTGGGTCCATTTTTATGTCAAACAATTCTGAATCCATACCGCTTCACAACTAGCAGAGCAAGCAGCCATATATTCCACTTGTGCTGAGAGCCACACTAGATTACTTCCTGTTAAACCACGAGATCATGGCTGATCCCAGACAATAACATCCTCTCGATGTGCTCTTCCTGTCTGGTACAATTTCTACCCAATCAACATCTATGTAGCCATCTGAAGTCATGATATCTAAGATAACATAGATCAAAGTCTATCGTATCCTTTAGGTACCTCATCACATGCTTTGCAACTAATAGGTGAACACATCTAGTTTCCACTAGATACTGACTCAAGGTGTTCACAGCAAATCATATATCTAACCTAGTATTCGTTAGACACATCAATGACTCAATATTTTGTCTGTACAGAGTTATATCCACTAACTCTGATGAGTCATCTGCTAACAACTTCAAGAGTGGCCATTCCAACACATCAAGTCCTTTTAATATTTCTTAGCCTACTTTCCCTGGTTGAGAAAAATTCCTTCTGAGCCTTGCCATACTTCCAGACCTAGGAAGTAATGCATCAATCTGAGATCTTTCATTTTCATTTCTGCAGCCATCTTCTTCTTTCTTTTCATGATCTGTTTCTCATTCCTTGTCAGAAAGAGATCATCGTCATACAATAATGGTATGATAGGTTTATCATCCACAACCTTAAGGTAAAGGTTAGGAACAACTTTACTTTTGGTAAAGCCCAAGCTTATCAAGAAACTGTCAATTCTCCCTTTTTTTTTTACTAAACATCATTCACACTCTGCATTGAATGATCTTTTGCATATCTATCTGTGCCATCTCTCATTATATGGGTCTACTGATATGAGCCTCAATATCATTCGAACTCTGTGGTGAGTTCCTTATTGCATCCATGTCATCTGTGTATAGAAACCATATTCAACCTTGTAGCAAAGGTTGAGATCCACATCACCCATGGTGATCATTAAGCTCATCAATTGATTATCGATCCTGGGAACCCATACAGAACCTGATTCACACTTCTTCTTTAATTACACCATTAAGAGAATGGTCTTATCTAGCCACTTGGAGCAAACATCTCATCATGATTATCTTCCTCTTTCTAAGAGAATCTTCTAGCCACAAGCCTTTTATAGTGTGTTTGATTTGTAAATCTTTTTGTTGAACATCCATCGCTTGTTCAGTGTTCATCATCCATCATGATCTTTCCTACAAATCAAAATTAAGTACATGATTAGTAATACTTCATAATCATCAAATCATATTGACATGATAACCTATTATGCATACAGATATCATTTACATAGTTATGCAACTGTTTTGACCAATACTTTGGCACAACACTTTCCCATATCTTGTATACATACAATGGCTATCTAGATGCCTTCCATCTCTACCAGAACATACTATCAAGAGTGTGCACAGCTCTCAGCATGTCAGCAAAGAGGTTTCATTCTAGACAAGCAACAATGGAATGTGTGTCCAACTTACCAATCATATGCATATCAGTAGTATACTGTTCAATGCTCTATGAATGTTTACACTCAGCATGATATATTCTAGGAATACAAATATACATACAAGCAATATCATTTACTATTTCAAATAACAACTCAAATACTTATCTTTTATGTTTGTGTGGTTGCCTCCCGCTTGATCTTCTATATGTCTTTTGAACTTCTATTCATTATGTACCACTGTGCATGCTCAAGTGTGCACTAGTGTCATCCTCGTGATCTCATACACAAACATACATTCATTAGTATATTCTCAAAACATTCTAATTCTAAATAATCTTGAATATGTATAGTCATGATCATTAGTATTCAGTGTTTCAAGGAAGTCTTCTTTTACTCATGCATATTCTTGTTTGATCATAGTACTCTTCTGGTTAATTAAATCATCAAGATAAGAGACATAATATGCATAAACCCTTGATTACTAACTTTATGAATAAGCATAACCAATCATACCAAGTATACTCATATAAGGGATCCTAACACAAGGTAAGATTCTAACTTGACATAGGAAAACATACCTGGATTAGTATACCTACTTAGTTATGTGCAACATAACTAAACAATCTCTTCAATGATTTAGAGATCCTGAGCTAGAACCTGCATGTCTCATAGGTTAAGCATAATATAATAAAGTCATACATACCTCGTAAGTAGAACAAAGATTATGGATGAGTCTTTGTCTTCATGTTGTCATGGTCATGGAACTTGATTTGTCTTTTGTGATATACCTGTATCTTGTTAGCAGACAACATCAACCTCACACAACACCATACTGTATTAGTACAATCATATAGCCCTAATCAATGATTGTATTCGATCATTCACATGCATTCATACTGTTACTAGGGTGATAAGACAATTCTAACATTAATCAAGATTGTACTAATAAATAATATGAAGACAAACACATCATGAACTTAATCAAGAATCAGATTTCAAGACATACCTGAACCTCCTTAAGTCATACCTGTCGAGACTTCTTGTAGTCTTCTTATGTAAGGCCTTAGCCTCAACTCCCCCTGAAAATTGATCTGGAGCTTGATTAGGGTTTGCTAGAGAAACCCTTAAAAATTCAATCTTTGACTTTCACACTTCTGAATGGATGGAAGGATGTGTCTTGCTGAGCTAATCAAACTAGCATACTTCAATTTTGAAATCTCCAAAATTTGACCCCTCAAAATTGCCTTCGAAACTTCTGGATCTTCTGGACAGGAACCCGAACTAGGGTTTGATGAAGCCCACCCTTCTGTCCAATAAAAAGGTTCAATCCAAAGCTCTAAACTCTTATTTTTCTGAGCAGCTTCATGGCGTGGTTACAGACTTCAAAAATTCCAACTTTTGCTGAAGCCCTAATTTTCCATCTTTCCGATCAAAATCCCGAACTGGGGTTTGATCAAGCCCGGTCTTCTACCCAACCAAAAAATTTGATCTTGGTCTCTAAAATTCGATTTTCCTGAGTAGCATTCAGCCGTGGATTCCGATTCAAAAAATTCTAACTTTCTTCGAAACCCTAAATTCCGGAAGCCATGAATTAAGGTGCTCCAAAAATAATTCTGTTTTGACAGAAATATGTACCTGATTATTTCTGTTGTAACTCTGAACTTTTTGCTCCACAGGGTCTAAAAAACTTTTTTGTGGTAGCCTGACCTGTCATCTTTCCATCCCAATAGGTCTGACCTCAATTGGATTTTCTGAGAGAGAGTTATGCCAAGTGTCGCAACGTGACCTGTTTATGGAATAAAACAGGAGAGAGAACTTGTACAGCGTGCCACGTGTCACCGATTCAACTTCGGCCTTTGAAAAAGTTTCCTGAGATAGTAAAGTCTGTGTAATACCTGTCACATTTTATGAAGTTTCATTTGGAGCTTCCTAGCCCAAGTTATGACCTTTTTTCCAAGGTCACCTAATGTTTACTGAGATCTGGAAGAGGCAGAAACCCTAACTTGTACTGATCATAACTCACAAAGTACAACGAATATGAGGGTGCCCTTTGGACACAAGGTACCTGGGGATGTGATATACGACCTGTAAAGGTTTTCGATCCTGAAACTTCACCAAAATGTATTTATAGCGAAAGTTCCACGATGACTGGTTTTTGCTATATAAAACCCTAACCTTCAAATTGTCGCAAGAGAAGCAAGTGTCGTAAGTGCCATACATTGCCTTCCTTCAGGTTAGCTCTGATACCATGTTAAGATTCAATATGCTAAGACAGAAAATAGCAGCATTACATTCCATTTCACAATAATAGCATATACAGGATCACTGAAGAAACAACAAGCACAGCATAAACACAAGAGACACAAATTTATCATGGGAAACCCTCATGGGGTAGAAAACCCAGCAAAGCTTCCTCAATATAGATGACCAGCAAATACAAAAGATGTAACCCTGAGCATAAGCTCCTCCTTCTCCATAGCATACCTCTCTCTCATAAGTACGCCACTCTCAAGTGAGTGAGTGTGTGTGAAATGAGGAATACACCTCCTCTATTTATACACTACTCCGACTTGTCTTTTACACAAATCATGTAGGCTCGTATTTAACCATTGGGTTAAATACCCCACTACAACTGACTGGGACGACCCCTCTAGGGTGGTCTAATAACACTTTGACCCACATAACACATACAGGGCCGACCCCCACTAGGGAAGTCTAATAACCCAAGTTACCACAATCTGACGGAGGAATAAACATCTCCGGATATACAATAAGATCTTCAAGGAGGAATGAAACATCTCCAAAAAAATAAAGTACAAATATAATATTCTTTGAAGTTACAATATCTCAACATCTGATTCCAAACCTGATATGTCATGGCCATAAAATTCTGATAAAATATCATAGATATCAGATCCAATTCTTTCTTCATATTCTCTCGAATCTTCTTCTTATGGAGGCTGTGATCAACAGTGTTTTCCTCGACTAGTTTTAGATCTAGCAGCAGTTCTTCAAACTTCACACTTCGCTCTATGAATATCTTTTTGGATTTGATATTCATGAGTTTATATGATTTTGATTCTTCCCCCTGTCCTATTAGGATACATTCAATACTTTGTGGATCCAAAGCTTTTCTCTTATCAGAAGGAATTCTAGGCCATGCAGTGGAGCCAAAAACCCTCAAATTTGATACATCCGGTTTGCGACCAGTGAATGCTTCAAAAGGAGTTTTACCTTTCATGGTTGAATGTGGAACTCGGTTCTGAATGTATGCAGCAACATTCATGGTTTCATCCCAAATATTTGCAGCCAAACCTTTTGACTCAAGCATACAGGTAGCCATCTCTTTCAGTGACTGATTCTTCCTTTCCGCTACACCGTTCTGCTGGGGTGTGTAGGGAACTGTATGTTGGATCTGAATTCCACTTTCAGTACAAAGTTGCAGCAACTCAATCTTGATATATTCTCCTCCATTATCAGATCTAAGAGATTTGATCTTTCTCTCAGTGGCAGTCTCAATAGAAGCCTTAAAATCCTTGAATTTTCCAAGCACTTCTGACTTGTTTTTGAGAAAAATACCCAAGTAAAGCGGGAGAAATCATCGATGAATGTCAAAACATACCTAGAACCATTCATGGACATATTTGGTAGTGGACCAGTGATATCATAATGTATGAGACCCAAAATAGTAGAAGCTCTGCTAGCTTTGTCGCGGTCGAACTTGTGCTCGGGGTGCTTCCCAACAATGCAACCATAATGGAATCCTTTTTTTTGGGTTGTAAGGCCTTTTTTTTCTCTGTAGGTAGTATAGCCCGTGCTCTTGAATTAAACACCCTAAAATGAGACACATTAGGCTTATGTCCCATCCAAGCCTCGAATGGAGTCTTTCCTTCCAATTCTTTGTGTGGCACTATATTCTGAACATATGTATCACAATTAATGGCTTCAGCCCATATTTTATTAGACAAATACTTATCCTATAACATATAGGTAGACATCTCCTTCAATGCTCTATTACTGCACTCTGCCACACCATTATGATGGGGTGTGTAAGGAAAAGAATGATGCATGTGAATGCCATCTTCTTCACATGGATGTTATAGATACTTATTGACATATTCTATTCCATTATCATTCCTTAGGACCTTTGTTTTTCTCCCATTGAAGTTCACAATAGAAGCTTTGAAAACTTTGAAAGAATGAAACACTTCAGATTTCAACTTGAGAAAGAATACCCAACAGTACCCTGAAAAATCATCAATAAATGTTAGGGCATGCTTTGAGTTTCCATAGGAGGGTGTGGGAAGAGGTACTATAACATCTGAATGGAACAAATCAATAGGTTGAGTAGTTCTTCTTTCCTTCCCCTTCTCAAACTTGCACTCTACATGCTTCCAAACAATGCATCCCTTGCAGGTGCCTATGGAAAATTTGATGCTTGGAAGTCCTTCAACCATCTTTTCTTTGCTCAAGGATTGAATATATATATATTTTAGGTGTCCAGACCTCTCATGCAAAAGTATATTGACCTCATTACCATGTGACAAAAGAGAATTAGGAGAAGAGTAAGGAAGAAAGTGTGAAAACTTGTACATCCTTGACTCATGATCCGCAACACCCACTGCAACTACTTCGCCAGTAGAAACTTATTAAATTTCCACATCTTCTAGAGTGAAAATCACTCTCTTGGATGAACCGGTATGGGTCATTTGGTAAAAAGAGAGGAGATTTGCTGCAATATATGGCACATACAACACATTGTTGAAGTACCCATTGTCTATATTTATCCTTCCAATGCCTTTTGTGGGGATCTCTGAGTCATCTCCCATGAGAATAGAAGGACCACTATATGGTTCAAGAGAAGAGAAAGTTTCTCTTGTAGAATCCATGTGCCTTGCGGCACCTGAATCTATGATGAAGGAAGAGGATTCAGACGTACTATCCATCAATGCATGGCATATCCCCATGTCTTCAGAATTCGAACCACGCTCCTTTTTATTTGCTCCATGTGGAAGAGGGATATTGTTCTTCTCAAGGAGGTGTTCCATCATGTAAATGGTCTTCTTCATGCATGCACTCTCAGGGTGCCAACCTTGTGACAGTAAGTGCATTTTGATTTCTCCTTCTTCTTCCCTTTCTCCTTGCTAGGATCTGAAACCCCTTCAGAAGATTTGGAATTCTCTTTTTTTTCCTATTCTCTTGTTTCTTTCAAACTTTAACCTTCTGCTTCCACTTTGCATGCTTCGAATCACTAGCTGCAAGAACTTGGTCCTTTGATGGTTTGATGGAACCCATTTGGACCAACTTGTCTTTTTCTTGTGTAAGAGACTCCATGAAGTCTTCCAAAGATGGAATCTTCCAGTTTCGAATAGTGAGCTTGGTGGAATGGAAATTCAAAACAAACATAGAGTACTTAGTCCCCAACTTCGAAAGAATGGACAAAACCAACTGCTCTTCCTTTTTTCCAATGCCACATTGCTTGAGTTGCAAAACCAAGTATTTGAACTTGGTGAAGAAGTCTTGAATAGTCTCAAAGATGCTTGGGCTCAGAGAGATCAACTCGTTCTCAAGTTGGTGGTCCCTCAACTCACCAGTCTTCCCAAACAGTGACTCAATCTTGAGACACACATCATTTGGAGTAGTGAGACTGTCTACATGAAATAAGAAATCTCTTGAGATACTGAGACAAAGCATGCCAAATGCTTCATCCATCCTATTAAACAACTTCGACTTCTCTACTATAGATTTCGGCTCATTCTCAATCCCCATAATAAATCTGAAGAGACCCTTCGATCTCAACTGGATTATCATTTCAGCCTTCCACTCAAAGTAGTTGAATGGAGTGAGCAAGGTGACATGAGACTGCTCCATTTTGCATCTTGCGCACTTGATGATAAAGAACACTGAAAACCTGCAATGTAAACACTCAATCACTTAAAAGGGAATCTTATATAGCTAACTCAAACCCTGCATTGACAGAGGGCACATTCAGTAGCGCGTCACACCTGGGTAGACTCCACTGGATTGTGTTAAATAAACACATTAGGAGACATTCTCCAAACCAATCTTATGTAGTCAAGATTTATCCTCCCGTATAGAGGTGGGAACTTTGATTGCCTTCCGTGTAAAGGTTATTCCTCATGTATAGAGGTAATTGATCAAAGTAATGATGTTGTAAAGTCTTGTTGGACAAGGCTCCGGACTTGTGTGTCTCAAGTCATGATTATGATGTGAACCTTTCGTATAAAGGTATCCATGAGATGGACCTCTCGTATAGAGGTGGACCTTCAGTATAAAGGTAATTCTTTACTTGTTAAAATCATGTAATGTTGTGTGATTTATTATTAACCATGATCACCAGATTGCTATTAAGTCTCATTTAGAGATTGATCACCTCTAAAGTGAATTACTTTAGCATATGATCATTTGGTCCAGAATAATATAATATTATCACAGCATCCGATAATTCTTCTTAGTATAATGTAATGTTATGGATAATTAAAGTTAGCACATATTGACCATGCAGTAAGAGATAAAGAAATAAAAGATAAAGCATAGAGATCAAGAGAATTCGAAATTGCACATGCAGACACTTCAGCTAATTAAAAAGAACTCGAATTATTAAAGCTTCAGTTATAAATATTTAGTTAAGTATCAATGATTCAATTAAATATATGCCTCAATTAACTAAAGAACTCACAGTGGTCACTTCAAGTAAATCAATCAACATGATTTTAGTTAACTAAGTGTTAAATAAAAAGGACTAGTTAACTAAAGTGTTTTCACTTCAATTAAACTAAAAGACGGTGCTTCAGTTAAAGAGAGTTAACTAAGTGACAACAAAGAAGATCTAGTTAAATAAGTGGTATTGCATGACGACACTTATGTTAAACTAAAATATGACACGTGAGTTGTGACACTTGCATGTCGACACTTAATTTAGCCACCTAACTGAGTTGGAAAGCTTCCAGTTAAGAGAGGAGTTCATCCTAAGTGACATCTTAGTGAGATAAAGCACTGCATGAGAAGTGGGGCGCACCTCTGCATGCAAGATTAATACATCCAGTTTGAGGGCGAGTTCATCCTGAAGTTAGAAGTTAAAAATAGAAGAGAAGAATGTATAAATATGATATAGGGGATTGTTGAATACAATGTGAAGTGAATTCTCTTCTCCATTGAAGGCAAGGCACTTCTCTTTGTGAAGGGTATTGTTTGTGTTTGTTATTGTTGTGTTGGGCACACATCCAATTGATCTCTCTTCTCTATTACTTTTTTATCTTCATCAAGAGTGTTTGGTGATATCTTATCTTCCTAAATCAATCTCCTATGTTATAAAAGAAAGCATTCTCTATTATCCATTATATTTTATTTAGAAGAATTGTTGGGGTTTTGTTCTCATCATTTTGAGGATTTTCCCCAGGGTATATCTTGTGTTATGGTTGTATGAATTTCATAGATTGAATTGTATCATTGCTTCAAATCTCTGCATCTAAAAGAATTAAAGATCAAAGCCCAACCATTTTTCAACAGATTGCTCCAATGGCTTCAAAGCAATGACCCAAAGGATTTATGTGGTCACTCCACTGCTCCTGGTGCATCTGTGAAGTAGTATTGGTTCGAGTAGAAGCTGCAAGAGATATGATACCATGTTAGTTTCTAATTACAGCAGGATATACTAGCTAAGAATTTCCTCACAAATCAATAATTTGGCTAAGTATGCATGAAAATAGTGTAAAAGAAGCACAATATAGACAACAAATGATGCAAATAGCTTGTAATTCTATTATTGTCCAACCCAAAATAAAGAAGAGAACATCATTGTATTACATTTGGAGAAAATTGTGAGCCTTTGGAGGCATCTGAATGAGCTACAAGTGGCTAGCTTAGATTGGACCTCAATCACCCTAGGTTTACCAATAGGATCCCAAATCACCCCAAACGGTCATGAATTGCAGATATAAATGTTGGGATGGCATGAGTGGTCAATAATGATGGATGCACATGAGTGGTGGAGAAAGTGGTGGAGTGGAGGTGGCCTTAGATTGGCCAAAACTACCAAAAGAGGAAAAATAACCAAGTTCAATGCATGTGCGCCCCCAGTCAAACTCAAATCCATAAAACAAGGGATAAGGACACACCCTGGTGGCTTAGTGGCCATAAATGAGGTTATTGGAAATAAATGAGGGCGCATTATCCTCTGGTTGATCAAATGTGGGAGCCAATGTAGGTGGAATTGGTCATAATGAGCTTAACAACCTTAGGCAACATCATTAACCTTGCTTGAACCAGCAGACATTAATAAAACATCATTGAGACTATGGTCCTAGGTGTAATAATGTTCTAACACAGTACAATTCTTGCAGCATAAATTTTCTTTGATTTTCTCCTATAGAATGCATCCCCATGGATTCCTTTTATAGGTCAAATAGAGGCCAAGAAATATCTAGATCGAAATATGAACACCCTTGATGTTGAACTAGTTCTTCAAGTACATGAAGGGGGCTATTGAATGCTCTGAAGAATGTGAGAAGTTGAGTTATAATTTTGGATCCAAAGGAGTCGTTATGAGCTTTGAATGCACTACAGAAATAAGTAGTCCCACTATTTGAACAATTGTGTGGCTTTCAAAGTAAAATTTTGCATGGGTATGCACGGGTCGTTGAATAGACAGTCGCGCTAATAACGTGGGGGTTCAGTGCAAGTAGTTGTGCAATTTTCCGTATTGATTGCATTTGTCATTCTAGGGCCCAATTTCTCTTGTGGATCTAATGAGGATGTCTTTAGTGAGACACATGTTGTATGTTGATGATGTATATCTACAAGATTAGCTAAAATGTCATATGTGTGCAAAATTCAATCGTTAATAGATGACCCATTATGTATGAGGTTTGGAGGGTACTGTAGGGCCAAATTCATCATCCTTTCTTTCTCTCCATGTTCTAATAAGTTATCAAGAACTTGTGGATAAAAAGATCCGCCCATGGGGGAAGGTTGTTGGTGATGACTATTGAACCTGTAAAGAATGAATGGTGTTTTATATAAACAAGAAAAGCATACCTATGCTCGTGAAAATTTGTCAAAAATATATTACAATAAGAGGAGACCAAGGGGTCAACTCTTGATACTACTTCTACAAGGATGAAGGGTGAATTCGATCCTTGTATGAGTAAATGAGTCTTGGAAATGGTATAATGGTGACGAAGAAGTGAAACTGTTGATGATGATGAACATCCCACCGAGGTGGGGGACCTCAATAACGACGAAGTTGTTGGATGGAGAACTTCACTATATCAGATGTGCTGCTACAATGAATCATAAATGTGAACACTACTACCATCAGAAAATACAACTCCCCCTGATGCAATAGACTTGTTGGCGTCGAGCATAGGGTAGACCACTAAGTTAGGGAGGACTAATGAATCTCCCTATTTGGTTCGAGGTGATCCCTTATATTGAAGGGAAAGGACCCCAAGGTACAACTTGTAACTACTGCAACTCTAAGAATGGAGTGCTCTGACGTCGATGAGAGCTAAAGCAACTGATAAGACAAGGGCCTTATCTTAAGAACCAATATCATTTTGTAACCAATTGGGGCATTAACAGACTTAACACAAGACTGGTTGATAAGTGTGGGGTTCATGACTTCCCCTAATCAATGTAAATTGGGTGAGTAGCTGACGAAATTATTCTTCAAATGTTGATACAGGCTTAACGGAGGGAAACCATTTGTAGATGAAGGGCTTTATTATAGACACAACATTGATGGGGTAAGGTAAATGAAAAAATTGACAATGTTGGGGTTAGGTTGAATCACGTACATCAATCAAAGGTGACCAACTAGGGGTGTTTCCAAAAGAATAATGTAATGGGGTTCCCATAGTTTTGGGTGGATCGACGAAAAAAATATATAGAAAGAATATGGATGTGGTTCCCATGGTTTTGAGTGCATTGGGGAACCAAATAATTATATGGGAGGGATTCTCGCGGTTTTGAATGAGTAGGGGAATCATTTTGATGATGACGTGATGGTTTTTTTAAACAAGAATCCAAGTTCCCTGTGAATAAATGCCATGCAAAATGTTCTTGCAAGAATAAATGAATGGGATTAGTGTCTTCAACAGGTGAGGCCCTATGGTGGTATTCTCGAGGGTTGATGACAAGAAGGAGAATACAAATGGTATATTTATGATGGAGGAATGAGAGGTTATCTATGAATCATAATTGTAACATGTGCTGGGGAATATGAGGGATGAAGTGGGAAAAATGCAAGATGATGAAATGTAGTTTCAGCTTGACAGAGTTGGTGAGTTATTAGATTCCTCGGACTTGTGGGGTTAGACATCATAGGTATGAATGGGTTGTAATGGTGCACACACATATGGGAGAACATATTCTTCCAGGAAACAACATTGATGGTGCATCATTGCTGAGAATTGGGACCTTATGGTTATCAACGAGATTACTATATAGATGCAATGTAAATAGAGGGGATACTTTGCCTATATGCAAGGTAATGTTGATATACCCGCGATTGGGGTCCATACACCATTGTTGTATGATGGATGGATTACTTATTGATGATAATATTGCACACACAACGCAACTAAATAAGCATAATAATGATCATGGAGACAATATTTACAATGCAAAAAGAATTGACAAGAAACATAGCATACCTAAAGAAATGTAGAGGGTGAACAAGGTTGTCACCCAATGTGTGGTGTTTTGGTAGAGACCACTAGTGTTGGAAATCGGTGCAACTTATCTAGTTGATAGAATGTTTGTGTGTTCGTGCAATGTCCCAAGTCTTTCAACTTATGGGTAGGGTTTTGTTGGATGCAAACCATTAGTGGGGTTGTTTAAACGATCTCCTCTAGGGTCACCCAACACATGACATAGGTATAATGAGGTCTAAGGAGTGTGCACTGGGTCATGGTTTTCTATTATGGAAGAGGCTTATGTCGGTGCTAAACCGTGATCTTCCTTTCAGGATGAAGACGATGTGTTGTCACGGATATACAAGATTGACAATGATTACATATTGATGTGATCAATGTGATTGATGGTATTTGGTGGCATGGGGAGTATCTCCACTTGAGGAAACAATGGTGGGTTTGTCGTGGGGCGAGGAGGATTGTCTTGTGGTCGCATTTGTTCTAAGAGGACTACTTGTTCCACATGAAGCATGGGGAACTGAAATGAGTGATGGATCAACAATCCTCATGATAGACATGGTCGAGTGGCACATGCCTGGTTATGTATGGATGAGCTAAGTGGTATAGAGGTGCGTTTAGGTGGAACCATGCTCATAGTGGATGGAATCATGTGGATGTGGTGCCCACATCATGAACACTCACCATGTTCTTCCTCAATTGGCTCTAATGTAGTGACAACGTTTATGGAAGCAATTTTTTGGGAAATTGCTTGAGGTTTTTCAACCACATGGTGTGTGAAACGAATGGTTGCCAATGCGTCCCAAAATCTAGGGAGTTCAGGATAGTGGTGTGTATAATGCCAAAATTGAGAGCATATTGTGCACGCATTATTAGTGTGCAATGCCTTGGTATTGGTGTTGGTATTGGGCATAGTGGATATGGTCGACGTGCCCCCTGCTGAAGAGTTGGCAGCATGCGCTAACATGGGTGTTGAGGAAATTCTTGAGCTTCGAAAAAGTGGGGCACATGTTTGTTGCATGTATTAGATTCCCATACAAAGTGCATGGTTGGTTGGCTCTCCTGGTGGGGGTAGTATTTGGTATCATGGGGATTTCATATTTGGTTGTTCTATGCCTCCACCATTGGGTTTAATGACAAATGAGGGTGTTTTTGTCACATGTGATGTCAACCATGTGGGCGGTATTGATGGTATGCCTACGGGAGATACCAGGATGAAATCATAGTGGGATATGGGATTTAGTTCCATATCAGGATAAGGTGGAATTAAATACCACACATGTATTCCCAAAGTGAGCCCGGTTAATGTGATTTGGGTCATTACCAGTGTTCCTTGTAGTCCCATGGCGGGGAACAAGAAAGGAACTTGTAATATAGGTGGCACCAATGGAGTTATGATTTTCTCTGTTCTACAACTATTGTGAGGTGTCAATGCTGGTGCAAAGGGGGCTTGTGACTTGTCTCTAGAGGTGAATATAGTATACATGAGACCATTTGTTGATGCGGGGATAACTGGTGGAGGACCAGAGTATGCCCCTATCAAGGCATAATCTTTGTAAATGCTTAGAACTATATGAACATACATAAGAGAAGTGGTTGATCCTATGGTGGGTAGGATGTTATACAGGTTTGTGTTGGTATGAGGATCATAGTAGTTGGGTTGATTAAGGGTGATTATTTTCTCATTGTGGGGAAATATCGTGATGTGGAAGCTCGAGGAAGCTACCACCTTCATGTTATACATGTAACTATGTTCCAATAAAAGGTTGTAGTCGAGTTGAGCGTCGACCACTCCAATATCCAAAGGTCCCATTTTTCTCCTTGGTTCAATAGGGACATTCTGGTACAAACCTAATGGTTTTGATGGTCTCCCATCATAAACACGGAGGGTGATAGAGGAGGGTACCAAGTTTGGTGAGCCCAGACACTTCCAAACATGAATGGGAATCACACAATTAATTCTCCTTCATCGACTATGCATCGATGAATGATTATGTTTATTGTGACGGGAATCAGAAAGGTGATTAACGAGGGTGATCACAGCTTGCCTCTATTGAGGTTGAAGGTCATGAGGTGTGAAGCAAAATGGTTGAATACTCCTAATGCACTAAGTAGTGCCTTCTTTTAAGAAGGACAAGGTTGAGCACTTCTAATGTCTATTAGTTTTTGAGTGGGGTATCTTTGATAGATACTTCTACATTGGCAGTGTCTAGCATGTGGAAGTGTTCGAGTGACACTCTCTAGGTGAACTCTTTATAAAGTGACTTTTATATTTAATGACTTAAGTGACTTTTATAAAGTTTGAGTGACTTAAGTGATTTAAGTCATCTAAATGAGAAATTAAGTCATGATCATTGATTTAGTGAGGCCAAGATCTAATCTTAACCGTTGAGATCTAGGAAAAGGTGAAAAGTCATTAATTAAATTATAAAAGAGACCTAAGGAGAGTGGAGAGACACATTGAATGAGAGAGATTTTGGAGAGATAAAGAGGAGGAAGAGAGTTTGTAGCGAGGAAGGGATTTGTTTCCAAACAGAGGAGTGGCACACTTCCTAATAAATTTGAAGAGCAAGTGTATGCACATAAATCGAGGTGCAGACCGTACAACTAAGATTTGGCACAAATATCGAGGCAGTCATACAACAATAAGAGGGACAGACAGTACGATTTTGTACAAAAATCGAGGAGCAATTTTCTGGTGGCAAGGATAGAAAATACAGTCTGTACATGCGGCCATATATGTCATATAGCTTGTTGCAAATGATTTTCTAGGTGACCATATTATTGGTTTTGCACTATTTTCGAGGTTTGTTGTTGTTTTACATATCATACAAGTGCATTAAATTTTGTGATTTATTGTTGTAAAATTCTAGAAATTATCTATGGGCTGAGCAATAAAATTTTCTCTCATTTGGTTATTTTTCCCTTTGGGGTTTTTCCAAGGGCATTGCCCAAAAATTAATGTGTCAAATGAATGTGATGAATGTGTATATCTGTTGTGCATTTTCCAGTTTATAGCTCAATATGTTTTTGCTCATAAATTTCAGATTTGAATGCTCATATATTTCCGTGCAATAATATGTGATTATGTAATTTATTGGAGGTTGAAATCAGATTTGGATTATAGAGAAAATTTAACATGGTATTAGAGCCGAGTCTCTGAAAGAAGAACGGGTTACTGGAAATGTCATTTGACACAAGGAGGCAACAAGAGTATTGATGATTTATTTCACCTAGCAGAGTGGGATTGAGTTGTTGGTTGGTCAAGTGAAATATGTCTTTGAAATTGGTTTGTGGTATGAGGATAGGTTGGAGGGTACATTCAATTTCATTCCATGGAAGGAGAGAATCACTTTGTTGTTGGAGAAATGTGAGTTATGGGACATAACTGAGAAAGTTGTCCCCATTCCTATTGATCCTAATCCTTTAGTTGAATGTAACAAGAATACTGTGAAGGAAAAACATATTCTTCTTGATGCAATGAAAGACCACATTATGCCCCATGTGCCTAGTAAAAAGAATTCCTTTGATATGTTGGCAATTTTGACAAAGTTGTACCAAAACAATACTCAAAACTAGAAAATGCTTTTGAGGGAAAATATGAGAGATACTAAGATGACCAAGATTGAAAATTTCACATCATACCTTACCAGGATTTCATAGGTATGTGATGAGTTTGGGTGTTGTTGGTGAGACAATGGATGATGCAGAGTTGGTTAGAATTGCCTTGAATGGTTTCTCAAATCCATGGTAGGACTTTGTGCATGCGATTTTTTCCAGGGAGAACATGCCTACATGCATGGTTTAGACTTTGGGACGATTTTATATAGGAGGAGTTGAGATTTAGCTCCAGCAACATAGGCCAGTAGAATGGGGATCATGAGGAGAATGTTGCTCTTCATATAGGGAAGAAGTGCAAAGAAAAATGAAAGAACAAGGGCATGAGCAAAGTGAAATGTTTTGCATGTCAAAAGACTGGCCATTATGCGATTCAATGTCCAAACAAAAAGAAAAAGGGAAAGAATGAGACATAGACAACAACATTAGTTGATATTTAGCACTTTGTTGTGAAGTTTGAGAAGCAATTTTTTTGTCTCTTGTCTTTCAGGAAGTGGTAGTGCAAGGTTTGAGGACATCAGAGCATGGGTTGTGGAATGCCGTTCATCTTTCCATATGACAGGAATGAAGTCAGTGTTCCTTAGTTTTTCAAAGACAAACTTAGACTACTATGTTGATAGTGGAGTCAACACCATGCATGCAGTGAAGGGGGTTGGATGTGTGATATTCCAGCTAGAGTCAAGAGGATCTCTGGAGGTGGTTGAGGTGTTGTTTGTACCAAAGTTGATGGTTATTTTTCTCTCAATATCAACTTTGGAGGATGAGGGATATAGTGTGGTGTTCCAGCATGGACAGGTACGTATATATCTAGAGGGAGATACCCACGACACAACGCAAGTGCTTGGTGTTAGACATGGTATATTGTATAGGTTGTTGGGACATCCTATAGTTAAGTCTAAGTGGATCTTGGATTGAGGGTCAGTGTCAGTATCCATGGCAGTTGGTTCTGAGGCTTCTTCTAGTACTGTCAGAAGACTTAGCTAGTATGATATGACACAGTTGGATGCTCAGGAGTGTGAGGGGATTCCTAGGACATTGGATTGGAGGGACATGTCTTCAACATAGATTCTAGTGTAGGTGGCAGAGAATATTTATGGTTCAAAGGGAGTAGGTACAACAGGAGATCGAGTGACGGGGTTGGAGACATATCTAGGTGGAGGTTCCAGAAGTACCTTCCTTGCTAAGAGGGAGTGTTAGTTTTTGAGTGGGGTAGCTCAGACAGGTACTTCTACATTGCTGGTGTCTAGCATGTGGAAGTATCCGAGTGATACTCTCTAGGTGAACACTTTATAAAGTGACTTTTATATTTAATGACTTAAGTGATTTTTATAAAGTTTGAGTGATTTAAGTGATTTAATTCATCTCAATGAAGGATTAATTCACAACCATTGATCAAGTGAGGCCAAGATCTAATCTTGATTGTTGATATCTACGAGAAGGTGAAGAGTCATTAATTAAATTATAAAAGAGACCTAAGGAGAGTGGAGAGACACATTGAATGAGAGAGATTTTGGAGAGTTGGAGAGAAGAGAGGAAGAGAGTTTGAAACAAGAAGGAAGGGATCGATTTCCAAGGAGAGGAGAGTGGCATGCTTCCCAACAAATATGAAGAGCAAGTGTATGAATAGAAATCAAGGTGTAGGTCATACAATTGAGATTTGGCATAAATATTGAGGATTTCGTGCTACGGGAAGAGGGATAGGCCATACGATTTTGCACAGAAATCAAGGAGTGATTTTTTGTTGGAAACGACAACCCATACAATCTGTACTGATGGTTGTACATGCCGTACAACTTGTTGTAACAATTTTCTAGGTAGACAGATTGTTGATTTTGGACAATTTTCGAAGTTTGCTATTGTTTTGCAGACTATATAGGTGCATTAAATGTTGTGACTTATTGCTGTAAAATTCCAAAAATTCTCTATGGGTTGAGTAATAAAAATTTCTCTCATTTGAATGGCTTTCCCTTCAGGGTTTTTCTAGGGGCATTTCCCAGAAATTAATGTGTTAAATGAAAGTGATGAATGTGTATTTTCACTGTGCATTTTGCAATTTATAGCTCAATGTATTTCTACTCATAAATTTCAAATTTGAATGCTCAATTTCTATGCACTAATCTGTGATTAAGTAATTTATTAGAGGTTGAAATCAGATTATGGTTATAGAGAAAATTTAACAATGTCGACATGGCGATAGCGGATTGAGCCAAATCATCCACAATATTGTAATTGTTTGCAATTTTCATGTGGAGGTTATGGGCGGTTCATCTAAGAAGTCTCTTCGGGATTCAAGGGATATTATCGATGTTTAAATGAGGTATATGCAAAGGCCCACTAGAGGTAGCATGTGTATCCTCCCTGTTTGGGGTATCATGCATGCCATAAGTCTCGGTGCAATTCTAGAGGTTAACTTTGGTCATGTTCATGTAGATGTTTTGGAAGGTTTCGTCCCCTTGTGGTCAAGGATCCTGTTGTTGGGTAACTACCCCTTGATTGGAAAAGGGTTTTTGTAACACAACATATTAGGTTGTGGGACATTTGTGTTTAATGTATAGCATCATGAGACATTCTCCAAACCAATATTGTGCAGCCAATATTGATCCTCCCGTATAGAGGTGAGCACTTTGATTTCCTTCCGTGTAAAGGTTATTCCTCTCGTATATAGGCAATTGATCAAAGTAATGATGTTGTAAATTCGTGTTGGACAAGGCTCCGGACTTGTGTGTCAAGTCATGATTTGAGAACCTTTCGTATAAAGGTATCCATGGGATCGACCTCCCATATAGAGGTGGACCTTCCATATAAAGGTCATGCTTTACTTGTTAAAAGAATTTAATGTTGTGTGATGTATTATTAACCATGATCACCATTTGCTATTAAGTCTCCTTCAGAGATTGATCACCTCTAAAGTGGATTACTTTAGCATATGATCATTTGTTCCTGTAAGGTTTGTCATTACACCAAAACCTGCAAATGTTGATGAACATTTGAAACCAAGCACAAGGTCCTATTACCAAGAGTGGCGGTTAGTCCACTTTTTTATATTCCTAGAGATGCGGAGGTTATACCATGTTGTTTTACCAATACTCCAACACCCCCCCCCAGGCGTAGCTCGGGGGAATTGAACCTGAGACCTTAGCTCTGATATCATGTAAGGTTTGTCGTACTTACACCAAAACCTGCAAATGTTGATGAACATTTGAAACCAAGCACAAGGTCCTATTACTAGGAGTGGTGGTTAGTCCACATTTTTATATTCCCAGAGGTGCGATGGTTATACCATGTGGTTGTACCAATACTCCAACAGGTCTAGAATAATATAATATGATCATAGCATCTGATAATTCTTCTTAGTATAATGTAATGTGATAGATAATTAAAGTTAGCACATATTGACCATGTAGTAAGAGATAAAGAAATAAAAGATAAAGCATGTAAATCAAGGAGAACTTGAATTGATCACTATAGTGATGTTATCAAGAATTAGTTAAAGATAGTTAACTAAGTGTCAACAAAGAAGATCTAGTTAACTAAGTGACGACACTTAAGTTATCCACCTAACTAAGTGGGAAATCTTTCAGTTAAAAGGCGAGTTCATCCTAAGTGATAGCTCAATGAGATAAAGCACTACATGAGAAGTGGGGTGCACTTCTGCATGCAAGATATGATACATCCAATTTGAGGGCGATTTCTCCTTTGAAGGCAAGGCACTTCTCTTCTGTGCAGGATATTATTATTGAAGGAATGGCACTTCTTTGATTGATCTCTCTTCTCTATTGCTTCCATATCTTCACCGAGAGTGTTTTGGTGATCTCTTACCTTCCGAAAGCAATCTGCTATGTTGTAAACGAAATCATTTTCTTCTATCCATTATATTATACTAAGAAGAATTGTTTGGGTTTTTGTTCTCATAGTCTTGAGGATTTTCCCCAGGGTATATCTTGTGTTATGGATGTATGAATTTCATGTGATTGAATTGTCTCATTGTTTCAAGTTCCTTCATTTAAAAGAATTAAATATCAAAGCTCAACCAAATATTAACAATTTGGTGGTTGAGTAGGATAGGTTGTGACCTTCTTCCTTGATTGAAGCAATTGTTGTTACTCGGGTATCAACGTGTAATGATGCATGTAGTGTCCATTTTATCCACACACAAAACAATGATAGTTCATCTAGAGGTTGGCCTTCTTTCCTTGTTTATGAGGATTGTTAGTCCCCTCATTCAGGTTTCCCATGTTCTAGTTCTGCTAGGGAGTGGGGTTTCCCCCTATCCTCATTGCTAATTTTACCTATTATTTGCTTTATTCTTCCATTTCTTTTGAGGATTCAAGGGATTACTCGCATTCAACTTCTCAAATCGCTAAGTTGTGTGGGAGAGTATTGTACTAGATTAACCCTCACTTGAGGCATGGGGGAAGGACCATGTGGATTAGGAAATGGGAAATATGGATTGTAAATGGTTATGGGGAGGTATGGGTTAGGGGATCCAATGATGTGGATGGAGGAGTTGGTGGTGCCACTTGAGGTGGTGGTACCGTAGGCACTTGACTAGAATTACGGTAGGTAGGACTATATGGTCCATAAGAGAACCACCCAAATGGATGAGTTGGTGCAGTAGTGGGAGTTACTGACGCGAGAGGTGATGGCAGGTACTATTGTGCCATATTGAGTGGCATAGAAATTGATAGTTGGGGAACATTTCCCCGATGATAAATAGTCCCCATAAGTTCATCATCAATGTGCATTGTACCTAAGGGCGTTGGTTTCAAAGAATGAGGTTGAGGGTCATCGGGCAGCATGGTATACAAATATCTAGATTGTACATAAATCAAATCAAAATGTTGGGCCTTGAGGATGGCCTATTCTTCATTTTGGGAAATGTGGTTTCCACATCCTTTGTAATCAATCATGGGTTGGAGTGATTAAGGAACTAATCCAACAAAAATTGGGGTTGAATGTCTATTTTACCCAAAGTCCTAGTCTACACCATTCAACTTAGCCAATTCAGGGAGATTTAGGCTCTCCATGAATGGAAGGTTTGAGTTCAATGCCACCATGGAATTATGTGTATTCCCCCCTCTTGGAGGTGAGGATGGTGAGGATGGCGGTGTATTTCCTCCAAGAGGTGGAGATGACAGGGGGGGGGTCCTTTCTCCAAAATATGGAGATGATGGAAGGGTACTCCCTCTGAAAGGTGGAGATGGAGTATTACCTCTTCCACGAGATGGAAAGGTAAGGGGAGTTGTATGATTAGGTAGAGATACAGGAGAGTTAAGCAAGGTGCTTCCTCGTCAAGCTAACCCTAACAACATTGATTGGGAATGCCCCTGACAATATTATTTCCCTCATGATCCATGGGGGGAATATGTGAGAACACCTCTTTGGAGAAGAGAAATTCCTTGCAGTCTGAGAGACTACCTTGAATTTCATTGTTTCGTTATTGTTATGGTTTATGTGATAAAATGAGAGTGATGATAAAGGGATATAAACAAAATTAAATAGATACAATATGGTGCAAAGTGAGTGCTATGTTCTGATTCTTGGTGCAAATAGTCTCAAAAGTTGGTTCTTTTTAATTACATTTTAGGTGATCTTGTAAATAAAAAGAAAGCAAATGTAATTTCCCTAAAAGACGTATCGTCGTTCCTCTCAACTAGTCATTGGGCCTTCCAATAGCTCCCTTTTCGATGGTGATGAAATCCCTTAAGACAGCTAGTGAAGGTATGAAAGAGTCAGTTATCAGGTAATGATGTTGGGGCTATGTTCCAGAACAACTGGAAACATTTCCAATAGCTAGAAAGATCTGAATCAAATGCTAAATGCATCCCAAAAGTGCACCCAGTGACATCTTATGTTTTTTCCACTAAGATACTCGCGTCAAGTGTGGACAAGTGGTTCGGCCTTAACCAATAAAGTGTCATATCCACAAAAAGTTGGGTTGGATCTTTGCGGCGAGCATAAACAACTATACTTTGGCTTTAATGTCCTTTGGCACTGCGCCTTCTAATCTGGGTCGTCTTTTGACACTTGATAATAGCAGGATTTAAAAGTACCCTAAAAGTCAACAACCACTATGTTTCAAAAATGTAGAAGATTAGTGGGAATTATTTGAATGCCTAGCCCAATCAATCCTAAACTAACTAAAATATTGTTTTGTGACCTCCTCGGGAGGATTTTAGTTGGTTTAATAATTACAATGTGTTGTTGATTTTATGGTGGTCCAAATTTGATTTTAAGGGGTGCAAGAGAGGTATTTCAAACTTCCTTATCATTCTGATCCATCTAGATCACTCATAAGTGCAAGATGGAGAGTATACTAGATCCAAAAGAGTCTTTAGGTCTCTTGTGTGTGCTTAAGTAGAAATCAGAAATATGTTTTGAAAGAAAATGTAGAAATGAAATTTGTGCTAACTAAAGAGCATAATAAAACAAAGACATGTGAGTATTGATAGCTCTTTACTCCACTTAATTAAACTTTAAGTATAAGATGAATGTTTGCAAATGAAAAATATTATAAGCTTAATGAAATAAATGTGTAAAGGGAGGTATTTCTAACCTTAATTCACCATTTTCTGATTTTCCAAGATCACTAAGAATGCAAGGTAAAGAGCATACTTGGGGCAAGATGAGTTTTTAGGTCCATTGTTTGTGTGAGTGAGTGAGCTAAAATATCTTGCATAAGATCAAAGAAATAAACAAAAAGCAACAAGATATACAACTAGTGGTAGTGAAATCAAATTATCCAGACTAACAATTTCTATGAAATGGAAAGCATAATCATTTAGCTCCTAGTGAGTACTAAGAGGTATGTTGAAAACCTCAAATAGTTTAGCCTAAATAGCATGCAAGAAGTCACTTCTTTACTTCATATCTTTAGCTAAGTTATTTAATTACTAGAGAAAATAAAACTGCATGTGAGTTTATTAATTTTCGTGTTCATTAAGCATCCGTTGAAACTGCATGTGATTATGAAAAACTGAAGCAAAAAGGAAAAATTGGAAAAACCGCATGAGTTATGGACCCACAAACCTACTAATAGTGTGAGCACAATGTTACAGAGGTTGTGCGGATTTACAAAATGATTATAGAGCAGTAAGACTGCGTGAGTAGCGTGATTATCGAAGAGAAATCCATACTATGTTGTGCACCCGAGACATTGTGAATTGCGCTACTAATAAAATGATGAACTCAGGTTGAGAGATCCGGAATTCCGAATGTTGATAACCTAGACAACAAGCTCCTACACCTGCACAACACCCAAAATAAGTTATTTTGCAAAAAACAACCTATCTATAATGCAATGAACAAAAATAAGAGTGGAGTTGCCATAAATATTGTTAAGGGGGGAAATGCCACAAGGGTGAGTAATCTTCCCTACTATCCTTGCAGCGTGAAACCAAGGAAACAATGTTAGTTGTAGGTCAGGTAGACCAAGAACTCACGAGCTAAATCAACTTCAAAAAAACTAAACTAAACTAAAAAAATGAAGGGGGGAAACTCTAGCTTCTTAGAGGAAGAGAGCAAGGGAGCTTTTGCATGCCAACTTGAGGTAAGAAGTGGATTGAAAGATGAGCTCTCAATGCAATTCTTGCAGCATAACTTTGCTCTAATTTTCTCCTATAGAATGCATGCCCGCAACTTCCTTTTATAGGCCAAATGGAGGCCAAGAAACATCTAGATCCAAATGTGAACACCCTTGCTATTGAACCAATTCTTTAAGTACATGAAGGGAGCTGTTGAGTGCTCCCAAGCATGTGAGAATTCAAGTTTGAATTTTGGAGCCAAAGGAGTCGTTATGAACTTTGAATACACCACAAAAATAAGTGGTCCCACGTGAGTCGCTAAACAGATAGTCGTGTTAATAGTGCAAGTAGTTGTGCGATTTTCCATACCAACTACCTTTGTTATTCTAGGGCCCAGTTTCTCTTGTGGATCTGATGAGGATGTCTTCGGTGAGGTTGTATGTTGATGACTCCTTTCTGCAAGATTAGTTAAAATATTGCATGTGTGCAAAATTCAAGCTTTAACAATGGCACTGGAGTGGAGATAAACTATGTAGAGGATAGTCTTGCTTGCTTAGAGTATTTGGGAAATGGTGGGGGGGCCTTTCCCCATATCGTTGATCCAAATAGTGACAATTAGGAAAATATACGGGACATGATTCCGTTGATGAGTAGGTAGTTTATGGAATTTCCCCCATGCTTATGACATGTGATTTTGACCATGCATCACCATTAGGGGAATTTTGAGGTAAAAGATGAACCTCGAAACAAAACAAAACAAGTACTATCAAAATCAACTTTAAAAGAACCAATCACATTCTAGACGATGACATTATCCATAATGGTTGAGGTGGCATTGGTTGAGTTAAAAATGCTTATTTATCAAAATCTAAATGGTGAAAAAAAACCCATAATTAACCATATCAATGGTGTAAGTAGAATACTCATAATAGAAAATGGTACGTATACATTACTTTTAAATATAATATAAATGTACTAAAATACTCTTAAAATACTTTAAAAAATACTCATTATATTTTAAAATAAAATAAACTACAAATGACAAAAAAAAAAAAAAAAATCTATTCAAAATTATGTAATTATTTTCAATATATATATAATACAATACAAATATCAAAATTTTAAAAATCTCTTAAAATTAAAATTAAATATTTTTCAATATATAATAAACAATTTTAAATCTGTATATATAGAATACATACTATCCCATTACAAACCCATGTATACTATATTAAAATATTCATTTCTAATATTAAAAGAAAGACATATAATTTTAATTTGACGTGTGTGGGAGTTTATAGGATATAAGTACCAAACCATAATTAAAAACCCATGCGTGATATGTCATACAGCACAAATTCCAAATCAAACTCACGAACTTTGGATTTTATTCAGTACTTTTTTGGTTGAATATTATAGAAAGGGGGTTTAGTATGTTGAGGTGGAAAGGTGGAGATGTGGGTTAATGAAGTGATTTGGTTATGGAGTTATGGATTGGTTGTGGTTTTTTTTTTTTTTTTCAATTATAATTCAGTTAAGGTTAATATCAAAGAAATGATATATGTTTTTTTTTAATTTAGTTGGAGATATTTAGTTTTTTTTAAATTATAGATGTATATTAATATAGATATATTGATTAGTTAATGTATTTAATAAATAACTTATTTTACAAGTATATTTAAATAATGTAAATATTTATATAAATAAATGAATGAATATAAGTTAAATTTATATAATATTTACTCAACATATTTTATATATATTGAAATATAAGTTCGATTTATATGAATATATGATTGTTTTTATTTTTAATAACATATTTTATATATATTAAAATATAAGTTCGATTTATATGAATATATGATTTTTTTTATTTTTAATGAATATAAGTTAGATTTATATAATAAATAAAAATAATAATTTATTCATTCAAATTTAATCTAGGGTTAAAATTCAAAATTATAAATACATGATTTTATAAACATATTTTGAAAATTGAATAATTTATATTCCAAAATTTAAATTTAATATATTTTATTTTATTTTACGAATACATTACTTTATAAGTACATTCATCATATTATATTCAAAGCCAATTTATGTATTCAAAAGTACTCCTAATTTTTCAGTCACATCAAAGAAGATTTTTTATTGATTCTATTTTAGACATCTTTTCAATTAAACTTAACCATAGTTACGTTGGTTATAGTGTAAAAGATGAGTTGTAAATATAACTCCCCCACAAAATGCCTAACTCATAATATTTTATTGCGTCTCTTAGGAGGCCCATTTTAGACCTCAAAATTCTCCTAATGCATTTTTTGGGATCTACTTGTGGATTCTTTTGAAGTAAACATTTCTTATATTTTGGATGGTTATATAGTATACATATGTGAATAGAGTTTTACATACACGAGCCTTATCTATGATGTGTTGTGATGTATGCTTTTATGGTTGCTTATTTACGTTTGGATGCACTTTATGGTTATGGTTATATACACATGGAGGCACTTGAAGCCTCTCAAGGCTAGGGCCTTACATCCCCTCTCCCCCCCACTAAAATGTGTTGTTGTCCTCAACAACATACACAAGAATGGGGTGTCCTCCAATTCTGTTACTCAGACTCATGCATCCATCCATGGTTGGATTCTCCAACCACTCCACATTGTCACTCTCAAAATACTTGAGCAACTAGTCATTGTCCAATGCTTCCTTTGAACGAAGCAAATTTGCTCAACTTTATTGATAATGTCTCTTGGATGCCACTATTATGATTGTTGCCTTATGTTGCTATCGTGATGAGATATTGAACTACAATTGCTTTTTGTTGCTATAATAAGTCAACCTCCATAGGGAAGGTTGTGTAACTATCAAAGTGTTGCACATCTCTAACTTACTACCGCTTCTATACTTAGTTAATTCTTCCATGCATATGTACATCGATTCCCATCATGCTTTGATCAAGTTGGGTGATCAAGCCAACCATCATGTCCAAGCTAGGAAGATGAGCATGCTCATGCTCAAAACAATCATTTCCTTCCATAATTTAATCTTCTCTACACAACTTTTTTGGACTAAGGCAAGGTCACCCCCTTTACCTCAAATTGCACAAAGGTGCCAGGAGTCACTTTTTCCATTTGCTACCTCTTCTTGACTTGCTTCTATGTTGATTTACTTAATCCATGGGATGATTTATGAGTCTTAATGACCTCTCCTAGGATTTGCAATCCTTCAAAACCATAAAACATGTCACCCTCAACTTGACAATCTCTATGAAGTAGAATAACACTTAACTCATGCAAGGCTCCATGAACCTGTTCTTCAATCCATGCCACTACACTACAACTGAGAGTCGCGTTGGGTGAGTGCTTTCATGCATTACCTAGAACCAACATTTGAATTGCTCTTATTCAAGAAAGAGACATCCATTTGGCATGATTCTATTTGTGTATAATTATGTGTATGATAGATCACATCCTAGCATGTGCCTTCATTACCAAGCTTTGAAAATATTGCTAATGCAACTCCACCTCATGCACAATCCATTGATTTCGGTACATGAATGTGCACAACTTTTCTCAACAATGGGAAGGTCTCCATCCTTCCCCAACTGTCAAGTGACCCTTTGCAATCCAACACATCCAACATCCTCATTGGTCTCAACACCTTTTATGGTACACTTAAGCTCCATCGTCAATCTTCCTAGGCAATAAGCCACCCCAAGGCAACTATCAATGTGAAGAAGGTACTAGATATATATCTCAACCACTACTCTCAAATGCACCAACAACTTGTCCAAAGTCTACTAAGTGTGATCAGCCAGACAAAGAATTCCATACATATTGCTAAGAGAGACATGTTTGCACTAGTACTTCAGTCATTTCCAACAAATTGGATCATCATGGAAATAATCCTCAAATATTCCCAGGAAACACTCTATCTCACAAAGGGATTTCTCAACCCCGAGGTTTCTACAATGTGCCCAAAGCATCTTCTATGCCCAAGCACAGGAAAGCACCATCCAAGTAGATTTGTTATGCAAGTTTCTAGTCTTATCCATTAGGTAAAATGCATACTTCTTCTTGGTTTACTTATTTGATACCTTCATTTATCCACTTAGAACTAAACTATCTTGCTCCATCCAAACAAGCATCCACTACTTTGGCACTATCATTTCCGCTGCACAAAAAATAAAAGTGTTTATCTCTTCCTCAAAACTGTTAAGTCACCTCCGATAACTTAACAGTTTCTCCAAGGCACTCATTGACTAGCACCTCATTTTCTCTTCATCCTACTTCTTGGACAATAATCTTCCTAAACCAACATCATTACGGAGAAGAGAATGGTCTCTTGTCATTGCACCTTTTATCCTATTGGAAAAATTCTACTCTTTGTCCAACCCTTCAGACTCTTCAAATTCTACCTTAGTCTAAATTGTTGGAATATTAAATATTCCTACCTTGTCATTTAATTACATTGGTTGCATTAATTAATCTTTTATGGTTAATTCCTATGTAATAGACTAGGAAAATTGCCTTGTGTGGACCACAAGGCAACACTGGGGGGACCACAATACTTCCAAGGTGTGGACCACAAGCTACCTAGGCCATTTGGGTGCATTCCTAACTGATTCTAGATAAGATTTGGTAGGAAAGGCGCACTTCTGAGTTTTTACTGCTTTTTACAACGTTTTCCCCTATGGGGAAAAGCTAGTCACCTAGGAAACTTGTTTTTTTCACCCATGACACTCCACAATGTTTCCTCTTCTCAAATTTCGTATTTGGCATTGCTTTTCATCATACATCACCTTCAGCTTCCTAATTTAGCAATTTGTGAGCTTTTGGAGACATTTGGAAAGCATACTTTCCACCTAGGGGGGATGAGCATATTTTTAGTAAGTCTGATGATGAGATGATTTATTTGGCATCTTTAGCCATTCAAATATATGTTATAATGTTATATAACAGTAGCCTATTAATTTGATATGGTTGGATGATGTATTTTATTCATGAGAAGTTAATACATAACTGTATCTTTGTGTCTTTTGACTAGTTGTGTGAGATCTTCTGTGAGTGAGTGTAATTGTTTATTCATATATTGGTGTGAACTTAATTTCACATGGTATTAGAGCTATCAATCATTTCCTTTCTCCTTCTATTGTCTTGCAGGATCCAACCAGTATCAAGGAGGGTGCATTGATCAATCCACTGGGTGAATTTTATTCTCTACAGGGTGCAATTTGGCATCCAGAAGTATACCAAAATCAGTCCATAAGTTATTTCAGAGCAGCCATGGATCATTCACAGCAGGTCATCCTCACTCCCTTCAATTACTTTGATTGGAAGGCGCAGATGGATATTCTACTGAGGAGCAAAGGGATCTACAAGGTGACAATGGAAACTGAAGCTGAGCCAACCTCGGCAGTAGAGAAATCTAAATGGCATAATCAAAGGGATGAAGCCTATGGGCTATTATGTCTCACTACATCCAGAGAGGTTCTATTTCATCTTGATGGCCTCACTTCTCCTAATGAAGTATGGCTGAAACTTCAAGAATTGTTTGGGAAAACCGATGAATTGAGAGGCCACCAATTGGATAACGAGCTAGTCTCTTTGAGTCCACAAAATTTTGATAATCTACAGGATTTCTTCTCCAAATTTAAATATCTTGTATTGTAGCTGAAGCAATGTGGTATTGACAAAAAGGATGAGCAATTAGTTTTTGCCATTCTCTCCAAGCTTGGCCCCAACTACTCAATCTTTGTCTCGACCTTCCATTCCACCTGGAAAGCAATTAAAAATTGGAAGAGCCCGACGCTTTTGAGAATTCATGGAGTCTTTGACACAAGAACAAGACAAATTGGTCTTGATGGGAGCCATTAAAAATCCATCCAAAGACCACTGTCTGAATGTTGGAGATTCAAAGGGTTCGAAAGGCAAGAAGAAGGGCAATTTCAAGAAGCCCACCGGTGAGAGGAAAGACAAGCAAAAATTTAATGAAGAATCTTCAAACTTCAAAAGGAATCTGAATAAGAAGAATGACAGGACAAAGTGCAATTATTGCAGCAAGGGCTTTCAGGCTCTTGCATGAAGAAAACCATTGACCAAATGGCTCAACTCTTGGAGAAAGCCAACATTCCTCTTCTAGAGAGCGCAAGGAGGAAGGATGGAGGACAAAATTATGATGATAAAGAGAGAGTTCATGCACTAATGGACAGCGCATACAAACCTTCTTCATTCATTATTGATTTCGGAGCATCGAGACACATGGTGTCTACAAGTAAGTTTTTCACTTCACTTGACTCTTCCAGTGGTCCAAATATTGTATTGGGAGACAATTCTGAAACTTCTAGCAAAGGCAAAGGTAGCATAGATCTCGAGTTTGGGTCATTTAATAATGTTTTATATGTACCTAGACTTGCTGCAAACCTATTGTCAGTCTATCAGATGACCCATACAGGGTTTCCCAAGAGAGTAACCTTTACCCCCAATGATGTTGAGATAGCTAAAATTTCAACAGGAAAAATTATTGCATTTGGTACTACCGATCATTGTTCTAGAATCTATAAGTTTTCTCACTTTGTGCCAAATCCCTCACCTTTTTCTCTTTTAACCCATGCCAATGAGTCCAGCAAACTATGGCATGAAAGATTTGGCCACCTAAATTACAAATACCTTTCCCAACTTCATGAGAAAGAGATGGTTATAGGGCTTCCCAATATCAGATTTTCCAAAGGTGTTTGTCAATCTTGCATTCTAGGAAAACACCCTGAGCATAAGTATGGGCGATCCAATTATGAGAGAACCATTGCACCATTAGACCTTATTCATACTGATATATAAGGTCCATTTCCTCATGAGTCTTTGAACCATGCTAAATACATCCTCACATTCATAGATGACTTTAGCGGGTATTGTTGGATTTATTTCATCAAGCTAAAATATGAATTTTTTGGTTTGTTCAAGCTATTCAAAGCCTCAGTTGAGAATCATTCTAGTAGGCACATCAAAATTATCAAATCTGATAATGGTGGTGAATATGTGAAATCAGAGTTTCAGCAATTTTGTGCATCTTCAGGCATTCAGATGCAACACATAGTTCCATATACACCTCAGCAGAATGGGGTTGCTGAGAGGAAAAACAGGTCTCTAAAAGAGATGGCAACATGTATGCTTGAGGCAAATTCATTGTCTCCCAAGCTATGGGCTGAGGCAATAAATTGTGCCACATAAATTCAGAATAGAGTGCCACACAAAGCTCTCAAAGGTATCACTCCTTTCGAGGCTTGTACAAGTCGCAAACCTGATATCTCTCATTTCAGGATTTTTAGCTCAAACGTTTGGGCTAGGATTCCACTTGAGAAGAGGAGGGCATTGCAGCCCCAAAGCCAACCATGTTTATTTGTTGTATATTCAGAGGAATCCAAAGGTTATAATTTGCTGAACATGACTACTCATAAAGCATTCATCGAAAGAAGTGTGCAGTTTGAGGAAGAGACCTCTCAGAGCGCTGAAATTGGAGAACCATCTTCACCACCACCTGAACAAGAAGTAAGTGATGTTCTTGAAATTTTTTATTTTGATATTTCTGATGATGAGGATCATTTTATTGCAGATGATAACTCACCTGCAAGGCCTAAGTGGGCTGCAAAATCTTTGCAAGCAGCAGGTGAACTAGCTGGCAATCCTCAAGACCAAAGGAGGACTAGATCACAATTTGAGACTGTTATCAATGTGAATGATCCTTACCTTCCTAAGAGATGTTATATGATGATAGATTTTGATCCTCAGACATATGAGGAAGCCTCACATGACCCAAGATGGCATATTTCTATGGATGAGGAGTTTCAGTCATTATAGAAGAATGAAACTTGGGAGCTAGTCAAGCTCCCCGCAGGTAGAAAATTGGTAAGGTGCAAGTGGATTTTCAAAACCAAATGTGCAGCTGATGGTACAGTGGTAAAATACAAAGAAAGGCTGGTAGCAAAGGGCTTTTCTCAGGTCCAAGGCATTGATTATAATGAAACCTTTGCCCCTGTTGCACAAAAAGACTCCATTAGACTAGTTTTGGCAGTTGCAGCATCCAAGCGCTGGGAAGTGCATCACATGGATGTGAAAAGTGCTTTCCTCCATGGGGAACTTGAGGAATAAATATATATGCAACAGCCACAGGGGTACACATCAGATCCAAATCTTTTTTGCAGGTTGAAAAGTCTTTGTATGGACTTAAGCAAGCCCCCAGGGCTTGGTATGCAAAAATGGACAGTTTTCTTATGTCTCAGTTTTATGTTCAGTGTAAATCTGACCCAAATGTCTATATGAAGTTAATAGATGGTTCTATAATGATCATAGTTATGTATGTTAATGATTTGTTGATCACAGGAAGTTCAACAGATCAAATAGCCACTTTGAAGACTGCTTTGAATCAAGCCTTCTCAATGAGTGATTTGGGAATTCTTAAGCAATATTTCGGGCTTGGGATTTCTCAAACAAAAGATGGAACCAAGGTATCTCAAACTAAACATTCTTTTGATATGTTAAATAAGTTTAAGATGGTTTATTGCAAGCCTTCTAAGACTCCATTCCTTTCTGGAGTTAGACTAGAAGATGCAGAATCTACACCATTGTTTGACAGCACTCTATATAGATAGTTGATTGGCAGCTTGCTTTACTTGACACACACTCGACCTGATCTTGCTTATGTTGTGAGTGTGGAATCAAGATACATGGAGCAGCCACATGAGCTCCATTGGAGGGCTGCAAAAAGAATCCTACATTATGTGCAGGGCACAAAGACTGATGGGATTCACTATGTTGTAGATTTGAGCCTAGATCTCTTGGGCTTCATTGATTCAGATTAGGATGGCGATAGCCTTGACAGGAAATCCACATCTGGATTTGTATTCATGCTTGGAGGTGGCCTTGTTTGCTGGTTCAGCAAGAAACAGAATGCCATAGCATTATCTTTAACAGAGGCAGAGTACAAAGGAGCAGTGAATGCTGCTACACAGTGTGTATGGTTGCAGGGTAGTCTTTCAGAATTTGAGATTGCTTTTAGTGCTCCTATTGTCATCTTTTGTGACAATCAGAGTGCTATTAGAGTTTCAAGTGATCCAGTATAGAGGCAGAGTACCAAGCACATTGAGATTCATATGCACTACATCAGAGGCTTAGTGCGTGACCAGATCATTGATTTGCAATATTGCCCCACAGGTGAGCAAACTACAGATATATTCACCAAGGCTTTCACAGAGAAGACATTCAGCGATCTTAGATCACTACTTGGGATGGCTGAACATGTGGTGGAGTGAAGGGTTGATCAGCAATCCTTCAATTTTGATATGTCCATGTTTTGAGGGGAGGTTTTTCCCATGAGGTTTTCCTTCTATCCTTGTTTTTGTGGACCGACGGTATTGTACAGGGTGACCAAGTCTAGTTACTCGGCCCTTAGCATTTCTATTTTCTGATATTTAGACCATAAAGTCAGATTTATGGGGGGGGTGTTGGAATATTAAATCTTCCTACCTTGTTATTTAATTACATTGGTTGCATTAATTAATCTTCTATGGTTAATTCCTATGTAATAGACTAGGAAAATTGCCTTGTGTGGACCACAAGGCAACACTGGGGGGACCACAATACTTCCAAGGTATGGACCACAAGCTACCTAGGCCATTTGGGCGCATTCCTAAGTGATTCTGGATAAGATTTGGTAGGAAAGGCGCACTTCTGATTTTTTACTGCTTTTTATAGCTTTTTCCCCTATGGGGAAAAGCTAGTCACCCAGGAAACTTGTTTTTTGCACACATGACACTCCACAATGTTTCCTCTTCTCAAATTTCGTATTTGGCATTTTTTTTCATCATACATCACCTTCAGCTCCCTAATTTAGTAATTTGTGAGCTTTTGGAGAGATTTAGAAAGCATACTTGCCACCTAGGGGGGATGAGCATATTTTTAGTAAGTCTGATGATGAGATGATTTCTTTGGAATCTTTAGCCATTTGAATCTCTGTTGTAATGTTATATAACAGCATCCTATTAATTTTATATGGTTGGTTGATGTATTTTATTCATGAGAAGTTAATACAGAATTGTATCTTTGTGAGTAATTTTTGTGTCTTTTGACTAGTTGTGTGAGATCTTCTGTGAGTGAGTGTAATTGTTTGATCAAATCTTGGTGTGAACTGAATTTCACATAAATTAGGTACCAAAATATTCAAAGACTTTAACCCCTGACATCCACATCCAATATCTCTATAATAATTGCTCATGTGCAAAAGTTCACAAACGTCTCATGATCAAATCTCATTGAATCCTTTGGGGTTACTTGTGAAAGGAACGAGGTTAGTTCAGGCACACTAGTTCTTGTAGACATTTAGAAAAGCTCCAATGTGGATTTTCCATGGATTTGTGCATGTCTAAACTAACCTTGAGAATCATCCCTACTTTCCTTGTAGGGGGAGATAGGCTAGAAAATGGGTATAGCTTTTAGGTATATGATGCAGCTTCTTCTAGACCTATTGTCCCAAGTTGAAAATGCCGTTATATAAAATCATCAAAGGTTGGCTCGATTGGTAGATGCTCTTGTGTGAAATCTCACAAAGGTCTCAAGATCAAATCCCATTGAGTCCTTTGGGATTATCTATAAAAGGCATAGGGTTGGACCATGCACACTGGCTCTCATGGACATCTAGAAAGTTCAAGAGTGAATTGTCCAAGGACTCATGCATGTTTGGACTAACCTTGTCAGTTATCATAGTTTTCCTCACAAGGGGGAAATAGGCTAGAAAGTTGTTATAACCTTCGAGTGTATGACACAACTTCTCTAGATCTATTGTCTAGTGTTAAAAACACCTCTTACAAAAGTCAATGGGGTATAGTTTGGGTGGTTAGAAGGAGAAGTTGCTATCCTCCTCACCCAAGTTTAAATCTCACTTGTGACATGTTTATCCCTTGTGGGTTGATTGGGGTTGGCAAGGTACCAACAATATCACTTTTCCTTATATTGTTGAGGGTGGGACAAGATCTTTCTAAACATTTTAGCTCCAAGGGTATGCTCAATCAGTTGAACCATTTTCCCGAGGAATTTTGCTAACGAGGAGGCCGTAGGTCAAAGGTTCAAATCTAATCGAGTAACTATTGAACTATTGTGGTTAGCGATTGAGTTTCCCTCCATCCAAATATTCCAAGGAAGACAAAGGGATCCCACAAGGTTTTCCATATATATATATATATATATATATATATATATATATATTCTCTTTTCTTCCTCTTCCAAATGCTTTTTGAATCGTCTAATTTGGACATACAAAATAAAATCTATGCCCGATTTAATTTGGATGGATATTTTAGGTCCTTGGTGGGGACTAGTCCAATAGTCAATATCACTCTACCAATATGGTTGTGATTTGATTTTTGCTTCAGTTTTTGTGAAATTTTAACACCCTTGGATGTCTTCTTTCATATGAATCAAGTTGCACAAAATTTGGATTTGAGAATCACACATTGTCCCCATCATTGTGCCCTACTACTTTCAACAAGTTTTTAGGATTGCATATCAAACCCAACTTTTATGGACATTATCTCCTAGAATTCCACATCAATTTTGCTAAAAGCAAAATTAGAGATAGTATTAGATGTTTACTTTCCAAAAACTCAAACAACACATCAATTTCTGTGGTGAGTGATTTCTCATTCACTAGTGCAAAATGCACCTACTAGAGGGTTGTGTAATCCCCGGTAGTAAATCAAATGAATTAAACTAAATGAGATCAATTCTTTAACATGCATAGCAACATTCATTCCAAAACTAACCATAAAAAGAGAAATGCAATACGAAAAGAATGATTTTTTTATTACAATAAGAATATAAGTTTACACTATGCACCTTGGTACTAGTTGTGGATGGTATGGGACCTCCACAACTAATCGAAGGGAGGGTTCTTTGATATCCTTTGTATCCAAGTTTCCAACCAGATGATTAGTTGATGATCCCACAATGGCAAAAGAAGGAAAAGGGGTGGCTTCTCTCTTGCTTTCTAGTGGAATTTCAACAACATAACGAAGCTCAAAATGTATATGGATGATCTATATGAAAATGGTGAACATGAGGGCTATAGTTATAGGAATATGGTGGACACAATTGAGATTTGGTTCCTATGCAAATCTTCTCCAATTCAATGATGACTCAATGGAGAGGTTAGGGTTTGAAAGGCCAAATAAAAAATTAGTTTCAACCTTAACGGATATGTTTATCCACTTTTCAGCCACCACTTCCTTTTGGGCAATGTGCAATGATGGATGACAACCAAGTTTTCTTTTTGTGGATTGGGTCACTGGTTTCAAGGGAAAATGAGTGACCGCTCGTGACTTTAGAGGGAAAAAGGCACGACCATCTTGACATGGTCGCCCTTTTTGAGGAAACAAGATCGACCAAGTCTTGACATGGTTAAGTGTTGACTTTTCTTTCAGTTTTTTGGTTATATTGCATAAGTCACATGGAGGTGGATGAGATGGAAGGTGCTAATACTGCCAATGATAATGTATGACGGTGATGAAACTCATGACAAGGTAGGTAAGCAAAATAATGTTGTTATTATGCAAAATTATCCAAAGTACAAGAATACCTTACTACCACTCGTTATTATCCTAATTACTCAAAACAACATGACATTCACTTTGAAAACCCCAAATATACACGGGGGGCATGGCTCCTAACAAAAATGATGATAAGTTACATTGTAACTCTTAATATACTAGGAGGATAACTCCCAATATCCCCAAATAGTCTTATAAGATGATCATGTACAATTATGTGTATCAATGACTATAACTTACTATAGGGTAACCTTTTGTTTAGGTATACAAGTGAACCTTATATCAGCTAGAGTAACATAGTAAATCCTTCTTTACGGTCATAGAATAATGCATCATATATTGACATTTACATTACGAGTGGAGGTCATTGTTTGCTCCTCTCATACTCCCCTTCAAACAAGAACTCCAATAAAACTCTTAGAGAATTTTGAATCTAATGGCATAGGATTTCAATTGGACTACCCCAAACTAGTTATTATGCATTTTGAACCAAAATACCTCAAGCAACTCGGTTATGAATTGAATTGCACCAAAACACCAATTTATTGATTTTGGATAGAATAACCCCAAACCACTTGGGAGATTTACTTACCTTATTTCATAGATTCTTTGCAACTTTATGTACGACCTAACTTCATCTACTAACAAGTTTCAGGAAATCAAACATTTTTTTCAAGGAACACTTTCACTACCTAATGCCAAGATCACCTATCTCAAAACCAAAAGCCTTCAATCATCATTAGGTCCAATAACACAATAAATGTTGAACAATCTTGCTAACCAAAATCAACATATTCTTAGGGATATTTTCAATTCCAAATTCATGTGCACATAAACATCAAAACTTGCTTATGTTTTCCAACGGTGGAAAACATCTTGGCAATTTATATTCTTCCCTGCAACAAGCTTCTTCTACCTTGACATTCTATTCCAGGCAACTGCCATGTGCCTACCCTAGCCACAATTCATGTGACTTCCCATGTGCCTACATTGGCCACAATGTATGTGTGCTTTCCCATATCCCTCCCTAGCCACAATCTTGCAATGCCACAAGCTTGCAAGGCAATTTCTTACCCACGTCTACTAGAAACACTACTAAGAATTTTACTTGCTCCCATGGTTCTTGTTCAACAAAAGCAAATGTTTTACCTTCCATACACATGTTTTCAAAAATATCAAAGTATTATTTACTTCCTCACATTTTTGTACTTTTTTACCCATTGCACTCATTCCACCTATCTTTTTCAAATTGTTGTCAAGTTGCCTTCTCACCCACTAAAGATCTATGATTCTTACTACTAAAGCCTTCTCACCTATTTGGCATCCTCACTACTTAAGTCACCCAACCTGGTTGCATGTGGTTTGAAACCCTTCACTACCCCGTCAACGTTTGTAAAATCCTCTACCGCCACTTGTGGCCCTGTCAATGTTCCCCATGTGAGCACCGCGGTTAGAACTCTCTTTTATCTAACTAGATGGATTACAAACTTAATTGTGATCGTTTTGACTATTTTATGCTTGTTGAATTGGCCTTGTTTTCTGCATAAACAAATATCCCTTCTCTCATTCTCCATCGTGATATATTTACTAGTCTTCTTTTTTTAATCTCAAATAAAATGATGTATGCATACTTATCCTTAATGTTATGCATGTCATCTAATTATACAACGTAAGTCTATTCACTCCATTTTCTCTTCCTATGTGATTTGCTACCCCGCATAATTGTTATTGCTTTTGACTTATCTAGACATATGTTTCCAAGTCAAAAGCCCTCTTAAGTATCTTAAATATCCTGTATTAAATTTTGAAAGATATAAGACTTTACAATTATACATATCTAGAAGAAAATAAACACTAAATATTATAGAAGGAATAATAAATACCATAAATTATACCATTGTCTCATATATGTCATCATACATTACATCCTTCATAATACCCTGAAACAATTACACTAATTGCAATCAAAATTGTTATCGTTATGTTATATTACTAACATGTTATAATATCCTTGGTACATAATATATTGACATTGAATTTTAGTGTTTGTTTCTGCAATATATGTCATCACTTAATCTGGGTAATTTCTAGTAATGTATATGTAAGCATTGATGCATGTATTTATAAAATAAGAACAAATATTATAATTTAAAATTATCAAACTTTTTGCTTCAAAGATGATTATTAATTTTTAATGACCTCGCTACTGATACATGTACTTTTCATGATTCTCAATTTTTCATGACCTCTGCCACACAATCTCTCATCTGGCTGAGCACCAGATACACTGCATTGATTATATAAATGGATGTAAAATAGGTAGGAAGAAAATTATTTTTATGGTTTTAGAAACGTATTATCACATCCTTGAACAAAAGTACATGTACTTTTCATGATTACCAATTTTTCATGACCTCTGCCACACAATTTCTCATCTGGCTGAGTACCAGATACACTGCATTGATTATATAAATGGATGTAAATTAAGTAGAAAGAAAATTATTTTTATTGTTTTAGAAACGTATTATCACATCCTTGAACAAAAGTCAACACAATTTCTCATCTGGCTGAGGACTAGATACACTGCATTGATTTTAGAAACGTATTATCACGTCCTTGAATAAAAGTCAACACAATTTCTAATCTGGCTGAGGACTAGATACACTGCATTGATTATATAAAGGGATATAAATTAAATAAATGGAAAATTCTTTTTATTGTTTATATTATCAGATACATCTCTCTGGAAAGAGAAAAAGAACAGTGGAAATGGAAATATGCACATATATTTGGCACTCTTGTGTCAGAGGATGGATATAAATCACTTGTAAAACTATAAAATGTATTATAAAGATCAAAAGGGTGTCACAATTAGTGCAGCACCTTCTCCCTAATAAGCAGGAATATAATTCCTCATTTGTGATCAGAATACCTATCATGGCGCCATCTTTTGCGTTTTTCTTCATCAGTCTGATCTGGACTTGAGGACCTCTTATGCTCAGAGCTCCTCTCCTTTCTCTTCCTTTCATGGTGGTGAGGGGTATGCCTATCTGTGTGACTCCTGTGTCTGTGCCGATGACGATGGTGGCTCCTATTCTTGGAATCACCCTCGTCGGTATCTGGATGCATGCTGCCTTCCCTGTCACCTACCTTATCACCTCCTCCAATTGATCCAATGGGTTCTTTCGCAACTGAAACTCGTTCTTTTTCCTCACTTACCAGCCTTGAAGAACTCAACTTTTTACTCAGTTTTTCTTGGTCTAATTTTAAATCTGGCAAGGAGGTATCTGATGCATCGCCATATGGGCGGGCTAGTTCAGTAGACCTGTAGTCCGATTGTCTATGATGGCGAACATCTACGTTCGGGCGCCTGGGTAGTGGCGGAGTCTGTAATTGTGAAAACAATAACATCAGTCGTTGTATTCCAACGCTTGCAAATCATCTGCGAAAATATTGAGACCTTAAGCAGGAAAAGATAGAAAAGAATGTCAGGGATTGGTCTCAAGAAGAAGAAAGCAACCACCTGAAAACGTGGCATGTAACGACCTTCAGGAGGTAGAGGAATACCAAGCTTCTTGAGTTCATCTTTTGGAATAGGTCGCCTAAAATCATGGGCATCAAACATAGTATAAATACTAAAAATATCAAGTTAAGAAAGGAAAACAGGACCGAGGACAATGAAGCTTTGGGGAAGGAAAAGAACTTAAGTATGACCATTAAAAATTTAAATTCAAATTCAAATCATGGTTGGTAGTAAAACTGCATACAAAGGAGCCCGAAATGGCCTATCTCGACCTCCAAAGCGCAGCTGGCCTGACTCCTTTCGACCCCCCAATCCCCCTCCTATCCATGTCAAAATGTTAATATTAGCAATTGGACTTGTATGCTCAGCGTTAGAAAAGCAACTATTTTGCGGTTCCATTTGTCTGTTCAACACACAACTTACCTAACCTGCGGGGAATCCAACCCGACATTAGCTGTTGCCTGCTATAATCTACAATTACTTGATTACCATCAATAATACTGTGATAAGCAGCCTGCATAAAGGCTTTGCTTCGTTATAAATATACACTTTGGTAGTATTATTGAATTGATATTTCGTAAAAAATTCTAATAGAAAACTCACCTCATAGGCATGTCGCATTTCCCTTTCAGTTTCATATTCGACAAATGCATAGCCCTGAGATGCGCCAGTCACTGTGATAACAATCATCAAAAACTGCTTAAACAAAACAAGGCAGCATAGGAAGGTAGTTTTGATGAGACAAGACATGGAAAAACACACAGAATAAAGATCATAATCAAAGCATCCTGTTGGTTCAAAACTTCAAACTTCAGATATTCGCATCTGTCCAAAAAATTATAACATCTAATTTTAAACCATGACCAACAACTCAAACAAAAATAGAATATGGGTTAAAAGGGTAAAATCAGAGCCCAAGGGATTAGTTCAATTGATTGTCATCGATGTTGTTGGGCATTTTGATTAATTCCACTCCAGCAGTTGCCTAGCTCAAATCCCCCTGGGTTAGGTGTATTAGTTTACATGGACGACTTTACTAGGGATGCCATCCATGAATGTGGGGAAACATCCAAGGGTTTCCCTGCGAGGTTTTCCTTGGAAATAAAAAGAAGGTTAAAATCAGGAGAATTTAATTCTGCAAACTTGCATCTAAAAAGATGTTGGCATTCCTGATATAAAAGATAATCTAAAATCAGTTTCTAATGTATCCATCTCAGTATCATTCATAGCACCGGGTCCAGTTTTGGTTTATCTGTAACAGGACAAACCTGAACATTCTGGAGCAGATCCATGATATGGAAAGCCTTGGAACAAACATCACAGGAACAACATAAATTACAAAGAATTGGCCACCATCCACAAACAAAGTGCATGACAAACAGAACAAAGGATTTAAACATAGAGGACTCGAACAATTAGAAAGTGAGGTTTTTGTGTTTCATGTTTTTTAATTATTTAGTTGTTTTTAGCTTTTTCCTATTCTCTTGGCATGAAGGATGTTAGTAAGTACCAAAGCAATTCTCCACCTTCGGTAGATAAAGGTATAGAAAATAACTTGAGCCTCGTATAATTTATATCTTTCTATAACTTCAAATTAGGCTGGTTGAACAGAACTGGAATTTATATAAGTTGCAGGGTTATGATCACTACAAAATATAGCACTTGCTCTGTCGTGAATGATTAAGCATGCTGAGTTGGAAAAATGTTCCACATCTTCTTGCAAAATGCAACCTATGACCATGTTTTCAGAAAGAAATCAAAATATGAGAAACTTTTTTTATAGAAAATTAAAACTGTAATTGGTTTTTAGACAGAATGCAAAAACTTAATGCCTACAAAATCAAAGAACAATCTATCATATTGCCAATGTTGTATAAATAATCGTTAAGACAACTAACATGCCTGGATTGTGCCTTACCATTGCTGTTCCACGTAACAGAACATGTTTAGCAATAAGGTTATGCTATCCAGGCAGTGTTACGTAACCCTGCATGTCAAAAAGTGCACTCCCTTTCCACATCTAAATGAGAGTGACTGCATCATTGCACATTGCTCCGAGCTGTATCTAACTATCCAAAAAATCTAGTGTTGTGGCTTAGCCATCCATGGTATTAAGGAAATCTGCCATGGCCTATCATATACAACCTCCTTTTGATCTAGCAGCTGTTCAGCTGGTTCATATTCAGGCACAGATGGCTTTCTTCCCGCGTGCAGTCCAGTTTTCTCTGAGATCATTGCCATATCTTGCTGCTACACCTTCACTAAAATTAAGATTCTTACCCCACTTAGTCATTCCTGTGAGAGACCTTGCTCCTGGTATGATTCCCATTTTTTGGTGGCACTGTTCGTGGAACCTGACATCTGGACACACACATAAACGGAGCATTGAACAGCTTCTGAGGGCACACACTCCCAATTACATTTTAGCCTCCTTGACCCAGGTGGACTCTTTCATTGAATGTTACTTGCTTTGTTTTTGGAAGTTTCTATGTTGATGGCCCTGATCTTCAACCTTTGCTTTTAGTTTATTTCTTTGTTTGTTTTGTTTGTGTCTTTGCAGTCAATTGTCTGTGATTTTTGGCTGTATTTGTGTAGTTTGCTTGTGACTATGAAAAATAGTTCAGTTTTCTTCTGCCATTTCCTTGTTAGATTTTAATATAGCAGTATAATTTCCATTATTTTGCAGCGGAAACAAAATAGGATCACTGAAAGATAACCATTCACAGAAACAAAGAGACACGAAGATTTTATCCTGGGAAACCCTTCTACTCAAGGGAATAAAACCCAGCAACCTCTCTTATATACAGATTCAGTTCAAGATACTAAGTACATCTAGATACAAGATAGATCTCATAGACAAGCTCTAGACGAACCCTAGAGCCAAAGAGAAAAGCTCCCAAAGATAGTGAACCCCAAGAATTTGCCTCCTCCTAGCTTCGTCCTTCTTCCTCTCTTGCGCACTTGTACACCCTTTGGTCCTAGGGGTTGTGAGTCATGTACCACTCCTTGTTTTATGGTTTGACTTGTACGGTTGTACCACTTGTTGGTCCTTGTACCCTCACCTAATTAATTGATGTGTGGTGACTTGACCCTAGTACCCACCTAAAGACACCTTAATTGTATTTTATATTATTATAAGTGGTTTTATTATTTGGTGTCTTAACCCTTACTTATTGGTACCCTCCAAATTTAATGGAACCCTAACTAAATTAAAGAATTAATTAATGACCTTTCTAGTAGTCTTTAAGATCCTATATATTGAAGTCTAATGTTCATCATTTGACAAGATTATAACATCACATCCCAGCTCTGTTTTTTCTTAAGGTTGACGTAAAGGGTTTGAGGACTGTTCTGCTGCTTGATTAGACCGCCCACCTGCTGGAGATTATCACATATCTCAGATCTGATTTTCTTGACTGTTTAAGGTTGACGTTGAAGGTTTTTATGCTGCTGCTTAAGCCGTACATCTGCTGGAGTTTACCATCACTCACACAACTCAGATCTGATCTCATTAACTGTTGATGCCAAGGGTTATTTGCTGCTAGGGTTTGATTAAAGTCTTGCTGCTGCTATTTGTGACTAGGCCATGAACCCTACTAATCTGATCTAGCTGAGCCGTGAGGACTGTTGAGGGTCTGATTGTGGTCCGATCTACTTGCTGAGGTCTGATTGAAGTTCGATCTGCCTGTTGAGGTTTTGATTGAGGTCCGATCTGCTTGCTGCTGTCTTGTTTAACTGAGCTGTGATCCTGTTAAGCCTTATTCAACCTGTCATGAGCTTGCTGAGGACAGCCGTGATCCTGTAGGGTCTGATCTAGTCTGCTGGGTGCATATTTGTGGAGGCCGTGAGGCCTGTGGGTCTGTTCTACCCTGCTGTGTGCATGCCTGTGAAGGCCGTGAGTCCTGGTAGTGGTGGTTAGATCTATTGTGTTATGACCTTATTCAGGACAGATCTATTGTGATCAGACCTTGTTTATATATGCTGAGCCTTGCCTTTGACCAGACCTATATGCTAAGACATGATTAGTGGCAGATCTATGTACTGAGATTTATCTGTGGTCTAAACTCTGTGCTAAGACCTTGTTTGTGATCAAACCTATGTGCTGAGACTTAATTGTGGTTAGATCTATGGTGCTGAGACTTGTTGAGGTCTGTTTTATTATGCTGAGATATTGCTTGGGTTAGATCTTTGTGCTGAGTCCTACTTGAGACTGCCACTGTGATTTGACTGTCATTGAACATCACTGCAGCCTTTATGTCTTCAACCTATCATCTCTCTCTCTCAGGTTTGTATTAACCCTCTAGTAAGGGTCAGCTTGTTCCTAGTGATTGACTTGCCTCTGAGAGGCACAGTCTGTTCTGAAAGTAAATTCTTCTGAGTATAAAAAAGGAAGGGTCCTACACTCCAGGTAAGCACTCTGACTTGTTCTCTTTTTCTTTATGACTTAGATATTTTACTACTGTTAGAGTCTTGTTTAAGTTAATTTACGCTACTGCTGATAATTACATGTTACTGAATATTTCACTTTAACATGCGAACCTACTTGGGAGTGTTAAAGTTGAAAGAGATGAAAATTATGTTTTAAAGTATCTTGTTTAGTTACAGTTGTACTATTCTCCTTCAGTACTAGTTTGTTATATCTATTTTTGCATTGAAGTATATGAAATTTTGATTTATCTGCATCAAACCCTAAACTAACCCAAAATTTAACAATTACAACAGTGAAATAATGAGGGAAAGGGAGCAAATATGCACCTTGAATGAAAGGTAAAATCAATACAAATGACTAAAATTAACCATTCATTGCAAATCCTACTTTAACCAAGTGATAGCAAATGGATCCAAGGAGCCAGATATGAAGCATGAAAGAACCGAATTATATTTGCATTTAAGAGACTGTTTGCATCATAATAAACAAGAATATAACAGGTTTCACTCAGCGCTGTGGGGCAGCAATGAAGGAAATGGTGACAGGTCCCTGAAGATGGAAGGAGATAAGTCTTTCTCTGCTTCTGAATAAGTCCTCAACAAATCTGTTCTGACCTTTGAAAATCCTTCCCTGGTCACCTTTATAGAAGGCACTAAACTCAAAAGTTCATTAATGTGCCCTAGAAGAGAGATAACTACAGATCACAGTGAGCAATAATTTGGTTTTCATGTGGCTCTACACCACTGCCTATGAAACTTCCATTAGGGCACTCTGAATTGCTGTATTACTTAGTGTTATTTGATTGTTATGGTTGGAAAACTCTCGAAGTATTTCTATTTGCATAAAACACCTTAAAATCAAAACTGCTGTCCTGGCTAAGCATATAGTCATCATGCATTCATGAGGGTGTCAAAACTGCTTATTCAAGCCTTCAAGGTACCCTTCTTCTGTAGATGACTGCTGTTTAGATGGTCTGTTATCTCACTGTCAGTCCTGTAGTTAGCTAGGAATCAAACAGTTCAACAGCTGCCTTAGACACCTGTAGCATGCAGTGTCTGAAAACACCATAAACTAACATCCTTCCGATGCTGATTTTGGGTAATGTCCTGTATATAATCTGCCTTTGATCAAATCGACCTCTCCAAAATAGTACCAACAGCTCACATGCACATTATGACTGCTCCAATGACACTTGCTCTACTTACTGTAACTGCTAGTTATCTCAACGCTGATTTTCCTGTGGTATGCAAGTACTTTAGTTTTCAATATGTGACCTCAAACCATTCTCACGATTTCCTCTTGCATGTGCTGATATAATACAGCCCACTTATTGATGGAAGTTGAGTTAAACACATGTAAAGACAACTTACAAAGGTTGGAATCTCAGGTTAGAGAGCATGCTTATGTGGGTTGAATTGGAAACATAAAATAATCTTTCATGCAAAATTTTGATAAAGACTCTGAATTAGGGCTGGAAATTTCCTAACTTTCAGTTTCAATGCCAATTTTTATCATAGGTGGCAACTAAAAATTTGGTTGATAAAAATAGCCACAATTCAACCTAGGCTTTGGGGTAACTTTAGCAAATTAAGGCTTGGAAAATCAATAAACAACCACTCAACAACAATTTCGAATTAGGGTTTTGGACCCATTTGAATTAAGGATTTCTGGGCCTTTGATAAAGTGCCTAGGGTTTTGGACATTCTTCTAGGGTTTTCCAAGACATCATATCATAGCAACTTTGAACTAGGGTTTTGACAATATTTCATAAATAAAACATCCTCAAATATCTGCTACATGTCACTCTAAAACCTAATCCACTTGCTAACCTCACTCTTCCATCAACTGGAACCTGGACTACTTCCCCACTAAACCTGCCAATATAGACCTGCTAAAAATCATTGTTAAAAAAATCGGCAAGGGGTCCAAAATACAACTTCTAGGCAACATCGGCAAAAAAATTGGAAAAAATCGGCAAACCACGACAAGCACTAAAAAATACAAAATAAATTCAAATTTTCAAATTTTTAAATTTTTAAATATATAAACCAACAACAACATCAAATAAGCACATGCACATAAATATAGGAAAAACATCATGTGTGTGTGTGTATTGGATGCCAAATAAAAAATGATGCGTCAAAGTCAATACTGAATCCTAAACCTTAATAGATGTTCAATCAAGGACTCAAAAGTGGACAACCAATACAAAATAACATCAAATTTATAAATGTATCTCATAATCATAAGTCAAAACCATGGTGTACCACTTAGCATTTGTATAGGATAATTGAGCGGAGAGGAGTCCAGTTAGGTGTATAGTCAACAATCCAATAAATGAAAAGGGTTGTCCTCTTAGCTATGTTCATAAGCCCTTTGTGTTTCTCAAGGCTTCCGTTGGAAGTATCTGAGCCATGCTACGAATACAAACACAAAGCAATTGCAATCTAAACCCTGGATCCATGAGGATGAATGTATACATATATGTTAATGTTTTGGTGCCTTCCCATTGAATAGTAGCATTGCAAAAGGTGAAGGTGGTTTGGGGTTGTTGATGAGGTAAACACACCTTCCCTCTCATTGCCTAACAGCTCCAAAGACAAATAAGTTTTAAAAAAAACAAAATCATTACTTTAATAAGGTCAAAAAATTTCTGCCGATCTTTTCCCCTATTTGTCGATTTTTGCAAATTCTTTCCAGTGTCAATTTTTCAAATTTCACAATTTATTCGGGTTGATTTTTTGTCTGAGGTTTTGAATTGCGAAAAATCGCTATGTCTCTGATTTTCAGCAATTGTTTCATTAATGATTCAATGTGATATGCCAGGGACCTCAACATTCCCCCATGCCCATTAATTTCCCTAAAATTTGGGGAGTGTCTCCACACATCCTCCATGTGCATTTCTCTGTTCTCACCTCTCAAAAACTTCGTGAAACACTAGGTAGCCTATATGGCCCAATGTAGACCATGGCATAAGAACATTCTTTGGCATAGGCAAATTCACAATTATCACAATCTTTCAATGGATCAATTAACAATCCCTCCTTGCAGACAATATGACCCAAAAGGATGTCAAATAGGGTGCAAAAGATGCATTTTTTAATATTCAATTACAACTGCATCTGTCAACATCTTTCCAATATCAACCTTAGTTTTGCATCATCATCCTTCAACAAACTATACAACATCCAATCATCCAAATATACCTCAAGGAATTTATTAATATACTTGCAAAATGTCGCGACCACGACCCTAGAAGATATCATGGGTGCATTCTTCAAGCCAGAGGGCATGACATTGAATGCATATGACCTTAATTCCATTGCAAAATTTTTCTTCTTCTTATCCTTCTTGACACTCCATATTTGATAAAATCCAAAGAATCCATCTATGAAGGAGTACGCTACATTCCCTACCACTTTCTCAAGAATCTCATCCCTAAAAATGTGGGAAAGGGACCATGTAAACATGCCTCATTGGGTCTTCAAAATTCCACAAAAATGTGGATTCCTCTTGTTTTCTTGCCCTGTATTACTATCAAACTAACCCAATTAGATTCCCCCACCGAAAATATCAAGTCGACAACCAACATCTTGTTAATCCGCTATTTAACTTATTCCTTACAATGCAAATTCATTTGTATGAAGCTACCACCTTCATCTCAATGAAGCTAAATGGAAACAAGTCGACGCACTCCCAAAGAAAAGCTACAATCTCTACAATGGTGTGTTCCTCCCAGTAGTCCTTTATACCAATATAGATTGACTTTATCTACAATGGTCCATAATAGTAAACTAGATAATCCCTTGTGTCTTGGATTAAACAATGCCCCTCAATTTCTTCAAATCGCAAATGATGAAGTTCCTTTATAGGGTCATCTTCTATGGAACCTATGGTTAGACATTAGGGTGGTTCCATCTACAAGAAACATTGAATGCATTGTATAGCCCTAGCCATCGATGTGTCATTCTTGTAGAGCTGAAAAGTGTCACAAAACCTTTCTTGTAGTTCCAACTAGTTGGTCATCTACCATTGCATTTCTACCTATAGTTACCAGTTCTTCAATAATGGTTCTTTTCTAGGATGTGCATGAACTTATGCATCCATTACTAAATAGAAATTGCTTGCTTCACCCAATGGGCTTCACAGTGATCCACATTCTCCGCCAAATTGCAGTGACTATATGACAGAGCTCAATTCCATGGTGCTATGGACTAGCAAAGCCCTTATGTCCAGCAAGAACCTAGTTTCTAGCACCTATGTTGTATCTTTCCATCATTCTAAACTTCTTTTAAGTGTTGCCCGACATCGCATAAGAATCTCTCCTAAAATGATATCCAACGTTGCTACCCTCTGCTCATGCATGATCTATTCAACAATTTATTCCACAAAAATGTTGCAATGTCAATCATGTTGTTACCAACATTTTTGTACCATAGTTGGATTATCTGAAGAGCCGCCTTTTGACAAACACCATAAGTGTTTGTGTTCCAGTGTATCAGATGATCCATCCGTTGTGCCTAGCCAGTTTTGGCTAGTCAGTTTGTTTTTTGTCTTGAAATGACCATGCCCCACGGGGTTTTTTGTAAAAAGTGTACTAGTAGGGTTTGAGTGGCTCGGTCACCCATGACTAGTTTATCAACTAAGGTATTCCAGGGAGTTTTTTACCCTGACCAATTATACTTTGCCTACGGGCGAGATATAATTGACAAGGTTTTCTCCCGCTTCCTCCAAAGCTGGAATGCCCGATTTTGAAATTCTGACCATGGGGGGTTATTAGAGTCCAACTGATGAATATGAACCTACTAGACACTATGAGTCGAGTCAATGGTCATTTCCTAGGTCTGTAGAGGTTTTTAAACGTTGTATGAAAAAAATTCACCGGACGCGTTGGACAGTCAATTATTTTATTTTTTAAATAATTAATTTTTCCATAAGTTTGAATGGAAAAATTCAAGTTGTAATATGTCAGTCGTCCGAGGGTGTTTTTCAATGATTTGAGGCTGAAATCCTAAGCCAAAAAATCATACTTAGACCCCGAGCACCTTATCCTATGTTTCGGATCGTTATTTAGCCACTTAATTAATAATTCCTCAAAAAATCAATAAAGAGGATTATTAATTAATTAAAATCAAAAAATTAATAATTGGAGATAATCCAATTCTCTCCAAAATAATCCAAATCAGATTATTTCAGTGGCTAAATGACATGGCACCTGGCATTAATAAAGATTCCAATCATCTCAGTCATCATCCAGTCAACAAACCAGTCAGCAATCAGCGATCTACTCCAAGCAAATTCGCCCACCTTGCATGCAGAACTCGATTTGGTTATGTGGATAAATATTAATGGAAATAAGTTAAGATTTGAGTTGCTTTGAATAGAGTGGGGGTGCCTTGCCTAGGTGGAGGCCACCTCCCACTCTCAACCACCAAGGATCTCAACATATTCTCGAGTTAACTCCAAGTAACCTACCAAATACCTCACGTATCTGCATGCATTCACGCTGATCTCTTTTTGAGCTCGAATTGGTGATGTGTCATCCCTCAAATGGACTGTTGGGAGTATAATAAAGGTTATGGTGGGCGCTTCCCTTGAGGATAGGGCCACATCATTGGAGTTATCTCCCTCTTAACTCTTCACATCCCACGAATTACTCTTGCATTAAAAAACCTTAGCTCACGTCAATCTCTTGAGAGCTCACGTTTTCTCCTTCAAAAGGCTCGAGTATTACACATGGCATTGATTTGTTGGATGGTGAAGCTTCCAAGAGTGGGATGGGGGGCGCCTTGCCAAGATGGAGGCCATCTCCCCATCTACTTTATTACAAGTGCGAGTTGTCAACTAGATCCCAAGCTCCAAGCTTGGATTTGATTGAGGATTGATAGGAATTGGATTATGTCAAGTGCCATTGGCTTTCATGGATGCCAAGTCGACTTAGGGTGTAGGTTTGTCTTGTTTTGTTATAAAAGGATGGCATTGCCTCCTTGTTTCTATGGATTTTTGTGCAAAGGAACTCTGGTGAAAATTGTAAGCTCTTGATTAATAAAATATTTTGAGACTTTGGAGGTCATTCGATTGGGCTTTTTGGCATTGTGTCTTCATCTCATATGAAGTAATATCTCTTTCACCCTACTCTTATTTACAAATTTGATTATTATGCTTATTGAGGACTAACAATCTAGTACTTAGGCTTCTAATCTCTTGCTTTGAGTGTTTGTGTCTTCAGGGAATTCATCCATTGGGAGCTATTGGCATCTAATACCTTCACCATTCGAGTGTTCCATTTTTCTTAATATTTTGTTTGCAGGGTTGCGAGCTTCTCCAAGTGTTTCTTGCCTTCTCCAACGAAGCATTCATTTAAACTTTCGGTTACTGGTTACTTGTTCTACCTCTAAGTTGTGGAAGCTCAAAGATCTACTTTTCTCCAAGCCTAGAGCCTTGTCAAGCTTGTCTTTGCTTGTGGTTTGCCTTTACTTTGCCTCCTTTTGCTCTCGTCCTAGTCTTCCCCTTAGCCTCTTCCATATCCATCCTCTCCTTCTCATCCTAGTCCTCCTCACCTTTCTCCCTCTCGTCCTACCCTCTTTTCATCCATCTCCTTAGGATTTCTTCACCTACTCTTAGCTCTCGTTTCTCTTTTTTGGTTCTCCTTTCCTCTAGCTTTCATCCTACATCTTATTCATCCCTTTCATCTCTTTCATTTTCCTCCCAAGTCTTCTCCCTCAACCTTCCTCTCGTCCCTCCTCTCCTTAGCCATCTCTCCTTCCCTTCGTTTCCCGTCCTTGGCCTTCAAAGCCTCCCTTTCGTCCACCTTTTGAAAGCCCTAAAGTTACACAAAAGAACAAAAACGAATTGAGATTTTGATTTTGGTTAGTTTGTAGTAGTTTCATGCTTTTAGAAGGTTAATATTTAGGCATATTTTGCATTGTTTTATCTAAATCTAGTATCTCTAGTATGCTAGTTTGCATCTCATAGTTAGATTTTGCATTTAAATTTTTGGCATTTTAGATCCCTCTTTCAAAAAAGTAAAAGCTATCATACAAAATTAATTCAATTTTATCATCATTTAGATCTCATTTCCTTTGGGATTTGCATTTGTTTATTATTAGTTAGTTCCTTTTGTTAAGAGTTAGTAGTTAGTCTAAATTCTTTTGAAAAGTAATTTTTTAGATCTCATCTTTTAGTTTGCATTTCATTGTTAGTTTCTTTTCTATTTTAGATCTCAATCTTAGTCTTAGACTTAGTTTCATTTTGCAAGCTTAGATCTAATTAGTTTCAAGTTGGTTTTGATCTTGCACTAATGCTAATGGGTGCATGAGTGTTGGACTTTTTGTAGGTGTTAGGAAGAGAAAAAAATTGCAAAGGTGAAGCAAGAAGAAAACTTGAACTTAAAACCATTTGGAGACATCCCAAAGAAGAGGAAATCATCAAGAAGAGCAATACACTACAAGGATGATCCAAAACATGACATTATCATTTACTATCCTTTGTAATAGCTTATAAGAGCTAGCTTTGTTTTCCAAGTTTTGCTTTTTCTCAAAAGACCTTACAAGGGTTTCATTCCCAAAGGCACTTGTAACTCATTAATAAAAAGGCTAGGTGGGATAAGGTCTCCCACACTTTGGTTTCTTATTCCCCATTTGGGGAAGAGTGTCTTGTGCATACTTTAGTTAGATTTGTTTCAATTTTCTAGATCTATTTTCAATTTTGTACTTAGAATAAATTTTATTTCAAGTCTTGACCTGAGAAGCCTCTTGGGGTTTTCTCCCAAGTGCTGCATTAACACTGCGTGCTGCTTCTCTTTCCCTGCCGTGTACTGCGTAGGACTGGCTAAGCTGGAAGTTTCATGAGCGGTGTGCAGAAGTCACTTTGACTTCACTTTTAGATTAGTCCCTGTTGTGGTAGAACACTAGTTTCATTTTTTGCAAAGTAGTTCATTTTTTTTAATATATCATTGTTCATCTTTTATCTTATTGAGCTATCACGTTTGTTCTTTGCCTACAATCTGTTTCTATCTTAACAAAGAACCAAAGTCTCTTGAACTTGAAATAACCCAAGTGAAGAGCACTCTCTGTCGGAGAGCATAATAGTATTGCATTCTCCTTGCATTAGGCATATAGACTAGCTAAGTCTCTTGAACCTTGTTAGAAGACAAAGTCAAGAGCACTCTCTGTCGGAGAGTTGAACTATATGCTCTAATAAATCTTAAAACATTCCAACTCACTTCCCCCTTTAATAATTTATCTCTTCGTTGTTATCCAACACCCGTATGCTCTGCCAACCTAAAAAGGTTGGACTAGTACTGAGAAAGGTGTTGGACTTGTTAATCTTGAAAGTGATAACATTAATAAAAAATTTACCCCCACAACCAACGAACCAGCGTTGCTTATTCAAGACATACTCAGGAAGTGGGCAAAGTTCCTAAACCTGGTGGGGCTGGAAGTTACCGTTGTCTTAGACTTTGGAGTGGTTAAGTCTTAAGACACCTACTCCTTGATATCTGGATGGTCCGTCATACCATCAGAGGGGAAGCCACTTAAAGTATACTTTTCTGGTTGGATGCATACCTCTCTTTGTTAGCCCTAATAATCAAGATCACTAGAACTTTAAATTTACCAAGATAATTTGCAAAACGATCTCACGAACGGTTACTTCAAGACTTACATTTTCAGCACCCCCAGCACTACATACTTTATTGACTCCATAAGACACTGGTTTATTTACACTCTCATTATAAATTTGGGCCATTTGTCCTTTGTTTAAGTAATTTATCAGTGGATGCTTTTTATTTTTCGTAATATAGTGTTGGTATATCGCAATGTGGATTGCTTATTATCTTGTGTCTTTATCTTAAGTTGTGATCTCTCTCATTCAAAACTCCTAAACAACACCCATCCGCGTCACTCAACACCCAAAAACACTTTAAACATAAGAGCCATAGTAAACTCTTTGTAGGGACTTACCCCCTTGGCTTCGTTAGGAGTTAGCCTAAACGGAGGAGCTAGGATTCAGGTGACAGTACCTAGCTCATTGCTTGCCCCCAAGGCCACACCTTCCCCACTTGTAGTGAGGGAACAGCTTTCGAAAGATTTCTGTTGTTGGTGTGCATCTTGGCAGACAACACATGCCATCAAACACCAACAAATCTTTAATCTCTATGTGAATCTACCTAACAACCTTTAGTACTGTGCATCATCCTATGGATTGCACAAAATCCCCATCCTACCAACAAAAAATGGTGACCTCAAAATCAAAAACATAGGAACAGAGGCTCCTCCAACTCAACTCTCCATTGGCAATTGGATTAATGTAGTCTTCTCATTGACTTGCGCTGAGGTTTTAAAATTTAGAATTGATTGGAAACACCTCCATCCAACACTTCTACCTATTCAACAAATTGCTCACCCTACATAGAATCTGATGGTTGTACCACATTGCAGCCCTCCTTTTCAAATGGCATTTGTTGTTGTTTCAAGTTGAGAATAACATAATTATCAAGCGCCCAATCAATCCCTAACACTGCTAGGTAGGGATCTTTGTCAACCAGTATATCGATAATCTCATCGAGATCAACTCATATCTGCTCCAATCTGCCCATGGGAAAAATGCATGACTAGTTCGTCAACCACAACTAGATCAAGCTCGATCATCCCATAAATTCCCATGATTTCTTTGATTGGATGTTAACATCCAACCCTAGGTCATGCATAACTTCCCAAATTTCATATCTACCAATCAACGTGTTTAAGCATAATTCCTTTCCTGACCTTTTTCTTTGGACACGACATAAGGATCTATCTTGTGCCTCCTTAAGTGACTCTAAAATCCACCAAGGACCTCCCTCATCTTGGCCACGGAACACCCATTGTCTAATATCTACATGAACATTTTCAACCATTCTTGGATTTCATCTTCCACCATCTACATTGGTAGACTCCAACATTAGCTTGGCAGCCAAAGTATAGAAGGCGGTCTATTGCCTGCATCTACAACCACTTTGTTGCGAGCACAAACAACTTCCCACATCACCTCAACTACATCCTTCAAATTGACTTTTTATTGAACAATGTTAAACTCTAGTTCTTGCAGCAGAGCCTGAAGATTGGGTCCTTGGTCTACAACTCCCACATCTTCCCTAGTCTTGGCTCTACCTGTTGGAATATTCTCACCATCTTATCTTGGTTTTGCATGCATGCATGCAATCCATGCAGCACTCCATGCATCCATGCATTGGCAGTTGAGTCTCCTAGCACCTAGTCCTTACTTCAGGCCCCCTTGAGCCTTTTTTTTGCCATCATTAACCCTCCTATCTGTTATCGCCTAAAACACACTTGACCACAGGTAAGTCTCCCAACCGCTACATGTGTTCTTGAGGGAAACTATGAGTGTAGAACCCAATGTCACCTCGATCTTAAACTCCTCCGTTTAGACCACAACTCCTAAAGGTCAAGAGGGGTTGTCCCTATTTACTAAGTTTCTTTTTAAAGTTTGTTTTAAGAGTTGTAAATTATTAATTGTTCAAATGACAATCAAACGTGCAGAGATGCAATAGTTCAAATGACAAGCAAACATTTCTTAAACAATTGACCAATTAAATGCGAGAGAGAAATAAACAGTTAAATAACAAGACCAGTGCCTACTTCTTGGGTTATGGAGTCACAAAATAAAACCAGATTACCAAATATTTTCCAATAGCACTAAATCATTCATTAACCATGATGATCAAAACATCACATTAAGCACCAATTTGTAGAAAATGAATAATTTAGTGAACCAAAGATGCATATGACAAGATTGAGCCGAAAATGAAGATTGAGCATATAACAAGATTTTCCAATAGTAATGTTTTGCAAGTGGTCCTATAAATTTTAGTTTATTTTAAGTCTCACTTCAACTTAGGGGATTATGGTTTTGTGCAAGAAAACTAAAGCTACTCTAAGTGTCTACCGCAAGAAATTATCTCTTTCGATTTGAGAGAGATTGTCGGGTGCTCAACAAGAGAACACAAGGTTCTCAACTAGCTCCACAGGTCAATCCCAAAACTTGCTAGGTGCTCAACTGGAGAACACAAAGTGCCACGAGGCTCCCAACAGCCTCTACCGCACTAGCTCCACAGGTCAAGTTCCTTTTTCTCAGTTTCTAGTTAAGATGAATTTTTGAATGCCTATTATTCTAGCCAACACAAATCCTTGCCCTTTCTTGTCACCCAGGATCGGTCGAACCGACAAGGGGAGTGAATACGGAGCAAGAATCGAGGCACAAATTAAGTTTTAACCTTTAATGAATAAATAAAAAAACAAAGTGCAATGAAAGCCAACGCAATTTTACAAGGGAGGCAAAGCCTTCTCACTTGTAAGGTGCGAGCGAAATAAAACACAAGCCAACGCGATTTCACAAGAGAGACAAAGCCTTCTTACTTGTGAGGTGCGGGCAAAATAACTTAAAACAAAAAGAGTTAAAAAATAAACTACAAGCAACCACGACTTTGCATGGATGGGAAAAGCCTCTTCTCATGCAAGGTGTGGGAAAAACAAAATGCAAGCCAACGCGATTTTATAAGGGAGGCAAAGCCTTCTCACTTGTAAGGTGCGGGCAAAATAAAACACAATCAAAGGAAAATATGCTAAACAAAAGCCACTTAACAATGCAAGGGTGGCAATGCCTCCTCTCTTGCATGCAATGGATGGCAAACAAAACTAAGAATTTGAACTTGAAACAAAATACAAGAAACCAAGTCCAAGAGACTTTCTTGGGCTTGTTACAATGATATAAATTTCAGCACTTAGTATTTGTGAGAAAAAGAGAAGAAAGAAGGTGATTTTGACCGTTTTCTTCCAAGTGGCCGAAATGGTAGCTTGTGGATGCCCTTTGTGCTTGATGATGGCCAAATTTGGGTAGCGTAACACCCTTAAAATGTGCAGACCTGCTAAAACCCAGCAAGCAAAATGTTATAGAAAATGTCCAAAATCACTCTTAGGCAATGTTAGTTATATCATACAAAATATTACAAATATTTATGAAAATTTATGAATAAATTTGCACAAGATAAGAGCATGTAAATCAGATTTGAAATCTGATTTTTATATGAAAAACATGTAGAAATAATATGCAGAAAATTAAAAGAGAAAAGAAGAGATTGTGCTATTTGCTCTTCCAATGCTTGAAGCAGTGGGGTATCCGACCAAGGAAGTCCACTCTTCAATCCCAAGTAACCTGCAACTTGTAAGATGTTTGCTACACAACTAAAAGAAAAGGTGAGATCTTAATGATGAACTAAGAAATCATAAACATCGACCAAGAAAGGTATGAAGTTCTTAACTACAAAACAGGAAACTCATAAAATCTATAGCAAAAATACTAAAGATCTTACCAAAGCAAAAGAATTTGCTTGTTTGGCCTCCCAAGCTTGAGTAGCTATGAAGTGCAGAAGCAAACCACCATCATAAAGCAACCAACACAAGATCTCCTCCAAAGAATTTCTATTACTAAGCCAAATGGCTGAAAATTACAATGGCCCAAAAATGGGGCAAGATGGAAGCAAGAGAGTGAGAAAACAGAAATGAAACAAGAGCATGAGAGATTGTAACCAAAATGAGGAGGAGGAGCCTCCTTAAATAGCAAAAAAGAGGGAGAGAACCCCTCTTGCATGCTTGCCAAGTGTCAAATGGGAGAGAGGGGGGCGCACTTGCTCAAGGAGGGCGCATTTCATGAGAGGTGAGAAAATAATGGGGGGGAACCCCCCTCTAAGGTTTTAAACCTCAACTCTATGCCAAGGGGGGGGGAACCACCAAAGTGGGACCCCTCCCGTTGACTTTCACCCAAACCACAAGCTCATGAGGAGGAGGGCGCAATTCCTAGAGTGGGCACTCATAACTTGTAATACAATTGCTTGGGGGGGCCCTCTTGGACCTTGATTTCATCTTAGAAACATAGCTTGACCTTCGGAAACAATATTTCCCCTCCCCAAGTGACTATAGTCACTTTACAAAAATTTGTCTTACTAATTAGTCGCCCAATTTCCTGATCTCCTTGACTGACTTAGGCAAAAGTGTCCAAAACCTTAGCAAGACATGTCTGAATGACTTCAAACATGGTCCAAGGGTGTAGGGGGTCTCATGCCATTTATCTTGAGTACCCATACCCCTATACGACATCATAAAGGACCAAGTATCCCTCTTTTAAATTACAACATTTTATGCTGAGGGACATTTTTTAATCGCCAAAAATTAAAAAATCCTATGTAAAACTTAATGAAATTCCACAAGACTCTGGATAATGTCTAGCATGGTAATATAGAACATCCATAGGCCCCAATCACCCCATGGACTCGATCATTAGAACGTCTTTCACCACTTTGGAGGTATTTTTGAGTGAAAAAAGTCAAATAATTAAAATCACTAAAAAGGAATTTTAATTATCCAAGTGAAAAAACACTCGATGAAAGGACTTCCCTAATGATAAAGTCATATGCAACTAAATTACATAAAAATTGACCCTCATGCTGACATATCCTTACAAAATCCCCCGCAGGGGTGCAGAAATTTCATGGAGAGAAGATAAAAAGAAGAGCTACCTCGCTTGAAAAATTCATTAGGTACTTCTTTCTCATCTTCAAGGCACATTGAACATGTGCATGGTACATCGTTGTCCACCTAGTTGGTTTTGGTGGTCAACACTATCCACTCAAAGCGCCTTGTTTACATCACTGGAGTTCCAATGCGCCCTCATGCATGATTTTAGGAGTCTACACAGTTAGTTCCATGATTTGGGGTGCCTTGTCCCCTTGATTGCTCTGTTAACTGACTGTTGCACCTAGTTTGACTGTTACTAGGTATAAGAGCACCCTTTTTTACCACTGACAGTTTGTTATGCACCCCCTTGGAGTCTCCTTCCCTATTTTGGTGCCCACATGACTTAGTCATGCTCAGTTCTACCTCGATTAACTGATCATTCATCATTGGTGGCCACTAAACCTTATCAAGAGATGGTTCCAATGCAAACTAAGCCCAAACTTGAGGTGAATTTGAATCCTATCAAAGGCTATCGAATTCATTCTATTATAACATCTTTTGATTGCCATCTTATGGCTGCTTAATGTATCACAACAGTTTTTCATATGTATTTCAGTTTTATGAGTGAATTGATCAATTTTTCTTTCTAATTCTTCTCAGTAATAACATTGTGAAATTGTGAGGTTTGTTCAAGCTCGGTGATCTATCCCTATGGAATTTCACACTACCCTGGCTGACAATGCTAATGAATGTGTAGGAACGACTTGTCAGATCGCCACCAAGGATCTTGGACTTAGAATTCACCATATTAGCACCACTTTGTCTCTTATCATGTACCTCGCATTTCTCAATCAATTCCAAACAATCCTTTGTATTATATCATGTCTTCCAGTAGTGCCCACATCAAGGTTAGCGAGGTTGTAGGCAATTCCTTATAATGTGTCATTTCATTACAATTATAACACCATAGTGGAGGATAATTCACATCATTCCACAAAATCATGTTCTTCTGATTATTGTTTTGGCCCCTATTCATCTCATCATTGAATCTATTGCAAGCAAGTTCTTCTAAAACCTTTCTGCTATCATGGATAATGCACTATAGTTCTCTGTATAGTGATTGTTTACCTTGAAAAAGTGACAATGGGAAACCATTGCGGTGTTGTTGTATTTCTACAATTACACGCAGTGGTGGGGATCATGAACCATGTTTCAATAGATCTTCCAAATACCAACATTCACCTTTCCAACAAATGGGTTAGCCATAGCAGTGGTATATCTTTGAACCATAGGAAATCATTCCACAAATGACCTTATGTCTTACAGATCACATACACCATATTGCCTCCCTAGTATTCTACTTCCCTTAAGCCAGCTCTTGAATCTGCTCAGATAATGATGCCAACTAACACTGAAACCATGCCAATCCTGAGGCCAACCCTAGAATATATGCTTCACCAATTCATTATGGACTTAAGTCACACTGCAAATTATAATGCTTCCTACTACATAGTCAACTATTGTTGTACCAATAAATTTCGTGGGTGAGGCAATATGTCACCAATAAACCACTCCTTATGTTGCACCTCCTAAATCATGTAACTTAAGTAACCCATTAGATCTTGAAATTGTTGGTTATATTCCCATATGATTATCCAATCTTCTGTTTGATCTCTTTTAACTTAGCAATACTCTACAACTCAAACTTCAACTTTTGAAACTCCTTCACAAAATCTGCCCACAACTAAACCAACATCAATATTTGGTAAGCGAGAGCGCTCTTGTTTCATTTCATATACCATTGTAATGCTCTTCCTCATAGTGTAGTTTGAAACTCTACTAGACTAAAAACATTTGTGGTCCTCTGCGCACTCTAGATTGCATCATAGAGGAACCTATGTTGTTATGCGTCCTCTTATCTTTGGTCGTGAAAAGGCATAAACCACAATGAGTACTCATTCAATTGTATCGTCATCCTTGTTTAGCGATTTTGAACCAACACAAAACCTAGAGAGCTCAATTGTGGCACCACCAGAGATGCTCCCACAAATATAAATGAACTAGGCAATATTGTGGACAAATTCTAGTTACTTCCAACAATCACACTAAAGTTGTTCAAAGCCATAGTAGCAAGGGTACTGCACACACTAACGTTATGTGCAACAACGGTCACTAGATTCATACAAAGAACAACAAGCATCAGGGGTTGGACATAGGATGCGTCAACATTGTCATTTTGTTTTTCCTCCTTCTCGACAACATGGTTGTCCACATGTACTTAAATAAATCTTCTTCTTGACTTTGTGCTCCCATAGCTTCCATAGTGACTTTCGAGTTAGCAAGCTTGACCAACATATCTACACCTAGGGCCCAAGTATTTGCATCCCCTACTTCATCACTCCTCTTATCTCAACTCCTCAAAGATCCCCTCCATCTCCACTAACTCCTTAATTCTTTGCATCAACACAATTTCTTGATCCTCTTCTATTTCGAGGCCAGCCAAAGCTCCTTTCCACAATTCTCTCATCCTTTACATCATTCCACACTCTAAATGCATCTCAATACTTTACCTTCATATTAGGGACTCTTGCTTGGTGCAAATCTTTTCCATTTCTCCCCTCCACCATCTTTCTATAACATCTAAGCACTTTTGATGTCGCAATCTTCCATTCATTTTCAAGATTCTCAATGTTTGTCATCGTTGATCTTTCAAGCAGGCTTGAGTTTCCAACACCAACGTCAAGGCCCCCTACTGTTCTTCCCCCCCACCCCACACCTTCAACAGGGTTTACACTTCCATCTCAACAGAGCTTGAAAGTATACCCCATTCCACCATCAACATCTTTATCTAAACAAGTCATTCCTCAATCAATCTTCCTAGCGGTCCTTGAAAAATTCTAGTGCTCTGGTCGAAGTTTAATGGCAATTCCAAAGCATAACCTTCCACAACACCTTTGAACCAAAAGTCAAATGGCAGTCCACTCAATTCATAGTTGCAGAAACCAACAAAGATGATTCCTACTAGTCTTTCTCACCATTCATGCAAATTTATTGGATATTCAACCCATCAAATCCCATGTAAACACTCAAACAAGTGCTCATCCTTAAATCTTGTAAATTTCCTTAAAACCCAATCTTGAGTTAAGGTATGCCAGTTTCGTTTTAATTAAACCCCAAATATTACTTTTAACCACAAATGGATTTCTTCACAATGCAGCGGAAAATAAATACTGAGAGAAATATAACATCAATAGAGACACCAATATTTTTGGGTATGAAACCCCCGGAAAAACCCAAGATGGGAAAACCGGTGCAGCAGTCTGAGAAGATATTTTATTATCAAGATATAGAACAATACAATCCAGAAAATCGATTTTGACCCAACCTGGCAAAATCCTACAACCGAACCTTACTGAGAAAACCCCACAAATCCTATGGCCCTCCTGCAACACTGTACGGCCCTCAACGTCACTGTATGGCCTGATTCGTACGGCCCTCAACGTCACTGTATGGCCTGATTCGTACGGCCCTGCATCAGCCTGTATGGATTTGCATCAGCATACGGCCCTCTGCGTCACTTGTATGGCCCTCTATGTGCGTTGTACGGCCGGCTGCCTGCGTCATACGATATGGCCTCTGCATGTGTGTACAACCTCCCTGCAAATTTGTACAGCCTCTTTCGATTTGCCCAAGTCGCCCTGTCAACCTCTGAATAGAAGTTCCTCTGTCTTGCACTCTATAAAATTCTTCTGCAAACAGTCTTTCTTACTCTCTGGCTGAAAGCTATGAGCAAGAAATCTCCCTGTGTGTATGTGTGTGTCGTCTCCACCAAATCAATCTTCCTTTTAACTCAATGGCCAAGCGAAAACCCTAACTTCTCACTATGGATCAATGGATGAGATCCTCCAGTGAGATCAATGGCCAAGATTAGATTAGCTATCACTTAAATTATTTTCACTTGAACTTTATAAAAGTGACTCCATTAAGTCAATCAATAATTAGATCACCTAATGCACTTTTCCTAAGTCTAAACTTTGGAAAAGACATTAATACATTTGGCTTCCTGTTTTATGTCTTCTAGTATGCAAGGACACATGCAATGCTACAAGACCTTCCTTATTGCCACTTTCTAACAAATCTTCTTACATCCTAACCTAGATATGCATTTTCTTGGCATGCAAACTTGTGTACCCACACTTCCAACCAATGTTGAAGCTTGGCTTTCACCAACCTCCATTGTATCTCCATTACTTTGTTTGTTAAGGTCCCAACAACAAAACCGTTTTGTTGACTCTTTTATAAACCCAAGGTCTGCAATAAGTGTCCAACAAAGTTCCACAATAGTGTATGCTGGCATATTCAACCTTCCAAAGAATGGAGGCTTCACCTAAGGCATGTTTGAAAGTTATCGATTAATTAAAGTGCAGAGTATTGAAGATTAGTGGAAACACAAAATCCATTCATTAATCTTCCAAATTCATCTAAGCAAACAAGAAATATCACATGCGTGGGGATCACAACAATGTAAACATCATCAAGATACACCAAAACAAAGTAAAAATGAGCAGAACAGTAAAGCAATCACAATATATTAAGCAATGTATGGATTACATCTAGGCCTTGCACATTCAACACGACTAGAGCTTAGCAACATTATAGTCGAGACAAAATACATATCTCATAACCCACAAAACTAACATTAGACACTAGGGGTAAAGACATTCCTTAACTCATTCAACTACACAGCCTTACATAGTAGCCCTTAATATCTTATATAGAGGTAGTTAAGTCAGTTATAGAAGATTCTGGAAGATTCTAGATCTTGACAGTTGTAATCCACTTATACATTAAGGGTGTTGCGTCTTTAAGGAAATGTGTAGAGGGTCCTTGCGCCTTGGTTCTGTTGATCCTTATCCTTGTCCATGTCTCCATACTCGAGCTTTTGTGACTCTAGGTCATCGCCATATTTTTCCTTTGTTAATCAATGCTCTGCACCATTGGTACTTAGGAAAAATGGGGCCACAACACCACTTCCGGATGCAACTAATGACAGCAATGATCTCATGCATCTAAAGAAGGATGAAGCTCTTGGATTGATCACTTTGTACGTGGAACCTGATCTTGTCCATCACACAAACAACAAAAGTGCAAAGCAAGTTGGGATTTCTTCCACACCCTATTTGGTGCAGTGAGCACAACTCAAATCAATAGACTTGAAACAAATCTCTCCAACCTCAAAATGGTAGATTTTGCTACTGAAAAGGAGTCCATTTCCAAGTTCGAGAATCTAAAAGAAAACATTCTTACAAGCATTCTTATCAATATTAAACGTAAAATGAACCCAAGATATATCAATATTGTTCTTAACAACCTCTCTCCTACATTCAAAAATTTGTTTTCATTCTTTATAACATTCCTCTTTTTATTCCTCACTTATTTGCCCCTACATTGGAAGATGTATTTTATAATCATAACCAACATCCAGTCACCTTGAGAAACTTGGATTAACTATCTCCCCGAGAGTATGACCACACTAAGGTTACTTCCTCATGTATGCATAAATCTCCAGGGGACACCTCCAAGTTTAACAAATATATGAGACCAATATGCTCGTATTCCCATAAGGAGGGACATTTATTTAATAATTATCGCCTTCGTCTTTAAAGGATTGAAGCTATTTCTCAACAAACAACTGGAGATGATGATCTCTTTAAAGCTATGCTGCATGGGAGCGCCCCACACCCCCTCGCTCCTGCTCCCGAAGCTTGCTCCCAAAACGTTCCCAGTTTTGGCAGCACACTCCCGAGGCGCTCCCGAGGCGCTCCCTACCTCTCCTATACTAAAAGCTCCTATACTGGGTTGATCATTTGATGACAATGTTATGGTACCTCCCTTCATTGCTAAGCTCATATAAAAGTAGTTATGGTTGATCATTTGATGATAATGTTATAAGTTATAACTACTAGATGATTGATGTTATATGGTTTAATCCATGTTTTCTATAGCTACTTCAACATCCTACATGTTTTGTAGATATAAATCCATCAAAATATATCAAAATATATACTATATAAAAAACGCTCCCGGAACGGGAGCTTTTGAAAATTTCGCTTTTCGCTCCACTTTCACTCCCTGCTCCCCACTCCCGCTTCTCGCTCCCTGCTCCCCGCTCCCGCTTCTCGCTCCCAACAGCATAGCTTTGAAGACAAGGTTGGTGATTCCACTCTTGGTTGTGCACGTTGCTCTATGGTCCTCCACTTCTACTCAAGAATGGATTAGAGATTTAGGGACTACCAAACATATGAGGAAGCACTAACACCTCCTCTCTAACTACAGTGATCAATATAAAGGTGAGCAAGTAACTATTGGCGATGGATGACTCAACTCTCCAAGGCTCCCTCTTGGAAGCTATGGAGACTGCTTGCTCAAGATTTTGGGTTGTTGGCCTCAGATCGCCCTGCAATCATGGAGCTACAAGCCTATCTCCCAGTGTCAGATTTGTTCAAAATGAACATTAGTATACCAAGGCCTTTATGGAGAGATTGGTAGTGGAGCTTTGATATCTCGATGTTGCAGTATGATTCTCATTGTATGTATGCATCTCTTCATCAATGTCATCCCCTTTCACCAGTACTCAATGCTAGATGGGTTTTGTCAGATCCAGAGGTGCGGTGGATTTGGCGATTACAGTGTTTGATCGATGCGGCTTTCCTATAAGTTGCGAGTGTTTGCTTGATTGGTGATTTATCAGGGGCTTCCGTCCAAGGCCCGGTTGGCTAAGTCTAGCCTCTCAGATGATCTATGCCCTGCATGCTAGAGACCAAAGACAGTTAAACACATCTTTTGGGACTATACATTTGCCAGAGACTCTTGGAGATTTGTGGAGGAGCAACACCTGAGCTATTCTTAAACAAACTTTATTAGAGAGCAACTCTACTTGGAGATGGCTATTCCCTGGTAAGGGATTCAGTCTCTGGTTTATGGCATTGCTTGTGGATAATTGCTTTGTTCATGCTATGGAAACTCGGGTGCAAGTATGTTTTTGATGAAGAAAATAGTTATGCTTCAGCTTTTATTGCACTTTGGAAAGATAAGGTATGTCATCAGTTACTAGCTAAGGGCGCTCAATTAATCAAGGATGCCAAAGGCATTGTAGATACCCTTCCACTGCTAGCTTTTTGATTGTAAATAAGTTTATGTGAACATAAGAAGTATTTTTCAATTTTTAAAAAAAATGATTTTTTCCAAGGAAAAAAAATGTCAGTACATCAACAATAGAGAAAATGCATCCTAGACAAAAAATCACCATTCATAATTATCATCATTAATTGGAAAAAGGTAAATTTAATGTCATTCAAAAAAAACAAAAACTTCAGTTATGTAGTTTACAGAAAGATAGGGCATGTGCCCCATCCATTACATGCATGTCATGAATGGACTTTTACCTTTAGTGGGATGTTAATAGAGGTGCATCCACTGAACAATACAAAGCACTTCAATAATGCAATTAGGGGATTTTCATTGGGACAGGGAAAGGTTTCATATTTGAGGCATTGTCGGTCTGTGCATATCCAAAACCATACTAGAACATGGGCACCTAACAATCATGGGGCATGCATGTAAGTCCCAATTCTTTGTTAAAAATCGTGAATCAATAACTTATAGATTGTATAGTTAAATAGCTTAGTGGGTTAGCTCGAGTCATTGAGTACTGTGAATTGCAAGCAGGAGGTCACGCGGTCAAGTCCTTGGGCTGGCTGCCTCTATGAATATTGTGTCCCTCACTTGATGTCCCCACCAAGTTAGGTTGCCAAAACTGCAACCGAATGGTTTACCCCATGTGCCATCCTCAAAATGATAGGAAGTTCTCGGAGGGTTTCCTGTGATGTGCATTTCGTTGACAAAAAAATCGTATGCTTAATTATAAAAGTGTAGAATTATTAATGAAAATCATCTACAGACTAGAACTCTTGCTCATAAGCTAAAATGAGGAATAATACACACTTAATGGGGCCTTGGGCACATACTACTATACAATAGAATTAGTCCTCCTATTCAAGGAGAAAGGCAATTAGGGACTCAGGAGACAATTTCACAATGTTATTGTATACTTCTAAAAGATATATTTTGTATTCTTCATCTTCAATCATCCTTAGTATTTGATATCAAAGTAATTTCTAATATTCCCAAGCAGGCGTAGTTTGTACTATCTTTAACTGCAAAATAATCTTCACATACAACAACAGTTATACTATATCATAAACCATCCTCACTGCATGGAATGTTTGCAAAAGGAAATTATAACAAGCCAAACTCCAGAGAAATTAGCTTCTAAAATAGATAAATATATGCAAGTTATTCAAGCCCGTGTAGTGTTGAATGGAACAAACCATATGGCATTACCAACTATGTAGTATGTACTACTGTGAGAAGAAGTATTGCACTTCCACTATAACTAACTAAAGACAGCAAGCATCATCAAACTATCCCGTTTCCTCTTTCAAATGTTTCCAAAATTGAGAAATGGCCGTAAAGCAACTATAGTAACAATTTTGCAACCTAGTTTTTAAAACCTCTATACTTTTCAGGCTTGTTACTTGCTAGGAATTGTTCTACTCATGGAAAGCTCCAAAGTTCATTAAATATAACCAAGACTCTAAATATCTTCCAAAAGAGGAAATATTTCTATTAAATGAATTACAATAAGCATAAGGACTAATAAGATCAACATGGAAAAAGAAGACAGCATTTTACCGATGTGGCGCACCAAACGGAGGTCCTTCACTCGTCCATATTTGTTCATTGCCTGCACAATAATTACCACATAATGCATGTGAAAACTTCATAAAGTTTTCTCTGGATGTCATTTTGTATACCTAAACAGCAATACCTCTTTCAAAGACTCTTCTGTGGTGCTATGAGAAAGGCGCCCTACAAAAATGGTACAACATGGATCACCAATGACCTTGGGATCACTTGAGGGATCATCTGCAACAAATGAACATATCAAAGCTTATCAAACTACAAGCATAGTAAGAAATAAACCTATGCATAATACCTAAAAAGGGGAGAAACGACACTAACAAAATGCTAGTCAAGATAAGTACTCACAAAGCCCAGTTGTAGCACAAAGAACTGCACGATATACACCATTGTCATGAGGGGTAATATCAGTGCCATCGATGCTGCCTGCTTGAATTGGATGGTAGGAAGTTGCATAGAAAACTGCATTTATGTTTGCGTTTGAGCTCATTCTCCTCGCATCTACTCCTTTGTCATGAAATTCTGACTACTGTTAATGAAATCCTTTAGATTATAGGAGGTAAAAAGGCCTAAAATGACAAGAAAAATACCCTATGATAAAATATGTTACACGTGTCATGAACATCATAGAACAAATTGATGACCAAATATTGTTGAAAACCTTAATACAACAACTAAGAGAGACAATGTATTTTTGGCAGGACGCTATTAATATTAAAGTGATAAGGTCATGTCCAAGATTTGCACTGAAGACCAGCTGAGAAATTACATAATAAGACTGCCCAGCAACTGCAGGGAGGAAACCAGTGTCATTGTCCAAAATTCCCCTATTTCTATATTATACAAAATTTCTTCAGGTACAGAGAGTCTGGTGCTATATAAAAGGACATATTGGCCGAGAAGGAAAACACAGCAAAAAAACATAAGCTAAATGCATAAGGGTGGTCTGAAAACTAAAATTCAACAAACCGCTTTTATCAAGCATGCCTGGAGGAATCAGTTTTGTTGTGCTCCTGGATAGGTTGATGGACTGTGTCCTCCTCCATTGCCTGCACTTCCATGGACTGATTGTTCCGGATGTGGCTCCCCTGATTCAGGCTTAACAGCCTGTGTCCATGTCGGCCCTTAACCCCTCAATCTGGCTGCCTTGTTCCCGAAGGTTGCTCTCTATGTCTTCGATTCAGCTGTCCATCATAGAAATGTGATAGGAGATTTGTCTCAGAGCTTCAATCATGCCTTCAAATCTGTCAGGCAGTGTCTGCATCATTTGTTTGAGGCCACTAATGTTAATGCGAACCCCACAGAAAGCCTCCCTCCACAACGGCATTGCCTCGGATGATTTACCAATAACCACATCCACGGAAACCATGTGTCCTCCCAAACCAAAGCCAAGATTCACCGCGTCTCCGAACTGTGTTAACGAAGGCTAGGGGGGACCTACCCACCACAAGAGGCAGAGACCCGGCCAATCCCCAAACCGAAACTGACATAAATCCCCGGCACCCATAGAGAAATTGCCCTTCAACCCGAACAAATTACAGTCTTGGCTCCGAGAGAAAAAAAAGGGATTTCCAGATGAATTCCCTTTCCACGATAATTCAGACTGCGAGAGGGCCTGGAGAAATATGCAGGTGTAAATTCAGACTAACACCTTCCCATAATAAAATCCCACAAGCACCCTAAGGGGCAATAAACCACTTCATAAAAACACAAATGCGAGCTGCTGAAGGTGTGTGCCGGCTGATGGCCATGCATGGGGCCCGGGGAGGCATTAAAGGATTCACGATGCACAATACACATGACGAGGGCCAGGCACCCAGTCCCATCGCTTGTGTCGCCTCCTATGTTCGTGTTTGCAACTCATGACATGAGAGAAAACTAAGGGATCCATTTCCTAAGGGGTTAACCCTCATTTTGAATGCATAAACCCTTTTCTAACTTGGTTCGGTGATTTGCAAGATTGACAACCATCTCATTGTTGTTACGCCTTATATGAACGAGGCTCAGGTCTTGAAAGTTCTTAAGAAGACAAATAGTTCGCTGCTGAAGCCAACCCTGCCTATGATCCTCACGGACTAATTCTTTCCGAGCAGAACGGATAACCAACAAAGAGTCTCCCAAAATTAGGACTTTGGACGGCGCAATGAAGACAAGGTATTCTGCTCCTTGCAGCAAAGCATACCATTCAGATTGATTGTTGGTCTGTAACGTTCCTAACCCAAATCTGAGTGTTTTGACTAGCTGATGAAAAGGTTTTTGGACTACGAATTAATTCACACACCTTGTGACCCACTACTAACTGCTGTAGATAGCACTGTTAACTAAACACCTGAACTCTGTCTCCGTTTCTAAGTGATGACTTTCGTCAAACACTTCTCAAACAAATTGCTGTAGCGGACTGTTAATGAGAAGTCTGAGCGCTGCTGTGTTGTATGCATAAGCTGGGCTTGATGTTTTGACAAACATGTGCTAAATATGGTTTGTGCAGGACTTATACAATGCGTGATTCTTAGTTAAGCTCAGATTTATGTAACATAACACTAAATACTGAATCTGATCAATTCCTCCCGATCAAAAAGACTTACATCATACACTTTAATAGCAAAGTAGCAGACATAAATCAGAACGACATTATTTATGCAACAGTAACAAAAGGTGACAACTGTAGACAAACAACTCAAATAAGAGGACTGATATTCACTAAATTTTTAACCTGAGTGCTTTTCTGTAGTTTGCAATCACAATGGAGAGTTGATGAGACCTTCAAAAATCACCGCTTGGACTGGGAAATGAATGAAATGTCTGGAACACAAGTAATAATGCCCAAAAAGACCACTGGTGCACCCTCATAAGCTGAGAAAGAGCCATCAGTAAGCTGCAGATTTGACCACAATGGAAATACGCCCTCCCTTCTAGTGGCACACGCCCTCCTGTACAAATATAGTGTGTATTTTGTGAAAAGTGAGCTCTCACAGTTCCACGACTTGGTTGAATGGAGAAGATAGCAGCTGGTATTCACTGAAAGAAACGCCCAGCCTCAATATACAGTCTCTCCCAAGCAATGCGTATCACTGTAATGAACGTACAAGTCAGCAAACTCAGCCCAATGTATTGTTGACCCTCCACAAGGAAAGGCCCTTCCACAAACGATGCCCTCTTCCTCCAACAGTGGCTGCGCCCTCCTTTCTTAATGGCAGTGAGAGAATGGAATGAGAACCACGATCTGAAATGACTGGGTAGCGCCTCCTTTGCACAACTCACTCAGCTACAAGGTGAAACGCCCTCCTTTTCTAATTAACCAAGCAGCCGTACAAAATGGGGAATGAGAGCGTGATTGCAATCCTTTTAGGCAAGTGCGCCCTCCATAAAAGAACTGGAAACTTTGAAATCACTTATAAATCTGCAAACGGGTTGAGTCCACTTCGTGGGCAGAGCAATCTTCCCTCTAATAGTGGAATTGTTGCACCACCAAAACTAATTTCTTATAAGGGTAGAGTTACATAAAAAAAAGCTACAATAACTCTCCAAATCAATTCTTGAATAATAATCAAGATAACATCTTAGAATGGAATTGTTACATCACCAAAACTAACTTTTTCTAACGGTTTCAACTCTAGAACCTAAAAAAGCTAAAAAAAAACTCTCCAAATCAATTCGTAAATAATAATCAAGATAACCCATGATTTCTTCTGAACATAAAAAAGCTAAAAAACTCTCCAAAATCAATTCGTGAATAATAATCCAGATAACCCATGAAACCTGAAATGCGCCTTTTAATAATAACCCGGAAAGTGTATGGACAAATCTATTCAATTTCCAGTTCTTTTAATATTCTCATTTTGAACTTTAGGGAAATAAGAATAAAATAACTTTATTAATATTTTATTCTTCTATTAAGTCATTTTTACTAAATTAATTAATATTAGTTATTCTTTCAATATAATATTTATTTCCAATAGTGCAGTTTGTAGGTGATAGCTTTATCTAATTGGTGCTGGAGAACTCAGAACTAAGAAGTGCATTTCTTCATTTAACCACATTATCGTTAATCATATATACCGGAAATCAATCATGAAGCTGATTTTGCTGATTTTCTGTTTAAAGAGGCGTTGATTGGAGATGAAGGCTTCCTTTGCTGAACAGAATATATTGAAAACAAGCTACAAAGTAGAGGATCTTTGAATCACTTTTGGATGTAATTGGAGTTTATCTCCCTCTGATTTCTTACTTTGTGGGATGTTGATAAGTATGTTTTTTATTTGTATCTGGATTTTATGTTCTTCTTGTTGAAGAAGGTTTGTTGACCTTTGAGAGGGTTGATCTGGTACTTTTTTATGGTTTTTGTTGGACAATCAAAATTTATCTGTCTGATTGGTTTAGCAAAATTAATTAATTTAATCAATGTAACCAAAAAATATTGAAAAATTGGGAACATTACATGCTCATCTGACCCGGTCCCCACGTAAAAAGATATCATGACTTTTCCTCCAGTGTCGAATAGTAACCCCCTCTCCGCACCTGCTGCCCAATTACTTCTGCTATCGATACACATGCAATTTTTGGTTTTCAGAAACAATACTTCCAAGAAATTTTAAAACTTAGTTCTCTTATCATATCAAATTAGGATCCAGCAGGCATACTGTTAATTACCAACTTAACACCTCTTAGATTTCTGCGGGGAGGTGCATGTTCAGGTAGGTTTTCCGGATAATCGCAGTGGACATTGTTCAGGAACCATCCTCGGGACAATTAAAAGTTTGATTGAGCTGCATTCTAACTTCTAAAACAGGGTTTCCATTAATTTACTTGTGTAGGTGGGGTTTGCAAAATGTGGCTATTAACATTGGTGTAGCCTTCCAGACTTATTGCAAGACGATGGGCCGATGGACATATTAAAAAGGTATTGTGGTGTCCATATGCAGTATGGAGCGATTAACAATAACGCCGGAGAAAGTAACAGAGATAGATTAAGCCGATTTTATTTTTTTTAATTTCTGATATTGCAGCACAATATTATATTCTGAAGAGATCCCAAACGAAACAGTAACTGTCCATGAAGCTTGCCGGGTAGGTTTGAGAGGGGTGCTTTTATTGCTCTATCAATAAATCAAGAAGTCGTCGCTTGGAAAAGAGAATGGAAGGATTCAGAAACTACGACAGTGAAATTAGAACCGATCGTTTTAACATTCATATATTTGTAGAAAAACATTTACAGTAATTTACAACATACCGGACTACTCCTCGCAATTGTGTTGCCTCCTCAAATAATCGCGTCCGCAAACACCCGCGACAGTTTAAGGAGGAGCTTTTAAATTTGGAGATTTTGAAAGGGTCCAATGGAAAAAGTGGAGAGAGGTTCTTGACAGTTTTAGTATCGATGGGAATCGGGAGCTATTTAATATTTAATCATGTAATAAACCTTCTTAGTTATTGAAATTTGGTTATATAAATAGCTTACGTCATTTTAATTGATTTTTATTTTTATTGTTTTATAAATTTATTATTTGGGGAAAATTAAAGAGGGTGTTTCGTTTTCACACATTATGTGTGAAAAAAGTTGGGTTATTGAGTGGCGAGTTTCTTTTTAATTTTATTTTTATCTATGCATCAAGAGTAACAAGATATTTACAATTCAATATGGGGGACATGTCACCTTTGTAAGAGGGAGTGTTGATGTAATTGTAACTTCGGAATGTATTTCACCTATGTATAAGTCATGTGGATTAAAGGGTTATTAGACCACCCTATTGGGGTCTGCTGCTAGGAGGACTATCTCTTGTACTTGGGTTGTATCATTGTTCTATCTATCTCTGAGGAAGTTGCGGGGTTTTTCACCTTCTTGGTTTTTCCCCGGTGAAACTCGGTGTCTCTTGTGTGCTTGCATTATTGTGTCCATGATTGATATGATGTACATGTTATTCTCTCAATTAAGATCCTAGATCAAATTGAAATTCTAAAAAACTAACATGATGGCATTCGACTTAGACCAATCTGAACCCTTCATGCCTTCGACCCTCGCGTTTCAAATATCAGTTTCGATTAGGAACCTCGTTATCCATCGCTGCATTGTCGATGAGCGTGCCTCTGCATGCATCATATCTAAATTCGTGTGGCAAAAGCTTGGATCCCCTCCTCTGCAGCCATCCACTACTTCCCTCCGAGCTTACGATGGCCACGCAGCTCAACCGCAAGGCCCTCTTACCAATGTTCGAGTCCAATTAGCTGGAAAATCTATCTTAATTGACATCGAAGTCGTCAACGCACAACTTGACTACAACCTGCTCCTAGGACGAAGCTACATGTACACAATTAAGGTCATTTCCTCATTTGTGTTCCATCTTATGATGTTCCCCCATGAGGGACGGTTTGTCAAAATCGACCAAATTACTTACTACAACCCTAATGCGCTCGCTACTCCAGAGAATGTCATCCCCATGGTCAAAAAACCCTTCCTTGGCGCGTCTGCCCCTCTAATCTCCACGATGGGGCCTGGCCTTTCCCCCACCTCCTCCGGCTGTTGAGATATACGACTTGTGCACCCCTGTAATTGAGGAGATCCACCCCCGGAATCCTCATCCACTGACGTTAACTCCATTTATGGTCTTTCAACCATCGAAACCATAGTCACGTCGTCAACTTCAACTGATCCCTCCGACCTATCTGTTCAACCTTTTCGAATTGACGAGAAATTCACATGTCCACAGCATGGGGGCAGGCCCAAAAAATTTCATGCTCATCATCATCGTCATTCTCGTCGGTGATACTAGGGGCATCCACCCCGTAAGGGGAATCCCCCATCATCATATCATCAATTCAGTGTGTCACCATGGCCATTATCCCCACGGTACACCCCCTTTCCATCAGTTGGTTGATGCCTTGTCGATCCCTCTCTAAGAGAGCATTGACACTGCATTGACACCTCTAGGCTAGGGGGCATAATAGATTACCTCGATCCTGGGATTGGAGGCATGCTAAATCATTTTGAACCTTCCCCGTCACATATATTTCGACATTTCAATGAGCCCATCACTCAACCCAACACATATGTGATCCACAATCACAAACCCCATGCACATAGCATGAGGGCATGACCTTAACCATGCTCACTTTTTCACATGTGTGATCTCGACCATTTTTTAGGTCACATGTCACTTGTATATTTGGTTTGATTTCTAAACACCTAGTATGCCGCCCCCACGGTTCATCATCTCTCCCCACTGCCGCATCCTTGGCTTAATGGAATCCCCTATATTTGTGACCCCTTTTAGCCTCTTTTTCTCTCTCTAACCATTATGGAGTCCTCCGACCTCCATTTTTCATACCGTTTGCATCGCCATATTCATAATTTTGTGCCCGTGATGATGCTTGAGATCATTTCTCGCTCTCACTTCCCCTTTTTCGGTCGTTTCTCTCGTGGCCTCCCACCTGAATTTGCATGCCACCAGGTACGCCAACGGATCTTGGTATTTTTTTTACCGTTTTATCCATCGTGGCCTATTCACGAGCCCTCCTCTCACTTCATACTACAGTTATTGTGTTTTTTTCCACCATTCATCTACTCGCCAGGAGGCCTCATGAGTGTTCCCCTCACCTTCTTTCTTGGTTCACTCATACTGCCCCCTATTTGAACACTTCTTCCTTGCTTGACTCTTCCATCTGTTCAATATTCGTTTACCCCTTTTTCGGGCTGAGAAACACCTCTTACAAAAAAGGTACTTAGGGAGTCTCTGTTAAGCTCTTTTCTGACTCCTTAAAGAATGAAAAGATCGTTGAGCAAACTTGCTTCCTTTCCTGCTTGTTAAAGTATCTAAAAGGGAATCTATCTGGTATAAGTTTAACCATTTTCCAGACCTGGTAGACTAATTATGAAAAATTAATACTCTAGTCACATTGTCTAGAAGAGTTCTCCATTGCATACTTTTATGCTTTTTCGGACTTTGGGGACTAACACATGAAAAAGAACCCCCTCAGAGTCTTCTTGTTTCTTTCAGACTATTTAAAATTGAAGGCGAACACGAGCATTCACCGTCCTGGGCTCGTATAAATCCACACGACGGTACCTTTTCACCATATCAAAGTCTTCTTATTGTTTCCAGTCTCCTTAAAATTGAAAGCACCCACGAGCATACATCGTCCTGGGATCGTACAAATCCACACGATGATATCATCTCGAGCACACTTCTATCCCTTCTTCGAGCTCCTTAAACCATGAAGAAGGCCCAAACAATGCCTCTCGACACCATGACCGATCATATCTAGTCTCACCACTATGGAAACACCCCAAGTATGGTCTCCTTTGTTCAGATTATTATGCGATGTGTCACCCTTGGAGCCTCTTGATATCACTCATCAGTTTTTCCCCCCTGAGTCTCCACCATTGCAGTCAAAGTCCCTGATCCCTTAAGCTATGATCCCCTTCCCTCGAGGTTAGTGTCATATGCTTCCATGTCAGCCCTTCCATCATATTCTAAACAAAGAAAGTTTGAGTCCCATCCCTGCATGTCCCTTGTCTTCCCCCATATTGTCTCAGTCCCAATACTATCACATATTGGTTGTACACCTCGTGCTCCTATCAAAGAAACATCATTGCCTTGGTAATTGCAGGTCTCTCTCTATCGACGCCAGCACATCTATTCCAGAGGATAGACCCAAAGGTCCTTGTACCTTGGACTCATCTCCATCACTAGTGAGTGCCTACAGACCATCTGAGAGGAGTCCTTAGTGCCTCTTATAATGGTCGTTTCTCACGTGCTCGACTTCAACTCCATTATCGCACCGTTGAGATTCATACAAAGTATTGGTCCCTTCAGTTATTGGTTGAAGACCCCAGATGTCCCCTAACTCTAGCACATTGGTGAGTTTATTCGGAACCCCCAGTTGCATGTTCCTGTGGATATCTGGGCTATGTTAGCGACAGTGTTTGGAAGCCCTTCAGCTATATGTTTCCTAGAGTATCCAGTTCAGATGTAGTTCAGTGTACCTTTGAGATTCTGACTCTCAGTCATTGAGTCCATATAGTTGTTGGACCCCTTCAGATCCAACAGTGCATCAGTTGTTATGGTACCGCATTCATGATGGATGCCATTGTTCCCAGTTCCATCTCTTCATATCAGTCATGGTTGGACCATGAGTATGTCCAAGATTTGTGTCCCCTCTAAACCATTATGATTTACACAACGGTTCTCTATGTATTTTTTAGGTCCCCTTTGGGCCTCACCATTATTTGTATATCTTGATACAAGCATGGGTATGCCCGCCTCATCCATATATTTGTGATTATATGTTTCTCATCCATTATTGAGGTGATTTATTTCCAATGATAGCCCTTGCAGTTTGTGTGAGGCATGTGTTCCGGTCTCCCACCAGTTTCTTCTCTCTGCCATCACACTGCTCACACCCATGGAAAAATTCAGAACCTATGATGTCTATCGGCCATACGATGAGCTCCTTCCCTCACACCTCAGGGGTCAATATGTTAACACCAAAAAAAAATTCACCTGGCTCATCCTCCTAGTCACATAACCCATTTATCCCTTTTTTCTACATTTTTGGCCTCCAAAAACCCAAAAATCCCTAAGTTGGTAACCAAATGGACAAAACGTCATTATTTCCCTCATTAATTAATGAAAATCCTCCAAAAATGATAAAATCCCACAAAAATGGTCAAAATCCCCAAAAAAGAAAAACTAAAAGGGGAAATAGTCAAAATAAAATAAAAAGGAGGGAAACCCTCAAATACCACTCGCCAATACTAGTAGATTCCCAATACAACGGGACAATACACTACCACCCAAAATTACTATAAAAAGGTGGTGGAGGCCCCCCATTCCAAATCCAACATTCACTCTTCCTACCCTTATGGTGCCGAAATTCCCATTGAAACCCCAACTTCCCTTTGAGCTTGTGTTTCCCCATTTTGGTTGAGCTTCGACCACCATTAGAGGCTTTGGATAATAGCAAGGAACCTTGGAGACCCAGAGCACCACTCTTTGTACAGCTGCGAGGGTCCCCATCTACTCACATTTTGAGGTAAACATCTGTTGTGAATAATTTTTTACAGTATAATATAAAATCAACATTTGATTCATGGGTTCCTGTTTATTTGTTATATTATTGTAGTAATCATTTAGTTTAGATGTTTTTCCTTTTATTCTGCACTCACACACTATCCATTCACGAGCTGCTACTAAGGGTTCTGTTATCTCCTCAAATAATTTTAAAAGTTTTATTATGTTAGGTGATAGGAGGTCATTTGAAAATGAAAACACATTATTAAATTTTGTATTTAGGCTCATTTTAATGAGTTCTAACTCATAATATGTCAAGAAACTTTCGAGACAAGTTTTTATTTCAAAAAACTTAAAAAACAGGTTTTGGTAGCTAAGCACTTATTTAAAATGGTTCCTAAGCTACCGAAAGCTCTGCTTTCGGCAGCTTAAACGAAAATTTCGAGGCTCTCCTAACTACCGAAAGGGCAGACATACAGCGTGAGTCAGGGGGCAGTTTTCGGTGGCTTGGGCGAATATGATGGTGTTTATTAGCCACCGAAAGGCGGATGCTTTTCGTAGCCTGCAGTTCAAAGAACGAAACTTCTACGGTTGCCGAAGGCAGAGACGATTTTCGTGATTCATGGGACAATTTTCGGTGGCTTGGGCGAATATGATGGTGTTCATTAGCCACCGAAAGGTAAGTTTCTGGCAGCTTACAGTTCAAAGTCAAAATTGTTTGCAGCTACCGAAAGCAAAGGCATTTTCAACACTGTTTTGGCAGCTCACAAGTCAAAAGCAAAATTGTCCACAGCCACCGAAAGCAGAGGCATTTTCAACACTTTTTGTGTCTGATATAGTTCATACTCTATTTTTTTTGGCTTGAAGAAATAGGAGCATGAATGACAAACTTGGATTAGTATATCTACTTCAGAAGTCTGATGAAACTAAACTCTTTCAGATCACTTATTTGAATACATGTGTTCCAAAAGCTTACACTAGTGATATGTAAACTAAGAATAGATACATAGTACGAATGTTGAGTAAGTACTATAGTATATAAACATATCCTCACAGGTCTAGAATAAGAAGAAGATCCCGAGCTATAAATAATGATTCAGTTTTACAGATTTTGAAGCAGAGCTTTCGATAGCTTAGGCGGATAAGGCAATTGTTCATTAGCCACCGAAAGCAGAGCTTTCGGTAGCTTACAGATTCAGACTTTGGCTTTCCTAGCTACCGAAAGCTAAAAACTGGACAGAATGTTACCATTTTTGCACAGACCTGATTTTTACTGATCCAAACACCTGAAGGGTGGTTTATAATGTTATATAAAAATTAAAGGCATCATGATCAAGGTTTTGTTTCAGATTTAAAGGTGCCAGCAAGGTGAGAAGAGGAATCCTCTTATTTATTTTGGGCAAAAGATGGCCTGTCAATCCTCCAGGTGGCAGTTTCCACCTCCCTCATCAGCCTCGAAGGTTTCTAAGCTTGTCAAAGATTGTTGTAGCTGTCGAAAACATGAAGACCATCAAGATGGAGGCAGGGATATTTGCTTTAGAAATGACATTTTTACTGTGCAGAGTCATCATTTTCAAATGATGATTCTGAGCAACTGGGGAATATTTTTGCAAAACACTCAAAGGTTTTTGTTCCTAACATGTCAGAGAACAATAACCTCCCTCCGTTTTCTTACAGGTGTTTCATATTGAGAGAATCGAATCCATCTCGGAACCCTAATTTTCGGATCCCAGAATCTGCCTGTTTGACACATGTTTTTGAAATACAAATCTCGGGCAAGTGAAAATTAATCTCAAGGAAATGAGAGAGGGTTTTTCTCACAACGGATCAATATACAATAACCTCTCTCAGTTTATACACAAGTGTCACATATTTGGATATCTGAACCCATCTCTGAGCCCCATTTTTCAGCAGTTTGGCCAAATTAATCGCGTTTTACTGTGCAGAGTCATCATTTTCAAATGACGATTCTGAGCGACTGGAGAATCATTCTGCAAAACGCTCAGAGGTTTTGCTTCCTAACACGTCAGAGAACAATAACCTCTCTCATTTTTCCTAGAGGTGTCACAGATTGGGAGAGTCGAATCCATCTCTGAGCACCCATTTTTCAGCAGTTTGGCCAATTAAAAAATGATTTTTCCCTAGTTTATTAAAAAACGGTTTTGATCTTCTATCTTGAGGATTTCAACCCAGCTTCTAAGGATTTGGGGGAAGATGTTGTAAAGGCTATAAAGCCTAGATCTTGAGAGCAAGAAAGGGTTGGATTTTAGAGACTAGACTTACTGTATGTGTAAAGAGACATATTTCTTTAATATGATCAGCCTGCAAGCTTCTTTCATTCATTGTTATTAGACCCTATCTTTTTATTTTCTGTGATATGCTATTGAGTGAATGGTGTTCTTTGTCTATGTTCATAATCTGGGTAACTGTCATCTTACTATTGATTATTCAACTAGGATCATTAGCATTCATTGTAGGTTAATTGGCCCATCATATGTAATTGTTTTACATACGTTCTGGTTAATTGATCAGTTCTCTTTATCCTTTTACCTATCTGATAATAGTCCTTGAAGGCCTTGTAGTGTTTGAGTGTATTCGAGACTGTCTTGAGTAGATTATGCAGTAAGTTAGATGTTCATCTTGGTCAAATATTATCCACCATTGAGAGGATAAATTAAGTTACCAGGCTCCTTTGACCTACAGCCTAGAAGGACTCCTGGAGTGATAACAGGTTCCACAACCCTTAGCATGTGCCCTTTTGCACTAGCTAGTGTGAAAACACTAGCTACACTTTCTTTGCACATGTTGTGATGGTTTGAAAAAAAAGAAGGTTCATGGTGTATGTGTCCAGATTATAAAGAGCTCAACAAGATGACCAGTAAATAAAAGTTTCATATTCTTGTCATTAATGAGTTATTGGGAGCAATTTTTTTACTAAGTTGGATCTCTGTTATGGATATCATTAAATCAAAATGGGACAACAAGACATTCTGAAAACAACCTTTAGAACACATGGAGGTCATTATGAATTTTTGGCGACGTCATTTGGCCTTACAAATGCACCCTCCACATCTCAAAGTTTGATGAAATCTATTTTTAAAATCCTTCCTCGTGAAATTTGTTTTGGTGATATTTAATGATATACTAATTTAAAGAAAATATTGGGAAGAGCTTGCAAAACATGTTGACATGGTCTTAAAACTATTGGAGGGGAAACAACTATATGTCAAGCTTTCTAAGTGTGCCTATGGGGTTCAATAAGTGAAATATTTGGGGCATGTTGTATCTCATGAAGGTGTCAAAGTGGACCCTAACACATTCAGAGCTATGATGGAATGACCAATGATCAAAACGTTGAAGAATCTTAGAGGATTCGTAGGATTGACATGTTATTAATGCAAGTTTGTCAAGAATTATGGTAGAATGATAGCACTTCATACAATGTTATTTAAAATAGAGGCATTTTCATGGACTTAAGAAGCAACCAAATATTTCAAAAAATTTGCAGAGTCTATGTGTACAACTCCAATGTTAACCATGCCTAACTTTACAAAAACCTTTATTGTAGAATGTGATGCCTCAAGGCATGGCATTGGTGCAATTTTAATGCAAGGAGGAAGGTCCCTTTCATTTAAAATTTTCCAACTTAAATGAAAAAACTTAAAGGAAATGTTTGTTATATTGTTTTCAATTATGAACTGGAACCCTTACCTTATAGAAAGACACTTCAAGGTAAGAAAATATCACGATAGTATTACGTACTTCTTGGAATAATGTTTATCTTTAGAATAACAACAATAATGGGTTACACATATGCTAAGTAATGACTTTGAAATTATCATAGAAAAAAGGAAAACGAAATGTGGTGGAATATGCACCTTCAAGGAAAGAACAAGACACATAGGACTTAGTTTGTGCTATTTCCATTTTGCAATTTGATTGGGTTGAAGAAGCAAGGATAGATTGGAAGCAAGATTTTTCAACAACCACAAAAATACCCTAGTGCATTACATAGATTTGTATGGAAAAATGATTCACTATGGTACCAAGACTGCTTATATCTATGTAAGTATTCCCAAATCAAATAAAAGGTCCTTTTGGAATTGCACACTTCTCTTATAGGAGGACATTTAGGGTTCTTGAAAACTTACCACGGGATCAAGAAATATTTTTTTGGGAAGGTCTTAAAACTGATGTCCAAAATTTTGTGTTTGAATGTTTGTCTTTCCAACAAAATAAGGGAGAGACAATTGAGGCACCAGGTCTTCCACAATGGTTAGCCATACCAAGTCGACATTGGGAAGAGGTCTCAATAGAATTTATCATGGGTCTACCAAAGTCTAAAGGAAATATTGTCATCATGGTAGTGGTTGATCAAAACACAGAGTATGCTCATTTATGTTATATATCCCAACATTTTAAAGCAATTGCAGTAGTTATAGTATTCATGGAAACAATTTTGAAGCTACATGGAATCTCCAATATTATTGTAAGTGATAGAGATCCATTTTTCACTAGTAATTTTTGGAAGGAAATATTTCCTTGTTTGGGAACTCAATTGGCTCAAAGCTCCTCTTAACATCCTCAATCCAATGGGAAAATAGAGATTGTGAATAATTGTTTAGTATGGTATATTTATTGCTTTGCATCCTATAAATAATCGTAATGGGTCAAGTGGTTTCCCTTGGCAGAATGGTGGTACAATACATCCTTCCATAATTCATAAAAAATGTCAAAATTTATGGCACTTAATGGCTTTCATCCTCCATCCATCACAACATCCTTTAAAGATAAAGATAAGGTTCAAGAAGTGGGGGATCACATAGATCACCAATAGGAGGTTCTCCAACTATTAAAAGATAACTTGTCAATAGCACAAAATAGGATGAAACAAAGAGTAGAACAACATCATAGTGAAAGGAAATTTGAAGTGGGGGATCGGGTATTTTTGAGTCCACAACCATACAATATATGTCCCTTAAGCAACAAAAGAAGGACAATAAATTAGCACCCAGGTACTATGGTGCCTATAAGATGTTGCAGAGGGTTGGAATCATGGCTTACAAATTGGTGTTGCTTCCATCTTCACATTTAAATCCAATCTTCCACGTTCATTTCCTAAAAAAGGTAATTGGCTACAATATCCTAGTTCTAACTATTTTACTAGATGTTGATGAAGAAGGTAAAATGATAGTAGAACCTGAAAAAATCCTTAACACACGGATGAAGGAACTACTAAATTGAACAATTATTGAGCATCTCATCAAGTGGAAGCACTTGACAATAGAAGATGCAACATGGGAAGATGAGTTCTACATGAAAAAACATCCACAGTTAATCATGTGTTGAGGACAACACTTGTTTGAAGGGGAGGGGCATGTTTAGCCCTATATATTGTGACATTACATTATAATAAAAATCACATTTCTATTATTATATTAGTGTTGTCTTTATTGGGCAGCTAGATTGTAATTGTACTCTTTCTCTACTATATATGCACCAAGGAGACCTAGTTTTAGGATCATCTCATCTTATCTTGTCCATCTAATACCTTGTAAAAGGAGACCGACCCCTTGAATAAGTTTCTTATTCATCTCTTTATTTCATTCTCACGGTGTTAGGTTACTCTTTCTTTCCATTTTAATTCTATTTTGGGAATTGGTACATAACACTTTCAAGTGTGTTAGAAAGATCAACTTTTGCAAATTCCACCATTGCCTTATGAGCATGTTAAGAAGATGCTAAGCCCCTTATGAATTTTGGCCATGTTAAAAAAGATCAATTTTGTAAAGGCTACAAACCTTTGAGGCATCTCAAAAAGATCAAATATTTGGAAGGCTCGAAGTCCTTTCATGCGTGTTAGAAAGACAGAATTTTGCAAAGGCCCTATTGCCTTCCAAACGTCTTAAAAAAAAAAGTTTTCGAAGGCTCATATACCTTTTAGGGATGTTAAAAGGATAGATTTTTAACATGCCCTTTTTCCTTCAGACATATTAAATAGATTGAAGCTTTCTAAAGGAACTTACTGACTCCTGGTCATGTTAAGAACAACAAATTTTGTGAATACCTTGATCCTTTTGGGTTTAAAAAATCTAATTTTGTGAAAGTCCCAATGCTTTTTAGATGCGTTAAAAATATCATGTTTCGTGGAGACCTTCATTTATCTTGAGTGTGTTATAAAGATTGAATTTTTAGAAGGCCCTAACGCATTTTAGGTATGTTCAAAAGACCAAATTTTACATAGGCCTTCTTTTTAGGCATGTTAAAAATATCCAAGTTTGAAAAGGACCCAATGATTTCGATCTTGTTAAATAAAATTTTGAAAAATCCGTGATGGATTTTGGGCATGCTAAAAAGTTTTAAGTTTGCTTAGGTTCATATGACTTTCGAGCATGTTAAAATGATCGAATTTTGAGAGGGTCTTGATTCCTTTCTTGTGTTTTAAAATGACATAATTTTGTGATTACCCTAATGCTTTTCGAATGTGTCATAGTTTATTAAGGCCCTAAATCCTTTTGGGCATGTGAAAAAAAATAAATTTTCTGGGCATGTGAAAAAAATTAAATTTTCTGAAGTACACAATGGTTTTGAGGTTGTTAAAAAGATCAAAATTTTCTAAGACAATTATGCATTTTAGGCATGTTAAAAAGATCAAAGTTTTCTAAGACAACTAGGCATTTTAGGCATGTTAGAAAGATCAAATACTTTGAAGTCCCTGATGCCTTTCGAGCATTTTAAAATGATCAAATTTTCCTAAGTCTCTTATGCCTTTCATGTGTGTTAAAAAGATGGAATTCGATGAAAGTATTGATGCCTTTTGGGCATGTTAAAAAGCTTAATTTTTGTGAATGGCCTAATGAATTTTGGGCACGTTAAAAAGATAAAATTTGTTGTAAGGTTAAAAAGATCAAATGTTACAAAGGCCCTGTTGTTTTTTGGGTGTGTTAAAAATATCAAAGTTTTCTAAGGTCTCTATGCTTTTGAAGAGTGTTAAATAGATCAAATTTTGTGATGCCCCCCATGAATTTCAATCTTGTTTGAAATATCAAAATTTGATAAGGCTTCACTGTCTTTCAGGAGTGCTAAAAGAGTGCAAAAGCCTTGATGCCTTTCAGGCATGTTAAAATGATTGAAATTTGCTCAGGACCCTATGCCCTTTGGGCATGTCAAAATGATTGAAATTTGGTTAGGATCCTATGCCTTTTGGGCATGTTAACAATATTGGATTTTGTAAAGGCCCTATTGCTTTCAAGCGTGTTAAAAAGATTAAAGTTTCCTAAGGCACCTATGACTTTTGGGCTTATTAAACGGATTGGATTTTGCAAAGGTACCCACAATTTTTGGTTGTGTTAAAAGGATGGAATTTTTCTATGGCCCTTATGCCTTTTAGGTGTGTTAGAAAGATCAAATTTTATGAATGCCCTTATGAACTTCATTAATGTTAAAAGTATCAAAGTTTGCTAAGGTCCATATTCCTTTCACGCATTTTAAAGAGATCAAATTTTATGAAGGCACCAATGCCTTTGGTTGGGTTAAAAAGAGCAAATTTTGTGAAGGATCCAATTCCTTTCAAGAGTTTTAAAATGAGCACTTTTTTATGAAGGGACCTATCCATTTTAGGTCTGCCAAAAAGATAAAATATTGTGAACTCCTTTATGCCTTTTAGATGTGTTAAAATATTGAAGGTAGATAAGTACCATATGACTTTTAGGCTTATCAAAAGGAAATAATTTACTAAGGTCCCTAATCCTTTTGTACATGCTAAAAATATCAAACTTGGTGAAGATATCAATGCCTTTCATGTGTGTTGAAAAGATCTAAGTTTAAATTGTTCATTTTACATAGTAGAAAATAGAGAAATCATGGAGAATTCCATTCAATAATGAGTTATCCTTGATTGGTTTTGATCCTTAATCTATGATCATATTTAAAGGTTTTTATGCTAAGTTAGAAGATAATTAAGATTCAACATATAAATATGTATCAAGCCATTATGACAGAATATCAAGGCCGACACTATAGAACTTTTTAATTGCTAATGGCAAGATTCCAAGTGTCTTTGATTTTAAGGCCCTCATCTCTATTAATATTGTTATGATTTAGTTCAATTTCAATGGCTTCTTGAACCTTTCTTTTTCCATAATGGTCAACCTTAACAGAAATATGAGCCTTATTAATGCAAATAAGATGGCCAGTGTCCCAAGGGTGCTAAGCTAAGGTAGATATTTTGACACAATTGTATTTGATATCATCACAATGTTCTTTAAGCCTGGTTTGCAAGGATTTCCTTGTCTCACCAATATAATGCTTACCACAAGATTGAGGATTGGTGTAAACTCCTTTATGAAGTTTTGGATCAATAAATATTTAGCATAATGTAGTAAGTCTTTAAGAGTATTATGAGGAGCAAAGCACTCTAGGACTTCTTGGTCTATTAAAAAATATTAAATTTTAAGAAGGCCATGAAGCATTTTGGGAATGTTAGAAAGATCAAAGTTTGCTAAGGCCCCAATGCCTTGTGGTCATTTTAAAAATATTTAATTTTGTGAAAGCCCCAAACCCTTTTGGGTGTGTCAAAAACATCAAATTATCTAAAGGCTCTAATGTCTTTCAGGTGTGTTAGAAATACCAAAGTTAACTAAGTTCCCTATGACTTTTAGGTGTGATAAAAAGATCAAATTGTGTGAAGGCATCAATGCCATTCAGAATGTTAAAAAGACCTATGTTTGTTAAGGCCCCTAAGTCTTTCTAGAGTGTTGAAAAAAACAAAATTTGCGGGGACCATTTTCCATGGGAGGATACTCTAAGCCACCTCCCTATGGGAAAAGAGCTACATGTAGAGTCATTATGGTAGATGTTTAAATGGAATCATGTGTAGTATCACACACATCATAGGGGACTCATGAGAGTCCAAGGAATTCATGGGGAATAGTTGATAGGGGTTATAAGGGAAGGAAATCATTAGGACTCCAAAAAATACCACATAGACTCCATTTTCCATTATGTTTTGGGGATATGGGGGTCCTCATTTCCAACATAACTACCCATAGTTACGATATAGTAGTAGGAATAGAGAAGGGAAGGCCCTTATGGAGAATGGAAGAAGTAACTACCAATTATATGCGATGGTCAATAACAGCCAGCCCGAGCTTCAATCCACCGTGTTAGAGTAACCAGGTAAACTAAACAATGTTAAAATTAAAATCTTGTTTGATCCTAATGCAACAAATATTTTCATTCTCTATATGCATTACATAAATGTGGATTGGAAACAAGCGACCACGATGCCCTTAAACTAGTTAAAATGGATTATAGAGTAAAGCAATCAATAGGACCTAGGGTTGAGGAGTGTTTCATAGAACCAGGGGTGTGTACACCTAGGATAAAAATGTACATCACTATCCTAGGAATTTTTGATATCATTATTAATATGGATTGGCTAGAAACTTGTCGAGCTTTCTTAGACTATTTAAGGAAAATAGTGCTTTGTTGAGAGGAACCTACAACAATGAATTGATAAAATACACAATATATGAGATCACATAATATTTTTATTGATATCAGGCCACTTCGAGGGGGAAACCTCCTTTGAGCAAGCTCAATACAAATGACTTCACCATGCCTTCATTGGACTCAACACAAACTTATATACTAAGTCTAGGCGCCAATACTATGGGTCAAAACCATGGGCCAATACAAACAATGGATCAACAAATACCACGGGACGACTTACAAAGCATATGCGTCCAACAACAATAATACAAACTATGGATCAACAAATACTATGAGACGACTTACAAAGCATATGCGTCCAACAACAATATACTAACAAAGTAAAGAGAAGGGTTGACATGGGTTCCTAACATCCCCTCCCCCTTAGAAAAAGCTTTGTCCTCAAAGCTTGAGATGTGGAAATTGATACTGAATCTGAAGGAGTGGTTCCCATGTAGCATCCTCTGGTTGCATTCCATGCCACTGAATTTAGACCTCTGTGATAGAGTGAGAGCGAAGCTGACGAGTGCGCTTATTGAGGACGGCCTCCATCTCCAAAAGGATGGATCCTTCATTATCCAGTTCTGGTAAAATAGTTTGTCCTATGATGTTGGTGCCAAGAACTTTCTTCAGAAAACAGACATGAAATACTGGATGAATGCGGGAAGAAAGAGGAAGTTCCAATTTATTAGCAACGGAACCAATCTTATGAAGAATCCTATATGTCCCATAAAACTTTGGAGCGAGCTTATGACACCATTTGAGTTTCAGGGAGGATTGCTTATAAGGTTGGAGACGAATAAAAACCATATCACCTGCTTGAAAAGTACACTCAGAACGGTACTGATCGGCTTGTTGCTTCATGTGATTTCTTGCCATGTGAAGATTGTCCCGCAAACTGTGAAGAACTGATCGCGGTTTCGGAGGACCGTGTCAACTACCTGAACTGGTGAATTGATGGGGGTGTATGGAAGAAGAACTAGGGGTGCCTGACCATAGACTGCTTCATATGGAGTCATTTTAGAGGTAATGTGGTAAGAGGTATTGTACCACCATTTAGCGAGAGGGAGCCACTTTTCCCACTGATGTTTTTGTTTAGAGGTGAAGCAACGAAGATAAGTTTCCAAGCATTTATTAATAATTTCAGTCTGACCATCTGTTTGTGGGTGATACCCTGAACTCATCTTCAGTTTGGTGCCAGTGTGGCGAAATAGTTATGTCCAAAAATGACTGGTGAAAGTCGCATCACAATCCGAGACAACGGAAGAAGGGATTCCATGAAGATGAAAGATCTGGTCTAGGAAAATTTGAGCGACTGAGGAGGCTGTATAGGGATGGATGAGAGCACAAAAATGACTATATTTGGAGAGGCGATCAACCACAACTAAAATCACTGTCTTCCCTCCAGATTTAGGGATACCTTCAATGAAATCCATAGAAATATCTTTCCAAATCCGTGTAGGTATGGGAAAGGGGTCGAGCAATCCCGAAAGGAGTGTCGTTTCACCCTTATTGCGCTAGCAGGTATCACATTCAACCACCACCTGTTGAATTGTCCTTTTCATTCCCTGCCAAAATAAGTTACGCCGTGCCCGCTCATACGTTTTGAGGAACCCAGAGTGCCCTGCCGATGGAGAAGCATGGAGTTCATAGAAGACAGCCTGTTGAAGATCTATGCTCTAGGGAAGCACCAGACGACCCTTGTATCTCAGCGAAGCACCATCCCAAGAGTAATGTGGTACATCAGAAGGGTTGTTGGCCAAGCGTTGGATGATTTGAGATAATGAAGAGTCATTGGCATAGCCCTGTTGAACAGAGTGCAACCAATTTGGAACAAGCATAGAAATAGCTGAAAGAGAACCTTGGTCATCAAATGTGCGAGAAAGAGCATCTACCACAATATTGTCCTTAACCTTCTTGTAAGTGATATGATAGTCATAACCCATGAGTTTTCTAACCCATTTCTGTTGTGCTGGGGAGGATACACATTGTTCCAGGAGATATTTTAGACTATGGTGATCAATCTTGATGCATAAATGATTCCCTAATAGGTATGGTCACCACTTCTGTACTGCATGCAAAATAACCATCATTTCCTTCTCATATGTAGAGGAAGCTAAATTCTTACCTGAAAGAACTTTGCTGGTGAACGCAATGGGGTGTTCATCTTGAAGGAGAAAAACACCAAGTCCATTGCCGCAAGCATCACTCTCAATAGTGAAGGGCTTGGAAAAATCGGGCATAGCTAGAATAGGTGTAGTACACATAGCTTGTTTTAGTTTGTCAAATGCACACTCAGTAACATGTGTCCATGTAAAAGCATCCTTTTTCAATAGAGCAGTTAATGGAGCTACAATATTTCCATAATCCTTGACAAACTTGCGGTAGTAGCCAGTCAATCCCAAAAAACCACGAAGGCTCTTAAGTGTCTGACGAGGCGGCTAATTGTTCATGGCAGCGATTTTGGAAGGATCCACACGAACCCCTTCTGCTGAAATAATGTGTGTGAGATACTCTACTTCCTTCTGTCCAAAAACACATTTAGACTGTTTGGCGTGGAGATGTTGGTCAGAGAAAAGTTGCATTACAAGATCCAGATGTTGGAGGTGTTCAGCCCATGTTTTACTGTAGATGAGGATATCATCAAAGAAGACCAGAATGAATTTCCGCAAGTAGGGCCAGAATATTTTATTCATCAAGGCCTAGAATGTGGAGGGAGCATTAGTGAGGCCAAAGGGCATGACCAAAAACTCATAGTGGCCATCATGTGTGCGGAAAGCTATTTTAGGGATATCATCCTCATGAACCCGAATTTGATGATACCCAGAACGAAGATCCAACTTGGAGAAAAATTGAACACCATGAAGCTCATCAACAACAGGAATTGGAAACTTATCCTTGATTGTGAGGTGATTAAGTGCTCAGAAGTCAATGCAGAGGCACCATGACCCATATTTTTTGCGGACAAGTAGAACTAGTGAAGAAAAGGAACTAGTGCTTGGGTGAATAATACCTTGCTTCAGTAAGTCCCGAATGAGCATTTCAATTTCTGTTTTTTGGTGAAATTGGTAGTGATAGGGCCTGATGTTGGGAGGAACGCTTCCAGGAAGGAGCTGAATACGATGGTCCTTTGGCCTTGAAGGTGGCAATCCCACAGGTTCAGCAAAGACACCTGTATATCGATCCAGAATTTGTTGTAGATCCAAAGGATTAGTGGAGAACATTGATGGTTGCATCTGAATGGAATGGATTTGAGCGATGACACCATGTGAATTCTTCTTAAGGAGGTTTTCCATGCGATGTGAACTGATGATGCTGAGAGACCTTGGTTGTAAGCCTGTCAATGTGTGTTTTTTTCCATTGGGTGAAAACTGCATCCAAAGTTTAGAAAAATCCCATAAGATGGGGCCAAGTGTGCGTAGTCATTGAGCGCTCAAAACCACATCACATCCACCTAAGGTTAAGAAAAACATGTCAGAGCGCAGGTTATAATCTCCCATAGAGATACGCACATTGCGACACCTCCCTTTGCAAGGTAAGGTGCCCCCATTAGCAACCATGACTTCAAAGTTGGAGCAAGGATGGACGAAAACATTTAGCCTGTTTGGCGATCCGAGGGTCAATGAAGTTATGAGTGCTACCAAAATCAATGAGTATTGCAAGAGGAAGCTTCTTGAAGTAACCCCTGACCCGCATTGTTTGGGGGGTGGTGATTCCGGCTAAAACATGGAGAGATATCTTTGGGTGGTAGTCCTGAGATGGAGGGTCAATAGGCGGCTCCTGAATGTCGACCTGATCATCCATTGTATCTGGAGCTTCTTCACCAATTTCAGAGGGAGGCGGAGAATCCACATCCAAGAGATAGAGATTTTGCTCAACACATCTATGTCCCCAGGTGAATTTCTCATCACAATTATAACAAATCCCTTTTTCTCTACATGCCCACATCTCTGTTTCATACAAATGCTTGATAGGACTTGGTCGAGGAGCTGGCGGGATGGGAGGTTGTTGAGAACCCATATTTCGGAAGGGAACAAAAGTAGGTTTGGAGCATTGTTGCGCTGCAATCTTGTCTTCTACCAACTTAGCCAACCCAGGGCTTCCATCATTGTGTTGGGACATAACATTTTGACCTTAGAGCAGATTGCATCCTTTAGACCACTGATAAAACAACTCCTGTAGAAGTCATCAGGAAATCCTTCGGTGTGGTTAGCTAGTTTCTCAAATTCGGTTTGATACTCTCTCACAGTTCCAATTTGGTGAAGTTTAGTGAGGGCTCCTGTGAAGTCATCAAAAGCACTAGGACCAAATCGTTGCAAAAGAAGCTGGCAAAAATCTGGCCATTTTGGCTCTTCATGAGCCTTGATGTACCAACGATACCATTGAAGAGCTTTCTGTTCCAAATGAAGGGATGCAAGTGGAACTTTGTTGACATCAAAAGTATTATGCAAACTGAAATATTGTTCTGCCCAATAGATCCATTCAGTCAGATCAGTACCATTGAAGCAAGGAAAATCAAGCTTCGGACCACAAAAATTGTTGGAAGAAGAGAACCCATTGTTTGAAGAAGACTCTGACTGGCGTTTATTGTTCATGGCTGAATGCTCAAGATGGAGGCCGAGAATTTTTTCATCCAGATCTCGGAGTTTGGTTTTGTTGGATGCAAGTTCTTCCTCCATCGTTTTTGCTCCGATGTTGGTGACAACCATAACTAGGAGTTTTTTTTTATTTGAGTGGGCAGAAAAACAAAAACAAAAACTGTTTTAGTAAAGGAAAATCTGGATTTGGGAAAAAATCTTATGGGTAATTTGGGTTTGACTAGGTTTTGGACACTTTTGAATGGACAGGGAAGCAGAAAGGGAGGATTTCAGAAGTGGGGTGAAAGAATGAGAAAAATTTTCAGAGAGGGACAAAGAAGCATAAATAGGAAATGAACACTATGGTAAAATTTGAAGGCGATTGGGTGAAAATCAGAGAAGTTATGGTCAACCCTAAAAATAGACAAATGTGGGAATTCTGGCTTTGGGAAGTGGAATTTGGGATAGGGTCCTCAGGAATGAAATATGCAGAATGGGATTGCAGGGGTTTTAGGGAAGTTTCAAGGGAAACAGAGTGAAAACAAGGGAGATATGGTGAAAAAACAATTTTTTTGTTTTGTTTTTTTTTTTTTTTTTTTTTTTTTTTTCCAGGAATGGATCGGCAATGGCGCGGAAATGATCGACAACACATGGATCTGCAACGATGCATAAGTGATCGGAAACATATGGATCTGCAATGGCGCGAAAGTGATTGGAAATAGTTTTGGACGGAGGAAATATGCGATTTATCAGCTGAAAATAGATATGGACCCTAGGTATGCTCGACTTCCTAACAGTTCAGGGGATTCACTCATCCACCAATGTTGTGTGATGGCTTGCATATTGGGGGCAGTACCCCTCACTCCACGGATCAGGTAAATGTGATAACCGCTTTTCCACAAATGACAACTCTTGGTTTACCTCACGGTTGGGAACTAGTTAATCAGGTAGGGGTCGTTGCCCTTTTCGCTGGCAAGTCCTCTCAATGGGCCAGCTACTTCGGGGTTCCTGTGGTACTCCTCACAATGAGTTTTAGGGATTATTCACAAGTACTTCCCATAGTTAAGAGGATAGGGATTATTCCCAGATCCGAATTTGCAACAGATGCGAAAAAAAAATTTGGCAGAAATTTCACCCAACGAGCCCAAGAAAGTGCTCTGATACCAGATGAGAGGAACCTGCAACAATTAATTGATAAAATGCACAATATATGAGATCACAAAATATTTTTATTGATCGCAGGCCACTTCGAGGGGGAAACCTCCTTTGAGCAAGCTCAATACAAATAACTTCACCGTGCCTTCATTGGCCTCAACACAAACTTATATACTAAGTCTAGGCGCCAATACTATGGGTCAAAACCATGGGCCAGTACAAACTATGGATCAACAAATACTGCGGGACGACTTACAAAGCATATGCATCCAACAACAATAATACAAACTATGGATCAACAAATACTACGGGACGACTTACAAAGCACATGCGTCCAAAAACAATATACTAACAAAGTAAAGAGAAGGGTTGACATGGGTTCCTAACAATTGTTTAGATGTTGAAGGAAGGACAATTTAGATTCATGGTATTAAGTGAAAGGTGTCTCTATGTTCAACTCAACGATGAAAGTAAAATGTTTCCTAAGGAAAGGATGTAATTTGAATATAGTAGAGGAAACGAGTGGTGAAAAATGACCCTCTTTATATTAGTGCCTAATGTTATCAAAATCTAGAGATGTCTTTCCCAAGGAACTACCAAGGTTACCTCCAAAAAGAGAACTTGATTTTACTATTGAGTTAAAAATTGGCTCATAGCAAATATCCAAAACACTTTACTATATGGCCACTTCAAAGCTTTGTGAGTTGCATATGCAACTAAAAGAACTATCAGACCCACGACTCATCAAACCTAGTGTTTCACCTTCAGGTGCATCGATAAGGTTTGTTAAGAAGAAGGGTGATTCCTTGCAATTGTGTATATATTATAGAGATTTGAACAAAGCCATTGTGAAGAACATATACCGAATACCTCAAATAGATGATCTCTTTGATTAGTTGAAAGGGTCATTGATGTTTTAAAAAATAAATCTATTATAAGGTTGTCACTAGCTAAGGATTAAGGAAGGTGATATACCTATTACCACCTTCCAAATGTGATTTGGACACTACAAGTTTACAGTGGTAGGACTTCTTGGAGGATATTCTCATCTATTATAGGAATGAGAAGGAGCATGAGGAGCACTTGCAGGTAGTACTATCATTATGAAGAGAGAAAAAATTGCACAAATTTTTTTCTAAGTGTTCTTTCTTTCAAAAATATATTCTCTATATTGGTCATATAATTTCAAGGGAAGAAATTTTGGTGGACCTTAGATGGTTAAGGCCATAATGGATTGGTTAGTACCAAAGAATACTCATGAGGTGTGAAGCTTAATGGGATTGGGGATTAGTTAGGTACTACCAAGTTTTGTGGAAGAGTTCTCAAAGATTTCCAAACCCATCACTACTTTGTAGCGAAATGGCATCCAGTATAAGTGGAACAAGGAATACAATGCCTCATTTGATAAGATTAAATTATTACTAACTGGTGCACTGATACTATGAGTGCATGATATGGGTAAATACTTTAGAGTTTACATGGATTCCTTAAAGAAAGTGTTATGTGCCATGATAATGCAAGTTGGTAGATTAATTGCATATGCATCAAGGAAATTGAACCTTCATGAAGAGTTTCTGCCACACATGATTTGGATTTGGTAGTTTTGATATTAACACTAAAGCTTTGGAAAAATTATCTTGTAGGGAAAATTTTCATGCTCAAATATGATCACAAAAAATTGAAGCTTCTCTTCATGCAGAGGAATTTAAATGTTGGGTAGAGGCAATGGGGTAAATTTATGAGTGATTATGAATTTGGAATTCCATACATCAAAGTAAAGGAGAGAATGTAGTGGTTCATGCCCTAAGAAATATTTTGAGGATATTCTTGTTGGTTCCCTTAAAGGTTGATTTGAGGGATCAAGTGTTAGGACAACTTCTTGGATATAGTTTGTATTTAAAGGTTATATGAACACTCTATAATGGGAGGTAGTTAGAATCTAAGCTCAAAGGGTATGTCTTTGAAGAAGATGGATTGTTGCAATTTCAAGGGAGCATGTACATCCCAACCGAAGGTAATATTAGAAACACTATCCTCAAGGAATCCCATACATAAATTTATTATGTGCATCTTGGTGTGAAGAAGTTGTATGCAAACATGAAGAACCTCTTCTTTTAAGTAGGGATGAAGAATATAGTCCACTTAATGGTGAAATTAATTGAATGTTAATAGGTAAAGACTAATCACCACTATTTATGGACAATCTGTAAGGGCAGACAAAAACAAATATCTCTAGTTTGAATGGTTCAAATCTAGAACAAAACAAATACACAACACAAATAACTTTCTTAGATTGATTGAAATGCAAAGTAAGTCAAGAAACAAATCACCTTATGAATGCAACTCCTTTCTCCTCATTTGAACCAACTCCTTAATCTTCAGATCTTCATCTGCAAAACAAGATGAAACAAGTGGAAACAAACAAGTAGTGAAAGCATATGATTATGAATCAATCTAGATTAGCAGTCAAAGAATCCAACCCTAAACATTATAAAGATAATAAGTTTATGGAAACAATTTGTATTAAATGTAATTATAGAAAGTACAAAGAGAGAGGTGTTACAACCAATGCTTTGACATCGTAACTCCTTTCCAACAATACTAGCCTCAAGGAACAAAGCTTTTGCTTCCTATGGATGAAAAGGATCTCCTAGCATCATTTCACTAGCGTAGCTACTCTATCCTTCCTCTCTTAACAATGGAGAGGGGGTTCATATTTATAGGCCAAAAGGGATAAGATAAGTTGAGGATTTAGGGGAGAAGCTTAAGGGACCGTCCCACTAGGTAAGGGGATCGAGTTCCACCTTTCCTAACATGTAGGGATAAGCGTCCACGCAACCCAAGGTTCGAGAAGTCGCTCGAAGCTTCTCTTTATCCATTTTAACCAACATCGATGCACCTTGCACAAAGGCAACTCGCTTCATTGGAATATGACGCACTTTGTACAAGAGAAACTAGCGTCATCGACGCGCTATGTCAATGTGTAGAGCGCGTCACCTAAGGTCCGACGTACCTTGCCAGTGCGCAGGACGCGTCGGGGTGACAACAAAAATTTAAAAGGATAGACATCAAATTTCCATTTGGGATTTTAGCCCAAGTGCTTTAGGAAACAAGGCATATAGAGGACACATAACTCATGATGACAAGATTTTGGTGTAACAGAATGCCCCCCAAAGCATGAAGCTAGAAAAATAGGGTAGGTGAAATGATTTGCAATATAAGGGATCGAGGCAAAGATCATCAGTTGGAGTGACGAACAAAGTCTCCTGCAGTACAACAGACTCTGAGATATATGTCTCAAATGACTCATAACATGGCTGCCGACCAATACAATGCAGATCCATGGTAGTATCAACTGTCTGAACACAATCATGGATACTAGACACAAGCGTAGATCCATTATGAGATAATTAAATAGCCACGACCAATACAATAGTGGATCTGTGTGATATGAATAAAAAAATCTCCATCGCAGCCTAGGTAAGATATATGAGTTAACCCAAGGTCTTTCAAGCTGAACCCGCAATGATATGAATCTAACCATGTGATTACAATGTTTTGAAGTCAAACATGGTAGAAATCAATTGATTACCGGTCATTAATGTATACCATTAACAAGCACGAGGGAAATCATCATTGATGTCAATGATTCCCAAGGTATCACAGTACATATCGCCGAAAGTAAATCAATGAGTTGAGGTCGAACATTCGGTGAAGTATTTCAATCAGAAGTCAATGATGTGAACTTACTGTTGAAAGCGAGGTAACCTGCCATTAATGTATGCAGGCCCAAGGTACTTGATTGGTTTCTAGGTTTAATCCTTGGATGATATGTGGAAGTCGACAAGGATAAACCCGTCGAAGGAGGGTCATGATGTTTCCCCCATCATCGACGCGAAACAAGATCAAAGATGTTTTGGAGTAGATCAGACTTTAGAGCAATGTTTGAGACTGACTTAGGGGTGACTGACATGATAGAAGGTAAAATGACTGCATATATTGACTCGATTAATAGACCTCTTGTTAACACTGAAATTGTCCTCAGTTTTTTGTGTGTTTGTCTTAAATGTTTATTCCTCTTTTTCATTTTCATTTTATGTTTATTTAAATTTTAAATGTTTTGATGAATGATTTTGATTTTCTCTTTTGTGTTATGTTATAGTTTTCTTTTGGATTTAATTAGTTTATCCCTAATGGAACCTTTAATGGATTATCAAGTATTATATATCTTTCAAAGTCCTTAAAATGCTTATTAAAATTATACACTTATAAAAAATCTAAAGTTTAACCTTTGTGTATGAGTTATGTGACAAAATTGCATGTGGAGTATTCCCGCAGCGCAAGGCCCAAATCAAATACTCTAGCACGCTGCAGGAATCTGAGATCATGAGGGTTCGTGGTTCTTTGATAGCAAGACATGGCTGTTGCATTTGATGATGAAAGGAGAGCTTCCAGACACCTATTTACTCTATTATGACACATGTAGGAATCACTTGTAGTTATCATCAAGGAATTTGGGGATTTTTAGTGCCACGATTTCATACTTGGGGATTTCAAATTACAGAGATGAGGATATGTAATCCTGATGTATTTTGAAGTTTTTCACCCCTAATTCAGTTTCAAGAGAGTAAATTGGTGAAATTACAGTGAAATATGGGTAAGAATGGCTAAGAAGGCTTTAAGAAGAAAAAGAGATGCATATTTATGCTCTGTTTTTCCCTGTTTTAGTCATTGTAATTGAGCACGGATTATGACGCAATGGAGATGAATTTCAGAAATCCCAAAGAGGTTTTTGTCCATCACGGATTCATTCACAAAAACCTATCTCAGTTTTGGAATAGGTGTCATCCTTTGAAAGATTCGAATTCATCTTTGTGGCCTATTTTTCAGGGTTTAAAAGATTTAATAATTTACTGTTTTAATCACAAACTGCCGACATGTATTCCGATCAATTTGAGAGGAATTTTTAAAAACCAAGAGAGGTTTTTGTTCTTCATGGAATAATTTAAAAAAACCTCTCTCATTTTTCTAACAGGTGTTGTGAATCGAGATATATGGAGGAATGTTTGAGACCCAATTTTCCAGAAATTCATCAAATTTTCCAGAGTCCGATTTGCTATTTTTAGTTAATTGTCTTTAAAGATTCGAGTTAGAATGTAACTAATTGATGTGACTACTTCAAAACTCGACCTAGAAGGTAGTTATGGAACTACTCTACTTTTGTAATGATAAAAGAAAGACAAACATACAGTTCAGGGGTTCGATTTTTGTTTCAAGAAAGATGATACAGTTTGAAGTATTTGGATTTTCAGGCTAATACATATGGCTCTCCTGTAAGTTTTAAAGACTAAGATTGACATATATATGAATATAAGCCATTTTATATTATTTATTGCTTTTGTTTCTGATCAGTTGGATCACTCAGCTATTGATTTCATTCCTTGTTTAATGTTTTTATTCATGAGAATGCTCAGTTGTTGTGGATAAAACCAGTGTATGTTTATGAATGTGATGGTTTATATTTGTTCTTTTAGATTTTAATATCTTGGTTCTTTCATTGTTACATGATTCAGAATTTGTGTTAGTTTGAATTTGATGTTGATTATTACCTTGAAATGAAACTCTCAAACCAATAAAATACAAAAACAAAACCTTATTTTCTGTTCATTTTGTTGAGATTGTACTAGCTTGACCCTCTGTAGTCTAGGGAAAATTTCTATCACAAACATATTTGGCGCTGTTTCCGGGGACGGAAGTGAAGAAAAATATTCCCTGGGTATTAACATCAGTAGATCCAGTCTTTGATGGTGGACAGGGCTGGTCACATGGTTAAGACTACAATTTTTCACCGTCGACTCCATTGGGAAGGATCCGTTGGCGACTCCATTGGTTCAGAATGTCAATGTCCATGGAAGCCATTGTGGCTCAGAGGTTTGCACCTTTGAGTTTTTCATCTGTTCCAGGCTTTCCAAATGTGGTACCTATCATGGACGAGTGGGGAGATTTCCTTCCAGGGTTTAGAGAGAAAAAAGATGACAATCCAGCTGCACATTTGTTGAAATTTCATGAAGTTATGTATCAGCTGGGAATTCATCATGAAGATGTATTAATGAAAATGTTCATGTATTCACTAGAAGGAAATGCACGAGAATGGTATTTTTCTCTTCTTGATTCCAACATATTTTCCTTGAGATATTTCCATGTCATATTCAATAAATGTTGCAAAAGGTAATTTTTCACATGAACTACTTCTTGAAGATTGTTGTGAACAGTTTGAATCTTGTATCTAGCAGACTGTAGAGTGTTATTCTTGGGATGAGCACTGTAAAGATCTTGTTGAAAAGGAAATTAAAGAAGACTCAATTCAGCAGGAGTTTGAAATTGAAAAAGAAGATCATGCTTATGCCTATTCAGATCAGCCTACTAATGAAGAGATCGTTGAAGAAATATTTAGTTGTCATGACTCTCAAGAATTTTCTGGTTATTTTCATGATAATATATTGTCACAAAAGGAAACTTATCAGGAAAATGATGTTCAGAAAAACATTCATATTGCAGCTGATAATAATCAGATTACAGATACCTTTGATATTTCATCAGAAGTTTCTTATACTCATGAATTTGTGGTTCAAGATGTCTATGAAGAATTTCCTATTTTTAATGAATATGATGATGGTATTAAAGTTTTAGATCGGAAATTCCATGATCAGCAGCAACCGATTGTAGGTGAACAAGAAAAAGTTCTGAATTGCTTTGACTCTCAAATCGATAGCAACCATAATATAGATACGTTGAATATAATATTAGATGTGTCTAATAGCCATGGCCGTGATGACTTTGTTGCTCAAAACCATTATGAAAATATGCCAATTTTTTATGGATATGAAGAAGATTTAGAAGAGCAAAAATTTATATCAACAGTCACTGAATTTCTCACCAGTCCTCCTTTATTTGATAATTATGTGGTCAGTGAACAAGATGAGAAAGAAATACTACAACGATTCTTTCAGTCCTCATTAGTCAAGCAACACTCTTCATAAATCAGTCATCTTGGGTTCATGGAAGATATAAAACAAGATAACCTCAACAAAGTCAAATATTTTATATATTGTTCTCTTATTGCATTATCTCATGGAGTATTGAGAATTGAGGACACTCATTTGCAGTCCATTCTTTTTTAACAAAACGAAGGAATGATTTTGCATGAGTTTCATGATCTTGTGGCTTCTTGGATGGAGTTGTTTTTTTCAAAGGTTTCTAATGCTCCATCTTTTGGCATACTTCCCATTTCTAGCCGTAAGTATCAGTTGCCTACAGATTTTTTATTGCATCTTTTGTGGGTCTTCTCAAACAATAGTATGCACGGAATTATGATTCTTAGTCAAATCATTTCTTGGCTTCAATGGAATTGGGATTACACTTGATCAAGCAGAGTTCAGCTGATCAGTGTAGGAAGTGTAAATAATTAGGTTAATTTATTGAGCAATGATTTTAGTTTGCGGTGTGAGGTTTGTTTTCAGCAAGTATGGTTTAGAGTGAGCAGTTTCAGTTTGTTTGACAGTTATAAGAGCAGGGTTACAAGTTTTGGAACAGGTTGGGAACAAGATACAAATGACTCCATCACCCAATGAATATGGCACAAGGTCCACAGGTTCTTGAAACCTCATAAGGGGGATTTCATCCCTCAGCAGGAGCCAGATGTTAACACTGAAATTGTCCTCAATTTTTTGTGTGTTTGTCTTAAATGTTTATTCCTCTTTTTCATTTTCATTTTATGTTTATTTAAATTTTAAATGTTTTGATGAATGATTTTGTGTTATGTTATAGTTTTCTTTTGGTTTTAATTAGTTTACCCCTAATGGCACCTTTAATGGCTTATCAAGTATTATATATCTTTCAAAGTCCTTAAAATGTTTATTAAAATTATACATTTATACAAAATCTAAAGTTTAACCTTTGTGTATGAGTTATGTGCCAAAATTGCATGTGGAGTATTCCCACAGCGCAAGGCCCAAATCAAATACTCTAGCGCACTGCAGGAATCTGAGATCATGAGGGTTTGTGGTTCTTTAATAGCAGGACGTGGCCGTTGCATTTGATGATGAAAGGAGAACTTCCAAACACCTATTTACTCTATTATGACACATGTATGAACCACTTGTAGTTATCATCAAGGAAATTGGGGATTTTTAGTGCCACGATTTCATATTTGAGGATTTCAAATTACAGAGCTAAGAATATGTAATCTTGATGTCTTTTGAAGTTTTTCACCCCTAATTCAGTTTCAAGAGAGTAAATTGGTGAAATTATAGTGAAATATGGGTAAGAATGGCTAAGAAGGCTTTAAGAAGAAAAAGAGATGCATATTTATGCTCTGTTTTTCCCTGTTTTAGTCATTGTAATTGAGCACGGATTACGACGCAATGGAGATGAATTTCAGAAATCCCAAATAATTTTTTGTCCATCATGGATTCATTCACAAAAACCTATCTTAGTTTTGCAACAGGTGTCATCGTTTGAAAGATTCGAATTCATCTTTGTGGCCTATTTTCCAGGGTTTAAAAGATTTAATAATTTACTGTTTTACTCACAAACTTCCGGCATGATTTCAATCAACTGGAGATGAATTTTTAAAACCCAAGAGAGGTTTTTGTTCTTCATGGACTAATTTAAAAAAATCTCTCTCAGTTTTCTAACAGGTGTCGTGAATTGAGAGATATGGAGGTGTCTTTGAGACCCAATTTTCCATAAATTCGTCTAATTTCCCAGAGTCCAATTTGCTATTTTTAGTTAATTGTCTTTAAAGATTCGAGTTAGAATGTAACTAATTGATGTAACTACTTCAAAACTCGACCTAGAAGGTAGTTATGGAACTACTCTACTTTTGTAATGATAAAAGGATGACAAACATACATTTCAGGGGTTCGATTTTTGTTTCAAGAAAGATGATACAGCTTGAAGTATTTGGATTTTCAGACTAATACATATGGCTCTCCTGTAAGTTTTAAAGACTGATATTGACATATATATGAATATAAGCCATTTTATCTTATTTATTGCTTTTGTTTTTTATCAGTTGGATCACTCAGCTATTGATTTCATTCCTTGTTTAATGTTTTTATTCATGAGAATGCTTAGTTGTTGTGGACAAAACCAGTGTATGTTTATGAATGTGATGGTTTATATTTGTTCTTTTAGGCTTAAATATCTCAGTTCTTTCATTGTTACATGATTCATAATTTGTGTTAGTTTGAATTTGATGTTGATTAGTACCTTGAAATGAAACTCTCAAACCAATAAAATACAAAAACAAAACCCTATTTTCTGTTCGTTTTGTTGAGATTGTACTAGCTTGACCCTCTGTAGTCTAGGGACAATTTCTAGCACAAACACCTCTCCTGAACATCGGATGGCATGACTTGGAAGCATTGACATATCGGGAATGACACCGATACCTAATGCAACTAGTAATGGAAGCATTATTTGAATGACTAAAAGGAGTAAAAAGACTCATGGAATTGGTGGGACTCAGAGACAAGCAGATTATCCAAGTAGTTTGAATGAATATGAAAACGAGCGCCATGTTCAAGAGTGACTAAGTATTGACACAATTACAAGTAAAAACATACTCTTTCCTTATCCCCATCATGATTGATGAGTACCTATTTGTTTATTAACGAGCTTGAGGAGGGTAACAGATGCTTGGTATAGCTCATCCTTCAGACGAGTCCAATCTCACATGTTTTACAAACCTGAGATATGAGGGGTTCGTCCTTGAAAGGGTCCTTCAATGTTAGATTTTAACGAGTCCAGAGAAGGAAAAATCAACGTCATTTCATGTTTAGAGAGTCTGAAATAACTAAAGAAGATTCCAAATGGTTCTTTTTTGTAAAAGTTAGTCTCCTCATTCGAAAAAGGATAAAAGAATATGAGAGAGAACTGTTCTAGTTATGATTAACTAGAGTGCTCCTTTTTCGTAAATAGTTTGGTTGGTCTGAAAAATGGGTAAACTATCACCAGAAAGATGACTTTTTAAATACTTTTACAAGCATGAAAGAATCAAGTTCGCTTAGCCATCTTTTTCTATTTAGGGATTCTGAAAAGATCTTAAAGAAGGACTCCGAGGGGGTTCCTTTTTCGTGGGAGTTTTACGAGCCCAAAAAAGAGATAAACTATAACTCGATAAATTATTATCATGGTTTTATGAGCACGAGAAGGAATAAAGAGTGAGCTCAATTTCGTTAATACTTAATTTTAACGAGTGTGATGATGGCATAAAAAACGCTCAAAGACTTGTTCACACCTGATGAAAAGTACGAAAAGTCTACGATGGTCACTAACATAGTCAAAACACCACTTTTTCTATTTGCAAGCTCCAGGAACTAAGTTAGAATCCATCACGAGGTTTTAAAATATAAAAAGGACACCAACTATAGAAAATAACCCATAAAAGAAACATTAATAAAGGAATATTCCATTTTTTTCATATAAAAAGGTGAATAGTAAAAAAAATATTTACCAATTGATTTTACCAAGTTGGAATAGTGGAAAAAACCTCTTTGGAGCTCGATTTTCCGACAACGATTACGGACGCCTCGGTAATCCAATCAACCCCCCCGTCAGTTGTAGGTAGGACTCAATCTCATGCTTAATATTTTCAATGGTTTAAAATTGATTTTAATGCAATTTTTAGGGTTTTTTGGGATCATATTGGAGGGGATTGCACGCACACTGGGCAACGTGTTTTCCCCTTGAGGGAAGTGCATCGCAAGAGGTATGACGCACCTTTCCCAAGGGAAAAGCGCATTTCCAGAGCACTATCCACAAATGCGGGGTGTGTCGACGCAGTTTGATTCCCAAATTTAAAAATGGGTCCCAAAACATGAAATCCAAAGCAATGAAAAGGGTCTAGCAATCATCTTATTGATGTTTATGCAAATTTTGGCTAAGAAGATGATTCAGTGGAAGGAGAGGGAACAAGAAATCGAAGACGCTCAAGCGGAAAATGAACCACACTCCATGAATGCTTTATAGGGGTGTGGACTTTTGAAATTCTTCCATGCACAAGGGATGAGGGAACAAGTACAACTACTTGACTATTTGATCAGGTTGTGGGACCTAGATCAATAGTTCTTCAGGGTAGGTTCCCACATCCTCACATTGGATGTGGAAGACATCTATATTTTGATGGGGTTATGGAGATGCGAGGCCCCTGTATCACTATCCGAGCCTCGGGGTAGTGACTAGTCTACCAAATGTCTTAACGCACAGTTCTGCACGCCGGGATAAAAAATGCTAGCTGGGAAAATTCCCATAAAAATGTACGAGACCGACCTCTCAAGACCATTCTTTTACCATTGAGCGGGTGGCGGGAAACATGGCTGCTCATCAGGCCACTAAAGCTCACATGTTATACACCATTGAGTGCATGGCCCCGACAATTTTCAACAAGTGTGAGGGAATCCTCGTGAACTTGAAGGATAATCTCACTAAGTGCCGAAGGGGTGAGTTGAAATAGTTTGGTTACGGCTCCATCGTGGTTTCTTTCTTCTTAGAAAGAGTTCCACTACTGCGGCCATAGGTTGAGTTAAACGATATCGATCCATGAGATATGTACATGGTTCGGTGGTCAGAGGTGATGGCCCGCCATGGAGGCAGGAGACCCATGATCACATGCAGACCAAAATTCTTCAGGTGGCTATGTGGACAACCCCTCATGATTGAGGACTATGCATATGCGGGCACCGACTTTAGAGGGCATCCAAATCTGGCTCTTCCTGAGGGAGATAAATGTGGAGACATTGGTAATAAAGAAACTCTTGTTGTTTTTATATATTTTATAGTTTTTTAATTCTTTTGTGTAGTACTGATGGTTCATACATGTTTTATGTAGATGTTGGCCCGTCCCGACCAATGGGTTCCTCTCTAATCGAGAGGAGAGGAGTCATGCTAGAGATGGCAGTCGTCCAGCAGGAGGCGATGGAGGATCTATATGAGCTGGAGGATACCATCCAGAGGTTGACTGTTGATATTACCAATATATCTTAATGACCTTCCTCGATGATACCAGCGCAATACAATTGGGGTTTCTGGACGGTTTGGCCGGCTACTCCGTCGAGTGGCTAGGGCCATTATATGTTAACACGAGCATCCCTAGGGATAGGATCTATGTATGATGTACTAAAAACCATAGGCTTTAGATTTTGAAGATATGATGATCTACTTAAAGCTTATGAGCTTCATATTTTTGTATCAATATCACTTTTTGTATTTTACTGGACATGATGATATATATACAAAACACTATCTAGCGATTTTATATACTGTGTATTTTATGATGAATTTGGGATCTTACGGATGTTGTCTTATACACTATGATTAGTTTACATGTTATTCCAATTTATACATCTTTGATAAAAATGTTTATGAATGTGCAATATACCAATCTAATATGAAATTATTTAGGGAGTCAGCAATTGCGTTCATGCTTCTTGGAATATGTAGGTATTGAATGGACTCAAAGGACCTCTCCAAGAGACGTACTTACTGAAATAAGTGAAGTAATATGGGGTCATGGATAGCATAGAAATGGTTCAAATGAGAGAGCACTAAATCTGAATCAAGGTAGATAATGACGTGGTCCACACCAAGGGAAACAACGTCGGTCAATGATCCAATCACTGCGTGATACTCAACGACGTTATTGGTTGCAAAACCTAGGCAAGTTCCTCATGATCTTCTCAGTTCACCGACAGGGGAATATAGTACCCATGCTGCCGAGGAGAGGTTGCGGGTGTGCCGAATAGCGTCGTCTGCAAATCTATAGCAAGTTTCCATCTACACAACTAGGCAAAACATGATATAAGCGTAACGATAAGATCCTAACACACTAAAAGAAAGTGTCACACCAAACAAAAACACACGTCATGTACAATATATACAAAGTACTGATGCAAAATGACTTAAGCATAGTACCGTTTTAGGTAGAGTCCATTGCGAGGCTCTCCTAAAGATATCCCGTCATAATCAACTAATTCATAGGCTCCCTTTTCCAAAACACGTTTCATTACATATGGTCCATGCCACATGGACTTAAGTTTTCCTTCCACCAGCTTATCATGTTTTTGGTCATAAGTAAGGACCAAATCACCCTCGTTGAAGATACGATATTTTATAGATTTATCGTACTGGGCCTTGATGCGTTTCTTATGCGCTTCGTTAGCTAGAGTTGCATCACGATGGGTTTCATCGAGTTTTTCCAAGTATAGAAATCGTTCTTCCTTGACAGTTGTGTTCGGTAAAAGTTCGATAGCAAATTTTAGCGACGGAATCTCGCACTCAATAGGAAATACTGCTTCTAGTCCATACACTAATTGAAAGGGTGTGAAACTAGTGGCAGTTTTGACAGAAGTCCTATATGCCCAAAGGGATGAAAAAATAATCACATGCCAATTTGACTTATGTGTACCCACCATGCGCTGAATAATGGTTTTCGAGACCTTGTTAATGGCCTCTACTTGTCCATTTGACTCAGGGTAGTAGGGGGTCGAGTTTTCATGCCAAAAACCCAACATAGCGCTTAGTTCATCCACCATATTGTTTTGAAATGTGATCTATGATCGGTGACAATGGCTTGAGGGACTCCGAATCTTGCAATGATAAGGTTAAACATAAAGAGTGCGACAGTTTCGCCGCCTTCTTTGTATGTAGGCATAGCCTCTACCCATTTGGTAAAATAGTCAACTGTGACAATGGCATAACCATGCCCCCCGACTGAGGTAGGCTTACAGTGCATAAAATCAATGCCCCATTTTGCAAAGGGACCAACGATGATAAGTGGATGAAGTGGGGATGGGTGTGAGCACTTTTTATAATGAAAAAGCTGGCAAGGAGAATAATTTTTGACCGCCTCAATGCAATCTTTGAAAATGGAAGGCCATTAGTATCCAACACGTAAAATTTTCTGGGTTGTAGCCATCCCAGAAAGATGACCGCCACATGCCCCTGAGTGGAAATCATTTAGGACATGCTCGGCCTCCTCATGAGTTAAACAACGTCGGACAATGGAGTCAATACCACAACAGTATAGTGTATCACCAATGATTATGTAATATTTTGTGTGGTGACGGGTATGACGGCATTTGTCACAAGATAAATGAGGACCAAAGCGTTGGATTTGGAGATACAAAGTGATATCTTTGTACCAAGGGTCAGAAGTACTAATTAAAAACAAGGACTCATCAGGGAGAGAGTCAATGGGCTCAGATTCTTGATGAGTATGTAATACCCCAATTTTGACCCCTGTGAAATATTGGCTTTTAATGTAAATATTGTATACATGCGTTGTATGCTTCCTTAGCGTGGAGCTCAAGGCCAAGGCCCCGCTAGCGTATGTTCAGATTTTATTTAAAACAAGCAAGTGTTTGATATTTTGATACCCATGTGCTATTAAGCCATGAAATATTGTAAATTGATGTAAATATTAATATTGCAATAAAATACCAAAACTGGCTATGGAAGCAACCAATGAGAAGGGGCCATGTGTATCCACTAGGGAGTGGTGAGGGGGTTGTGGGATTGAGCCATAAGCTACCAAATGTCATTGTGAGAACCCATTTGACTTTCCTTGATGACATTTATTTATGTTGTAAGGAAGTAGTTGAGGATTTCAGTCCATGGCTTCAATGGAGCATGGGCAGCCCATAAATTTGTATTTGTAGGTATGGGCTCTGTTCTCTTGTACCACAAGCCACTCTACCTCATGGGAGTTGCTTCTTCCTCATCCCCATTCCATTGTGGAAGTTACCAGCATCATTATCCATCCAAAAACGAATTGCCAGCAGGGAGAAAAACCAGAAATCGCAACTTTGAAAGAACCCACGTTTTGAAGAGCCAAAAACGTCCAGATTTGGTATTGGACAGTAAAATCCAATGGGGGATCCATAGATATGAACCTTGGGGTAAATTTGAGAGTATTAGATACCTCGAAATCCATTGGGAAACCCAGTTTTTATAGCCCAGGAAACCAGTGACGGGATTGAGTTATTTTGATGACAGAGTTCTGAGAAATCCAAGTATGAATGACAGAGCAGAGGTTGGGTTTGCTTGATAAACCCAGTGAAGGCTAGAATCTCAAAGAATTAACAGCTGGACCTTTCTATGCCCATCCTAAAGAGCATTGGAAGGAAGAGATGCCTGAGGGACTGTGCAACAGAGAAGGGGACCTTCCTTGTGTTGGGTGTGGTAGGTATTGTGGGTGCCTTGACTGTTTGAATTAACTTGAGATGCGTGTAGCTCCGTGGTTGAGCTCACTAGCTTAGCATTTCCCTCCTCTATCTTCTTGTATGCTTTATAAACTCAACTGCGTGTTGGCTTAGCATAGCTGTTGAGTGAAACCATGGCTGTGAGTGAGCCCAGCTAGTTCCTCCTTAATGGATACACAACCCAGCTCGGGGGTGATCTCTCAGCTGAAAGAATACAAGCTGGACAGAGATCTATGGTTGGGTGGAACGTTGATCTCACATAGCCAGTTGTTGGACAACTTCATCTCAAAGATAAGTGTTCTCTGTGATGTAAATTATATGCATTATGTGTTTTGCATTGTGTTAATTCAGGATGTTAATTATTCATGTATATGAAATTGATATAAAATCTGTGAATGGCATGAGAATGGGATTGGCACTATGTGTGAATTATTCATCATTTGCTTGGGTTAAATATGCTGATGCATTCCATTCTAGCTGTGTGTTAATATGTTTAATTCCGCTGTGTAAATTAATTGTGCATCTTATTTTTAAATGGAAAATTTTTATCATTATGGCTTTGGGGACGAATTAGACACCCCAGGTCTCAATCATGTTCCCTCCCTTGCATTGGATAGATGGAAGGGGATGTGACAGAGTATGAGGAAGATCGCAAATAAGCTCCGAAAATACCAAAGACTTCTTTGATTTGGCCTTCTCAAACTGGAGATCGAATTCTTGGAGAATCACGATCCAATGCGAATATTTTACCCTAGTGCCTGACGTGTGAGAACGTGGTACATGGGGTTACAGTCAGAAATAATGGCAGTAGTGCGGAGTAGGATATAGTGACAGAAATTATGAACAACAATGACTGCTTCCAGAGCTAACTTCTCTACATGTGAATACTGGGTTTTGGATTCAATGAGTCCCTTAATAAGGTAGTATATCACATGTTCCTATGCGTGACTATCTTCCTGTACTAAAACCATAGCGATTGTTGAAGTAGAAGAAACAATATAAAGGATGTAATACATGGTGTAATCCGATGGTTGTAACATAGACGCATGAGTAATTTCATGTTTGAGGTTGTCAATCGATTTTTGGGCGTAGTAATCCCAAATGAACGGGACATCTTTCTTTAACAACCACATGTATCCTTATGTTTTCTGGTGAAACGATGGTATGAATTGCGTTCTCTACCATATCAAGAGGAGGAATGAAGGACAATTGATGATGGAGGTTTTCCAATGGGGGATCATCCAAGCTCATAATATCCATGATGGACTCGTCAGAATGAAAATTTTGGAGTAGAGGATCAGGTGATGACGAGGATGAGTTCCGTTGTATTGGCAGAGAACCGGAGTTGGATGCCACTATAGAGTGGACATCCGGTAAATTGGGTGTTGATTGGATGGCCTCGTAAGTAGTCCCAGCAGGGTTGAGAGGTATCACATCTCCAATCAAATCCATGTGATTCCTATCGGGAACAACCCATTGGTCTGTCGAGTTGGAAGAGGTTGGGATAATAGAGGAGATCATGTTCACTGTGGAAACATGTTTTGGGGGATCTGGTGTTGGAAAGATTCTCATCAGAGATGAGTCTTTGAGGATTCCTACCCCCACACTCTCATATATTTGCGAAGAGTGGCCCAAAAGAGGGACATTATCCGCAGGATGAGTAGTGGTATCCACTGTAGAAAAATCTAATTGGTCGATAGTGACGATTTTCCCATGGTGGGGAAACTGCATTATGAAGAAGACAGATGATGCGGTCGCAGTCATGGCATATAACCAGTTTCAACCAAGTAATAAATTATAATCCATTGGGGTAGCGACAACTTCCACGTTAATGGAAACACTCTTGCCTCCCAACTCTACGACTAAGGATTGTAACAACCCGTGGGGATGAAATCCATGTCCGTCAAATGCTTTCAAGGTAGTGGGGGAATGGTTCAACTCGGGAGATCTTATGGCTCGCCAGCATGATAGAGACATAATAGAAGTAGAGGCTCCTTCATCTTGCCCCGCTTTTTTTTCGTGTCATCAAGATATTTGACCTCACAGTAAATAAGGATATTTGACCTCCAGCTTTTGTTTCATGTCATCGGGATTACTTTTGGGCTCTTGCTGATTATAAGATTTCTTATATTTACCCTTGTTCTTCTTTTTTTCCACTGGATTTTTGAGGTGAAGCAGATTGAACTAAATTCACTTCCGCAGTGGAAGCTGGGCTGGGTGATCTATTGGTGTTGGTGCCAGCCTGTGGTGAGGATGGACCCAGAATATGGTGGTTCTTTGATCCACCTGATTGGGTAGCAGGTTGGGAGTGAATGTAACCAATGATGCCATCGGCGTGTGATCTCACAGGAGGTTTTTTTGGGTCATGTATAGGGCATGGGGCGTTATGAATAATGTTGTATAAGGTGACATATTGAGCATAGACTAAGTCAAAATGTTGAGCACGCGAAATAGATTATTCTTTCGTAAAATCCCCTCCCATAGCCATGTCTTTAGATATGATGGTAGTAAGTACTTATTAAACCAATCGGAAAGTAACCGATACAAAATAAGAGCTTTAATGAGGCAACGCCTCCTTATCCACTCATGAATATGATAGGAAATGTGAGTGGAGGTGGATTGTCAGAGGGACGTCAAAATACCCATGCCAATTTCATAGTGGATCGGTAGCTGGAAATGAGTAAAAAATGCCATAGCTAGAGATAAAAATCGGCGAAAGAATGTGGTGGTAACTTGATGTACCACTTCGGAACAATGTCGGTGAGGTTTTGTTGAAACAACCTCAAATGGATAGAATCGTCCATTAAGGAGTTAGAAGAACACCACAAATGATGGGTCATTATGTGGTTCTTAGGGTCCTCACTGGGTTTGCGGTCAAATTTTGGATTGTCTGATGGTAACTTCACATGAATAGTTGCGTAGTTGATACCGTGTTGGATGGGATCGTTGGTCAAACGGGATAGATCCAACAGATCTAACGTAGCTAGAAATGGTAACTGTCGGTTTGGCTGTGGATACTGGTAATATTGATAAGGAATTTGAGTACCAGTAGGACCATGAATGGATTGATCATAAGGTCCTCCCATAAAATGTTATCCATATGGAGGTTGGCATCCCGGATTAGGAGGTGGACCTTAGGGGGGTCATCCTCCGAAATAAGGGGGTCCATCGTTAGAGTACGGGGTCCTCCGGGTGGAGGTGGGACAGGTGGTGGGGGTGGGGGGGGGTAGTCCGCGCATTGGAGGTCCAGTTGGTGGAACATTATGATGCTCCCATAGGGTGTTAATGTTTCCGGAATAGGGTAATCCAGAAAAAATATTTACTGGATAGTTTTGACCTATAGCAATGTTATGATTGCCACCTAATATGATCACCTAATGTACGTAAATGATCAATGGTCTCATAAACTGGCACGGGGAATGTGTCATTAGGAATCCATTGGGGATGAAAGCAACACGTGGATTTTCCACCATCGAAAGTGAACCATAATCATAAATGTTATGACCTAGGGAAGTTCCCCAAAATGACGCGGTTGGACCAAACACAGTTGCTATCGGGTCGTCTAGGGGTCAACTAAAAATCCAATCGGTAGCTCTAGGGATATCGTCGAGTGAGTGATGGAAATATGTATCATGCGGAGGAGGTTTTTCCACTAACAAAGGTCTGGTAGGATCAGTGATAGGTGGATTTATAGGAGGAGAAAAGTTTACTCTTGTTTCAATATTGGGATTTTCTTCTCTGCGTGATTCCGACGTTGTCAGTTGATCCACGGTTGCTCCCGAGTTCTCCTCCTGGTTAAGGGGATATTCAGGTGGTAGATTTAATATTCTACGAGATATTCTTAAGGGATACTCAGCTAGGGAGACTGACGTAAAACTTCTCCAAAGTGTCTTCTAAAAAAGAAAAAAAGCACAGTTAAAATCCTACTCAATCTAAATCCACAAGCAAACTGATGTGATAAGTAGGATTCAAAATTCTGGAACCTCACGAGATTATCAAGGCATCGCAACTCACGATATACTACATGGTCCAAGAGTTATAATTGAACCAATATTTCAGAGCACTAACCAGGGAGGATTAGGACTATACTCTTGATCGTATAACCCGACTACTTGGCAGTACGTGCGTAGTAGCTCCCCAAGTGCTGTTATCGGTGTATTTCCATGCCAAGACGACCAATGGTTAACTCGAATGGTTTCAGGAATCCTCGTGTGGTCTCCCGATATAATCAAGGTACGTGGGAGATCCAATCCGTAGTGGTGTTGTCTAATTCACAACCGTACGACATGATCCTTCCAATATACTATCGAGTACGTGAAGTACCTTTATATATACCCGAAGGTACGTGAAAGGCCATTCGATATACCGAATGGTACGTGAAAGAACTACAAGTCCCCAGGATGCAGTGCAGGAAAATAATGACAGCTTCCACGCTTTAAGACGCTGGAACACGTCTCTAACCTAGCACACGAGTTTCTATACAATTTTAACCTAGGCCAGCGCTTGATTTTAAGTTGTACGGTTAGGTGAATGCATGAAGTGTAGACTTGGAATTTAAAAAGATGTAGAACTAATCTATATGAAAATGCTAGTCTCGTTTTTATTTTCAATGAAAACTAATTAGGGTAAGGATAGATCTTTTCTTTTCCGATACAAAAATGAACAAAGCACCCCTACTCTCTTTTAACCAAAAGACCAAAAAGTACTCTTTCAAACAATCCAACAAAAATGAAAATAACACTGAATTGAAAATATTTTTTATCTTTTTCTTTTCAACTTAAGCAAACCTATGAGAAAAAAATGAAAAGAGGAATTCCTTTTTCAATTGCAATAACTCTAATTTCTGAAATGAAAGTCAAAAGGGATGGAGAGAAAATAAAAAATATACGAGTTTTCACTAACTTTTGGAATACTTTGAGAAGGCTCAAATGAGCTCAAAAATTTCAAGGAAATAAAAAGAGATTTTTAAAACCAAGAATTCATAAACATTAATAAACTTTTATCTTTTTCAAAGGTCTTTTTAAACAATCATTTCAAAGCATAAAAACTCTTCACACCAATTCCAAATAATGCACTTGAAATAGGGATAATAATAAATTTTTATTTTCTAATTAATGCACTCAAAGGATCTGATAATTATGACACTCTTTTAACCTGTGTTCAGATAACTAAAGAATGTATGCTACTACAAACTTCAATCAATTGGAAATTATCGAAAAATTTAATCACCCAAGATATCAAATCAACACACAAAACCACACAAAATTTTGCAAAAATCACAACAACTAACTATTGGAGGGATGAGAAGTCAGATTGAACAGATCAGGTAAATTGAGAGGGAGTTACAAGACTGAATGTCCTCATGAGGGATTGAAATTGCACACTATGAGAGATACACTCGCTTGAATAACTAGGACCCAAATAAAACTCAAACTTCAAAAACAAGCCAAGGAAAAAGCACACTGTGTCTAGGAGGTTCTGTGACTGTCAAAGACAACATACATATCTCAAGAAATCAATCCAAAAATCAAATTGAGAGATATTTCAACTTATGCACCAAGTTATGAAGGGAGACGCACCCTGCAAGGGTACACCAAAGTGTTGGACGCCCATTGACGCGTTATGCACACACAAGAAGTGCGTCAGTGACGAAGGCTATAAACTGGAAGAAATCGTCAGCGATGCAGGCTGCTTTAAGGTGAAGTGCGTCATATTTAGGTGACGCATGCAATGAACTGCCTAGGTGCGTCGGGTAGGATCCAAGCAAGAAAAATGAAAAACTCTAAAAGAATAAAATGATAAATGGATCAATAAAAATCCCAATCAAAGTTTGGATGACCCAGAAGCTCTTTGATAATCAGATCCAATGAAGAAAGAGGCAACTTAGAGACTAATTCGAAAGAAATAAAAAAACCAAAAAATTACAAGCAAATCAAAACTATAGGTTACCTAGTCCCCAATATGGTCGCCAATTTTGTTTACGAACAATCTGTAAGGGCAGACACAAACGAATCTCCCTAGTTTGAATGGTTCAGATCCAGAACAAAACATATACACAACAAAAATATCTTTTCTAGATTGATTGAATTGCAAAGTGAGTCAAGAAACAACTCACCTTTTGAATGCAAATCCTTTCTCCTCGTTTGATCCAACTCCTTGATCTTCAGATCTTCAGTTTCAAAACAAGATGAAAAAAATGGAAACAAACAAGTAGTGAAAGCATATGATTATGAATCAATCTAGATAAGCAGTCAAAGAAGTCAACCCTAAACATTATAAAGATAATAAGTTTATGGAAATAATTTGTATTAAATGTAATTACAAAAAGTACAAAGAGAGATGTGTTACAACCAATGCTTTGACGTTGTAACTCCTTTCCAACAATCCTAGCCTCATGGAACAAAGCTTTTGCCTCCTATGGATGAAAAGGATCTCCTAGCAGAATTTCACCGGTATGTAGGTACTCTATCTTTCCTCTCTTAGCAATGGAGAGGGTGTTCATATTTATAGGCCAAAGGGATAGGAGAGGTTGAGGATTTAGGGGAGAAGCATAAGGGATAATCCCACTAGGTAAGGGGATCGAGTGCCACCTTTCCTGACATGTAGGGATAAGCCTCCACACCACCCAAGGTTCGAGAAGTCACTCGAAGCTTCTCTTTATCCATTTTAACCAACAACGACGCACCTTGCACAAAGGCAACTTGTGTCATTGGATTATGACGCACTTTGTACAAGAGAAACTAGTGTCACCGATAGGCTTTGTCAATGTGCAGAGAGCGTCAGCTAAGGTCTAGCGCACCTTTCTAGTGCGCAGGACGCGTCAGGGTGACAACAAAAAGTTAAAAGGATAGAGATCAACTTTCCATTTGGTCTTTTAGCCCAAGTGATTTAGGAAATAAGGCATATAGAGGACACATAACTCATGATGACGAGGTTTTGGTGTAACAACCACCACCTAATAGGAATCTTACAATTGCACAACATTTCTATGTCCAAATGGGAAGTCGTTTGTACGGATTTCATTGTTGGAATTACCTCTCACATCTCGAAGACATAATTCCATTTTGGTCATAGTTGATAAAATAAAAAAAAGGCACTCATTTTATTTTAGTCAAATAAATGTATGATGTCATTGATGTGGCTAGGGAATCTGTAAGTGAGATTATTCATTTTCATGTGTTTCCCAAGAAGATAATCTCAGATAAAGACTCTTGGTTTACGTCTAGGTTTTGGAAAAAAAATTAGTTGACATTGGGGACTTAGTTGATTCCTATAAACATATACACCTATAACCCTTTACCTAAATGCTAACCTCAAACCCTATAAAATATTTCCATCTAGAATCTTTTCACCTCGTAGTCCATTTAAGGCTTATAAATTGAAAAACCTAACTTTAGTAATCCATATAACCACTAACATCGATAATACCCAAACCCAAAATACACAACTCTATAACCCTTACATTCACTAACCCCATAACCACTAACTACTAACCCCTATAACCTAACACTAATAACCAATGATTTGACCCATAGCCCCTATAACCCTTGAACCCATAACTTTTACAACCCAAAACAAATAGAAACACAATATTTTACCCTAATAACATGTAGCCCTTCCAAACCTTAATTACTTTTCATTATATCGAATAACCCTTACCCTGAACTACTAACCCCAATTAACCTTAACCCATATAGCTTCGATTTTTTTAAAACCTTATAACTCTTTTACCTAACCCTTATTATATGTCATCTCTATAGTCCACGTAAATACTAAACCTTAGTAACCCTAACCATTCCAAATTCAATTACTTGAACACCTTTAACCCATAAATCCCTAAATCAGATATCCTATATAAACCAAATAATCCTAACACACACAACCTATTAATCCCTAGCCCGTATATTCCCAAACCTATGTCCCATCAAACATATTATTAATAGCCCCTAGGCCTAACCCTTATAACCCTTACTTGTAAAATGCATACAACTTGTAATCATTGTAATATCTAAAGCTAAACTATGTAAACCTATATATTTCATGATGTAACCTTATATGAAGTTATATCCCCCATCCCCTATAAACACCAACTTATAACTTTTACAATCCCTACCCCTTATAAGTTCTTAATTGACCTCTAACCCTTATAATTAAAAAACCTTAAAACCTTGACTCCTAAACCTCATTTTCCCTTAGTCTCTTTAACCATTACCACTTCAAATCCACAACCTCTATAGGCCCTATAACCACTCACCCTAGAACACTTAAACTTTAAATGCCCAATTGTATAACAACCAAATATAATCACTTGTATCCATAAACCATAATCATTAATCCTTAATCCCTATGTGTTAAATTTAAAGCATCATGAGTCATTCTCTCGGTCAATATTGTGTGTCAAGATTGATCCTTGTGTGTCGAGGTAGTGCCTTATAGGATCCTGAGTTGGACTCAGGAAACTTGGAGAAGAATCTTGAGTTGGACTCAAGAATGGTTAAGCTTCATGTATTGAGGCAAGTGCTTTGTATGTCAAAATGATGATGTTGTACAATCTTGCTAGTCAAGGCTAAGGTCTTGTGTGTCAAGACAGATCCTCATGTGTTGAGGTGATGACTTGCATGTCAAAGCATGTATGGTGTGTGATGTACTACTAACCATGGTTAAGCTATTAAGTCTCCTATAGAGACTGGCCACCTCTAGAGTGAATTACTTTAGCATATAACCACTTGGGACAATAGTAGAACAATATAATGACATCATTGGGAAAATATCCTTAGTATATTTGATATGATAATTAAGCTGGCACATGTGGACCATGTAGATAAGACAAGAGATAAAGATAATATGTGATAAGATATGAGAGAATTTGAATTGCAAATAAAATAATTAATTAAGAGAGAAATTCAAATTGTTAAACTTTAGTGAATCAAAGGAGAACTTGAATTGATCACTACAGTGACGTTAACAAGAAAGAATTAGTTAAAAGAGTTAACTAAGTGATAACAAAGAATATCTAGTTAACTAAGTGTTATTGCACAACGACGCTTATGTTAAACTAAAATACAACACTTGAGTTGTGACACTTGCATGACGACACTTAAGTTAGAAACCTAACTAAGTGGGGAAGCTTTCAATTAAGGGGTGAGTTCATCCAAAGAATCAATTTAGTGAGTTAATGCACTGCATGAGAAGTGGGATGCACTTATTCATGCAAGATTGATGCATCCATATGGAGGGCGAGTTCATCCTGAAGTTAGAAGATAAAAATAGAAGCTGATGCATGAGAAGAATATACAAATATGTTATAGAGGATTGATTAATTCAAGTGAAGAAAATTCTCTTCTCTCTTGAAGGCAACGTGCTTCTCTTTGTGCAATACATTATTATGAGTCTCTCTTATTTATCTTTCATTGGCTATGTAATTGCACCGGGGGTGCTTGATGTAAAATCCATTCTTTGTTATCTATCAATATACTAAGGAGGGTTTTGTTGGGGTTTTCTCCCTCAAGTCATAGAGGGTTTCCCTAGGGTAAATTCATGTGTAGAAAGTGATTGCTTATGTGTATGATTTCTATTTGATTTCAAGTTTATTGCAGCTCTCAATTAAATAAAAAAAATTTAACATGGTGTTATAGATTAGGGCGTGAAAGAGCTAAGTTTAGAAGTCAAGCTTGATATGTTGGTGACTCCACTGGTTCAGAATGTCAATGTCCATGGAAGCCATTGTGGCTTAGAGGTTTGCACCTTTGAGTTTTTCACTTGTTCCAGGATTTCCAAATGTGGTACCTATCATGGACGAGTGGGGAGATTTCCTTCCACGGTTTAGAGAGAAAAAAGATGACAATCCAGCTGCACATTTGTTGAAATTTCATGAAGTTATGTATCATCTAGGAATTCATCATGAAGATGTATTAATGAAAATGTTCATGTATTCACTAGAAGGAAATGCATGAGAATGGTATTTTTCTCTTCCTGCTTCCAACATATTTTCCTTGAGAGATTTCCATGCCGTACTCAATAAACGTTGCAAAAGGTAATTTTCACATGAACTACTTCCTGAAGATTGTTGTGAACAGTTTGAATCTTATATCCAACAGACTGTAGAGTGTTATTCTTGCGATGAGCTCTGTAAAGATCTTGTTGAAAAGGAAATTAAAGAAGAATCAATTCAGTAGGATCTTGAAATTGAAAAAGAAGATCATGCTTATGCCTATTCAGATCAGCCTACTAATGAAGAGATTGTTGAAGAAATATTTGGTTGTCATGATTCTCAAGAATTTTCTGGTTATTTTCATGATAATATACTGTCACAAAAGGAAACTTATCAGGAAAATGATGTTCAGAAAAATATTCATATTGCAGCTGATAATAATCAGATTACAAATACGTTTGATATTTCATCAGAAGTTTCTTATACTCATGAATTTGTGGTTCAAGATGTCTATGAAGAATTTCCTTTTTTTAATGAATATGATGATGGTATTAAAGTTTTAGATCAGAAAATCTATGATCAACAATGTCATGAGGACATAGATTTGATATATGGTAGCTATCACCCAGAAACAGAGCCTAATCTTGAAGAGCATCACAATGCAAAGGTCTCTAATTTTCAAGAATAAAAAATTTGTAATGATCATATGGTGTTTGATGAATATCAACAAGATTTGGAGTGGATTTTTGTTTCAGCATCAAAAGAAATTTTAAACAATGAACCCATGTATTATAAATATAAAGCAGACTTTTTAGAAAGTAATGAAGGAAATAGAAATGAGCAACTGTTTTCTTTTTCACCAAAAAATGACCAGTAGATTGAAGAGCCTTTAGTTTCCATTCTTGCGCAAAAAGTTAAAAAGAGCAGCAATGGAGAAATCCAAATTGATAATACACAGAAGTATCTCCTTCAGTTCAAGCAGCAGGAAGAGGTAATTTATCATGAGTTCTATGATCCGGTCAATGCATATTTAGAGGAGTTCATCAATTCCAATTTTTTGTTTTGGTCTCATTGCAAATATAGAGTTCGATGTTGTGATCTATTGTTGTTTCATTTTAAAGAGATTATTCTGATAAAACATGTTCGAGAAGCCTAGTTAATTGGTCAACTTATTCTATGGCTGACCTGGAGGTCTTCCTTTACTTGACCAAGTTGCAGAGCTGGTTAGATTAGGAGCTAAATATAAATAAGCTTTCCATGCAAGCATTTAGTTTCAGTTTGATGTTTGGTTTTCAATTTACAGTATGGTGAATTTTGCATAGAAGGCAGTCCTGTGAATAGTTTTCAGTTTTCAATAAATAGCAATTCTGCTCTCAAGGCTTGAAAAGGCCATAGTTTACAGTATATGGTCATTCTTCAGTTTACATATTTTTTGATAGCCATGGATCAAAATTTGAGGAAGGGAAAGTGTCTTTTCAGCATACAATAAGCCCATCATTTAAAAATTTGAGCAGGGTTGCAAGTTTTTGAAACAGGTTGGGGAATGAGATACAAATGACTCCATCGCCCAATGAATAAGGCACAAGGTCTACATGATATTGAAACCTTGCAAGGAGGCTTTCATCCACCAGCCGGAGCCAGATGTTAACACTAGAATTGTCTCTAGTTTTTGTGTGTTTGCCTTTAATATTTTTACTTTATTTTCTCTTTTTATCTTATTTCATTTTGATTGTTTTCTAATTTCTATTTTATAGTTATGATTTTGATTGCTTTACCCATAGTGGCTTATGTAGGTTATATTTCATTTCCAAATCTTTTAAAATACTTACCTAAGTATTTTCTAAAGCTTTTATCCAAAGTCTAATCTATACATTTGAGTTTATTTGTCAAAATTGTGCATTGAGTGATTCCCACAGCACAACCCCACAATTCTATGCACTTGCGTGTTGCAGGAATCCAAAAATTATGAATATTAGTGGATCTATGATGGTAGGACAAAGCCGATAAATTTGATGATGGAAGAGGAGCTTCTAGACACTTCTTCGCCTCATGATGACAGATGCATGAATTTATGATGATTACTACTCCGTAATATCAGGGTTTGAGAGGCCAGGAACTCCGCTTTGGGGGTTTTAGTTTTCTCAGCTAAAGACACGCAGAGTTGGAGGAATTATTACTTAATTCAATTGTTGGAGAATAGGGTTGTAAATTTGCAAAGTGTAACTGAAGATATGGGAAAGAGTGGCAGAAATGCATAGTTTTCCTCTGTTTTTTCATGTTTTTGTTATTTAAATTGAGCGCGGATTACGAGGTGGTGGGAAGAATTTTGAGAAAACCAAGAGAGGTTTTTTTCCACAACAGACTCATTTAAAAAAACCTCTCTCAGTTTTACAACATCTGTCATAGTTTGGAAGATTCAAATTTATCTTTGTGGCCTATTTTTCAGGGTTTAAAAGATTTAATAATTTACTGTTTTAATCACAAACTTTCGGCACGTATTTTGATAAATTGGAGAGGAATTTTTGAAAACCAAGAGAGGATTTTGTTCTTCATAGAATCAATTAAAAAAACCTCTCTCAGTTTTCTAACAGGTGTCGTGAATCAAGAGATATGGAGGCGTCTTTGAGACCCAATTTTCTAGAAATCCGCCTAATTTCCCAAAGTCCGATTTGCTATTTTTAGTTAATTGTCTTTAAAGATTCAAGTTAGAGTGTAACTACTTCAAAATTCGACCTAGAAGGTAGTTATGGAACTACTCTACTGTTGTAATGATAAAAGGAAGACAAACATACAGTTCAGGGGTTGGATTTTTGGGTCAAGGAGGACTATACAGTGAAAGCTTTGATACATTTTCAGACTCATATACATATCTCTCATGTAAGTTTTTGAAAGATCGAGATTGGAATATATATCTATAAGCCATTATTATCTTATTTACTATTTTTTTTGATTAGTGTGATCCCATTGTTAATGATTTCATTCTTTGTTTAATGTTTTAATCATGGAATGCTCATGTATTGTGGAAAAACCAGTACTGTGTTTATGATTGGATTGGCTTATATTTAATCTTTGAAGTGTTAAATATCTTCTTACTTTAATGTCTTGCATGATTTAGTTTCTGTATGAGTTTTTACTTGTTTCGAATGAATGATTACTTTCTTGATTATGAAACATTTAGACCAATAAACTTCAAAAACAAAACCCTATTTCATGTTTGTTATGTTAAGATTGTGCTAGCTTGCCCCTCTGTAGTCTAGGGTCAATTTCTAGGACAAACATCTTTGGCGCCGTTGCCGGGGACGGAAGTCAAGAAAAATATTCCCTGGGTATTAACATCAGTAGATCCAGTCTTTGATGGTGAAAAGGGGCTGGTCACATGGTTAAGACTACAATTTTTCACCGACGACTCCATTGGGAAGGATCTGTTGGCGACTCCATTGGTTCAGAATGTCAATGTCCATGGAAGCCATTGTGGCTCGGAGGTTTGCACCTTTGAATTTTTCATCCGTTCTAGGATTTCCAAATGTGGTACCTATCATGGACGAGTGGGGAGATTTCCTTCCATGGTTTAGAGAGAAAAAAGATGACAATCCAGCTGTACATTTGTTGAAATTTCATGAAGTTATGTATTAGTTGGGAATTCATCATGAAGATGTATTAATGAAAATGTTCATGTATTCACTAGAAGGAAATGCATGAGAATGGTATTTTTCTCTTCCTGCTTCCAACATATTTTCCTTGAGAGATTTCCATGCCATATTCAATAAACGTTGCAAAAGGTATTTTTCACATGAACTACTTCTTGAAGATTGTTGTGAACAGTTTGAATCTTGTATCCAACAGACTGTAGAGTGTTATTCTTGCGGTGAGCTCTGTAAAGATCTTGTTGAAAAGGAAATTAAAGAAGACTCAATTCAGTAGGAGCTTGGAATTGAAAAAGAAGATCATGCTTATGCCTATTCAGATCAGCCTACTAATGAAGAGATCGTTGAAGAAATATTTGGTTGTCATGACTCTCAAGAATTTTCTGGTTATTTTCATGATAATTAACTGTCACAAAAGGAAACTTATCAGGAAAATGATGTTCAGAAAAATATTCATATTGCGGCTGATAATAATCAGATTACAAATACCTTTGATATTTCATCAGAAGTTTCTTATACTCATGAATTTGTGGTTCAAGATGTCTATGAAGAATTTCCTGTTTTTAATGAATATGATGATGCTATTAAAGTTTTAGATTAGAAAATCTATGATCAGCAATGTCATGAGGACATAGATTTGATATATGGTAGCTATCACCCAGAAACAAAGCCTATTCTCGAAGAGCATCACATTGAAAGGTCTCTAATTTTCAAGAATCAGAAATTTGTAAGGATCATTTGGTGTTTGATGAATATAAACAAGATTTGGAGTGGATTTTTGTTTCAGCATCAAAAGAAATTTTAAACAATGAACCCATGTATGATAAATATAAAGCAGACTTTTTAGAAAGTAATGAAGGAAATAGAAATGAGCAGTTGTTTTCTTTTTCACCAAAAAATGACCAGCAGATTGAAGAGCCTTTAGTTTCCATTCTTGAGCAAAAAGTTAAAAAGAGCAGCAATGGAGCAATGCAAATTGATAATACACAGAAGTATCTCCTTCAGTTCAAGCAGTAAGAAGAGGTAATTTATCATGAGTTCTATGATTCGGTCAATGCATATTTAGAGGAGTTCATCAATTCCAATTTTTTGTTTTGGTCTCATTGCAAATATGGAGTTCGATGTTGTGATCTATTGCTGTTTAATTTTAAAGAGATTATTATGATAAAACATGTTCGAGAAGTCTGGTTAATTGGTCAACTTATTCTATGGCTAAACTGGAAGTCTGCCTTTACTTGACCAAGTTGCAGAGCTGGTTAGATTAGGAGCTAAATATAAATAAGCTTACCATGCAAGCATTTAGTTTCAGTTTGAAGTTTGGTTTTCAATTTACAGTATGGTGAATTTTGCATAGAAGGCAGTCGTGTGAATAGTTTTCAGTTTTCAATAAATAGCAATTATGCTCTTAAGGATTGAAAAGGCCATAGTTTACAGTATATGGTTGTTCTCCAGTTTACTAGGAAGATGGATTTGCAATTTGGATGAGCAGATTTTCTATTGCAACACAGATGTAATTTCTTAGCAGCAATCACATATTTTTTGATAGTCATGGATCAGAATTTGAGGAAGGGAAAGTGTCTTTTCAGCATACAATAAGCCCATCATTTAAAAATTTGAGCAAGGTTGCAAGTTTTTGAAACAGGTTGGGGAACGAGATACAAATGACTCCATCGCCCAATGAATAAGGCATAAGGTCTGCATGATCTTGAAACCTCGCAAGGAGGATTTCATCCACCAGTCGGAGCTAGATGTTAACACTAGAATTGTCTCTAGTTTTTGTGTGTTTGTCTTTAATATGTTTACTTTATTTTCTCTTTTTCTCTTATTTCATTTTGATTTTTAAAGTCATTTTGATTGTTTTCTAATTTCTATTTTATAGTTATGATTTTGATTGCTTTACCCATAGTGGCTTATGTAGGTTATATTTCATTTCCAAATCTTTTAAAATACTTACCTAAGTATTTTCTAAAGCTTTTATCCAAAGTCTAATCTATACATTTGAGTTTATTTGTCAAAATTGTGCATTGAGTGATTTCAGTAGCGCAACCCCAAAATTCTATACACTGGCGCGCTGTAGGAATCCCAAAATTATGAATATTAGTGGATTTATGATGGCAGTGTTAAATTTTCAGAATTTACTTCAATCTGATCTAGGATCTTAACTGAGAGAACAACATGTACAACATATCTACAGCATATCAATCATGGAGACAATAATGCAAGCACACAAGAGACACAAGATTTACTTGGGGAAAACCATAAAGGTGAAAAACCCCAATAACTTCCTCAAAGATAGATAGAGCAATGATACAACCCAAACATAAGAGATAGACATATCCTAGCAGCAGATCCTCCTCCTCCATAAGTGCGCCACTCCTCCTTGAGTGCATGAGTGAGAAGTGAGTGATCAAATAGAGTGCCTCCCGCACTCTATTTATACTTGACTTGACTTGCCTTTTACATAAATCATGTAGGCTCGAACTTAACCACATAACATAATGTTGACTGGGCCGACCCCCAATAGGGTGGTCTAATAACCCTTCGACCCACATGGCCGACCCCCAATAGGGTGGTCTAATAACCCTTTGCCCCACATGACTTATACAGGGCCGACCCCAATAAGGTGGTCTAATAACCCATCAAGTATAAGTTACGACACTTACAATATAAATGACGACACTTCCGTATAGAGGAATAATACCATCTCTATAGGAGTACATACAACATACATATATGAAATACATTCCGAAGTTACATATACATCAACACTCCCTCTTGACTAGGAAGGTATTTCGCAGCACAGGTCTTCTATCACAAGTCTTCTTCTCTGGATCATCGTCACTGGATAATCGTCATCGAGTCATCATCATCGTCACTACTGCTGCTATCTCAATCAATCTCTGAATCTACTCATCATAGGAAGTTCTACAGAGCGAGTCCTTTTTCATACTGGATGTAGGCCCACCACCTGCAGGTCTTCGTCATCACTGGCCATACTATGGAATCCTCAGGACTTATTATGTGCGTCACAAAACCTCAAAAGAGCATCCCAGGCTGTTACGAGCACACAGCTCTACCTATAGGATCTCCTAGGACCATATTATATGTGACCTCACCACAAAACCTCGCAAGAGTATCGCAGGCTGTTACGAGCACGCAGCTCTACCTATAGGATCTCCTAGGGCACGAATTACATGTGGTCACCACAAAACCTCGCAAGAGCATCCCAGGATGTTACGAGCACACAGCTCTACCTATAGGATCTCCTAGGGCATGAATTACATGTGGTCATGGAAAAACCTCGCAAGAGCATCCCAAGACTGATTACGGGCACACAGCCCAACCTATCGGATCTCCCAGGGACAGATTATATGCCATAGGACAAAACCTCGAAAGAGCATCTGCTAGATATCCCAGGGCAACGAATTACATGCCATAGGAAAAACCTCGTAAGACTATCTGCAGATCTCCCAGGGCAACGAATTATATGTCCTCCCAGAGAAAAACCTCGAAAGAGCATTTGCCAGATATCCCAGGGCACCGAATTACATGCCATAGGAAAAACCTCGAAAGACTATCTGCAAATCTCCCAGGGCAACGAATTATATGCTTATCTGCAAAACCTGATCCACGGCCATAGAGTATCAACCTGATGCTCACCATACATCATCCTGATGTATACATGATCATCCTGATCATCATCACTGCAACATCCTGCTGCATGTTATCTGGAGCAACATTCTGAAGCTCGTCATCCACAATCATCCTGATCATATAATGCATCTACCTGATGCATACCAAGTATCTACCTGATACATATCATCATACATGATCCACCTGATCATACAGTGTATCCACCTGATACAAATACAAATACATGATACATATCACCATATATGATCCACCTGATCATACAATCTATCCACCTGATACATATACAGATACATGGTCCAAGCATCCAACATGATGCATACATACATATAAATGATCCAACTGATCATATCCAGCATCCAACATGATGCATACATACATACATAAAAATGATCCAACTGATCATATCCAGCAGAAACCAGAACATCATCCTGATGCTCATCATCCAGCGCTTACATCCACAGCCATGTGAAGGATCCTCCTTCCAACATGCTTGGAATGGCTTCAGCAAATGTGTCCATCACTTCTTCCTCGAAGTGTCCTCGATCTGAAGAATGCCAAGCCTCTCTCTGAAGTACTCGAACTTCACTCTAGCTAGTGGCTTCGTCAGCACATCTGCAATTTGCTCGTCCGTTGCAACATACAGGAGCTTCACAGCTCCTCTCTGCACCATATCCCTGATATAGTGATATTTGATCTCTATGTGTTTTGACCTGTTATGAAACACTGGGTTCTCGGACAGCTTCACACAACTTTGGTTATCACAAAAGATACCAGTAGCATCCAACGGGAGATCAAATAACTCAAATAGTAGCTTCCGTAGCCATACTGCCTCACAACTAGCTAAACAGGCTGCAACATACTCTGCCTCAGCTGTACTCAGTGCTAGGCAGGACTGCTTCGTGCTAAACCAAGAGATCACACCTGATCCCATATTGAAGCAGCATCCAGATGTGCTCTTCCTATCTATAGCACTGCCAGCCCAATCTGAATCAACATAAGCCTGCAGGTTAAACTTTTGATTCGCTTCATACTTGAGCCCATAATCCACTGTACCCTTCAGATACCTCAGAACATGCTTTACAGAAACCAGGTGAACACTCCTCGGATCTGTCAGGAACTAGCTCAATGTGTTCACCGCAAAGCAAATGTCTGGTCTCATGTTCGTCAGGTACATCAAGGACCCAATCATTTGACGATACATAGAGACATCAACCGGCTCAGATGAAGCATCACATAGAAGCTTCCAATTCGATGCCATAGGTGTGGCCATGGCCTTGCAATCCATCATCCCGAACCTCTTCAGGATCTCTACTGCATACTTCCCTTGTCCAAGGAAGATTCCATCTGCACTCTGCCACACCTCCATGCCAAAAACAAATAGTGCATCATCCCCAAGTTCTTCATCTCGGACTCGGCAGTAAGCTTCCGCTGCGTGTCGGCAATCAATCTATCTTCACCTGTAACAAACAGGTTATCCACATACAAAAGTAGTATCACTGGATTGCCTTCCTCAACCTTGTAGTAAAGGTTGGAATCCGCTTTACTCTTTGTAAAGCCCTAAACTGGATAGAAAGCTGTCTATCCTACCATACCAAGTTCTGCACATATATGACTCACTGCCATGTGTCTCAGAACCAAGTGGCTGCACCACATACACTTCTTCTTCAACTACACCATTCAAGAAAGCTATCTTGAAATCCATCTGGTGTATCTTCTATCTCATCACCTTTATATTTCTCTATGCTGCCATCTGCATCATGCTTGATCTGATATTTCCATTTGGAAGTCATAATAGACTTCCCTTCAGCTCTTGGGATCGCATCCCAAACATCGTTCTTCATGATCGACGGATCATGGCATTCTTCCCATATCCCGGGAACTTCAATATCTTCAATAGATAATTTTGTTGTTGAACAAATGTTGTAGTTATTCTTTTGTAGTTGATGGCATACGATCTTTCCTACACAACAAGTTAAATTGCATGATTAGAAAACATCTCATAGTTTTCAGAACAAATTCTTACACATAAATAAATATGTCATACAATCATGCAATTAACTTAGCCAATGCTTCAATACAACATTTATCCATATCCCATAACTTTCTAGATGCCTTCCAATCTCTACCAGAACATTGTTAAGAGTGTGCACAACTCCCAACATGTCAGTAAAGAGGTTTCATTCTAGATAAGTAGTAATGGAATGTTGTACAGTGCCATAGGCTACTTACCCATGCATATTAGTAGTATACTGTTCATCAATGCAACTATTCTAATATGCATAATACACAACCTAATTCTAGGAACATTAGTATATACATTATTGAATAGTATTATTTAAACAATAAAATATGCAAGTAATGACAATTCAAATACTTATCTTTGTTTGTTTGTTGGGTGGACTCCCTCTGAATCTTTGCAACTCCATTATGATGTGGATTGTGAGAAGTGGTCAACTCCCTCTGAATATCTGCATCCTTGTAGAAACTACTGCAGTGTGCTCCCTCTTGATCTTTGCTTCCTGGATTACCTGTCCTTGAACTTATATACATTCTCGATCCCTATGCATGCTTGTTAGTATCATCATTGTGTTATCCTCTAGGTCTCATACATAATTCATTAGTATAATTTATCAAAACACAATAATCTCAAGCATGTATAGTCAGGATCAATTCAAACACAGATAATAAACATTAGTATTCAAGGTTTCAAGGAAGTCTTCTTTTATTCATACATATTCTTATTTAATCATAGGACTCTTCTGGTTAGTTAAATCATCAATCAAGAGAAGAGATATAATATGCATAAAACCTGTGATTATTCAAACCTATACCTTCATGATTCTTCTGGTTAGTCATATCATCAATTATGGTAAGAAACATAATATGCATACAACCATGATTATTCAAACCTATGACTTTATGAACAATCATCATCAACAACACAACAGTATAGGATCTTGACACAAGGTAGGATTCTAGCTTGATATAGGAAAAACATACCTGGATTAGCATGCTAGCTAGTTATGTCTAACATACCCGCATAATGTCTTCTGGTTCTCTTCAGTGACTTGTGCTAGTGACCTGCATGTCTCATAAGTTAACCATTGTAGAAACAAGTTATACATACCTCGAAAGTAGATCTTCTATGTGATCCATGACAATGGATGAATCCTTGTCTTCATGTCACCATGATCATACGTTCTTGAAGTAGAACATGATTTGTCTTTCTTGGTGTACCTTTTATGTTAGCAGACAACATAAACCTCATACAACACCATAATGCATTAGTACAATCATAAGTGTCAACACCCTAACCAATGAATATCTTCTATCATGCATTCATAATTTTGTTAAGGTGATACGACAAATCTAAAATCAAGATTGTACTAACCGTAATAACATGAAGACAAACATACCATAAACTTAATCATGAACAAATATCGAAACATACCTCAATGAGTCATACCTGTCGAGATTGCTTGTAATATTCTCATGTAAGGCCTTAGCCTCATCTCCCTCTGAAACAGGAACTTCTTCACTTATGCAGGTGATCAATCCATCTTCTTCTAGGATTAACCCAATCCACTTGATTTGCAAGAACTGGACCTGGAGCTGGATATGGGTTTGTCAGAGAAACCCCAAAAATTCAAACTTTGAATTTCAAACTTCTGAAAGGATAGAAATATGCGCCTTGATGAGTTGATCAAGTTGGTATATTCAGAATTTGAAAACTGCAAAGTTTCACTCCTCAATTTTTCCTTTGAAACTTCCGGATTCACTGGACGTGACCCTGAACTGGGGTTTGATGAAGCCCACTCTTCTACCCAATCAAAAGGTTTAATCTAAAGCTCTAAGATTCTATTTTTCTGAGGAACTTCCAGCCGTGGTCACAGATTTCAAAAATTTCCATTTTTACAGAAGCCTTAATTTTCCACTTTTCTGATCAAAGTCCCGAACTAGGGTCTGATCAATCCCGGCCTTCTGCCCAACCAAAAATTCTGATCTTGGTCTCTAAATTTTTATTTTGATGAGTAGCATTCAGTCATGGTCTCCGATTACAAAAATTCCAACTTTCTCCAAAGCCCTAAATTTCGGAAGCCATGAATGAAGGTACTAAAAAATAATTATGTTTTGACAGAAATATGTACCTGATTGTTTCTGGTGTAAATCCAAACTTTTCGATCCACAGGGTCTAAAAAATGTTTCCTGAGATAGCCCGACCTGTTGTCTTTCCATCCTGACAGGTCTGACCTCAATTGGATTCTCTGAGAGAGAGTTATGCCAAGTGTTGCAACGTGACCTGTTTATGGGATAATACAGGAGAGCGAACTTGTACGGTGTGCCATGTGTCATTGTTTCAACTTCGGCCTCTGAAAATTTTTCCTGAGATATCTCGACCTGTTATCTTTCCATCCCAACAGGTCTGACCTCAATTGGATTCTCTGAGACAGAGTTATGCCAAGTGTCGCAATGTGACTTGTTTATGGGATAATACAGGAGATCGAACTTGTACGGCGTGCCACGTGTCACTGGTTCAACTTCGGCCCTTGAAAATTTTTCTTGATATAGTACATTCTGTTTACTACCTGTCACTTTTTACGAAATTTCATTTGGAGCTTCCTAGCCCAAGTTATGACCTTTTTCCCAAGGTCACCTGATTTTGACTCATATCTGGAAGAGGCAGAAACCCTATATTGTACAGATCATAAATCACAAAGTACAACGAATTAGAGGTTGTCCTTTGGACACAAGGTACATGGTTATTTAATATTCGACTTGTAAAGGTTTCAGATCTGAAAACTTCACCAAAATGGATTTATAGCGAAAGTGCTACGATGACTGGTTTTTGCTATATCAAGCCCTAGCATCGTAAGTGCAACAAATGTCATACATTCCATAACATGCCTTCTTTCAGGCTAGATCTGATACCATGTTAAATTTTCAGAATTTACTTCAATCTGATCTAGGATCTTAACTGAGAGAACAACATGTACAGCATATCTACAGCATATCAATCATGGAGACAATAATGCAAGCACACAAGAGACACAAGATTTACTTGGGGAAAACCATAAAGGTGAAAAACCCCAATAACTTCCTCAGAGATAGATAGAGCAATGATACAACCCAAACATAAGAGATAGACATATCCTAGCAGCAGATCCTCCTCCTCCATAAGTGCGCCACTCCTCCTTGAGTGCATGAGTGAGAAGTGAGTGATCAAATAGAGTGCCTCCTGCACTCTATTTATACTTGACTTGACTTGCCTTTTACATAAATCATGTAGGCTCGAACTTAACCACATAACATAATGCTGATTGGGCTGACCCCCAATAGGGTGGTCTAATAACCCTTCGACCCACATGTCCGACCCCCAATAGGGTGGTCTAATAACCCTTTGACCCACATGACTTATACAGGGCCGACCCCAACAAGGTGGTCTAATAACCCATCAAGTATAAGTTACGACACTTACAATATAAATGACGACACTTTCGTATAGAGGAATAATACCATCTCTATAGGAGTACATACAACATACATATATGAAATACATTCCGAAGTTACATATACATCAACAGGCAGGACATAGCCGATACATTTGATGATGGAAGAGGAGCTTCCAAACACTTGTTCGCCTCATGATGGCAGATGCATGAATTTATGATGATTACTACTCCGTAATATCAGGGTTTGAGAGGCCAAGAACTCTGCTTTGGGGGTTTTAGTTTTCTCAACTAAAGACATGTAGAGTTGGAGGAATTATTCCTTAATTCAGTTGTTGGAGAATAGGGTTGTAAATTTGCAAAGTGTAATTGAAGATATGGGCAAGAGTGGCAGAAATGCATAGTTTTCCTCAGTTTTTTCCTGTTTTTGTCATTTAAATTGAGCACGGATTACGAGGTGGTGGAAAGGAGTTTGAGAAAACAAAGAGAGGTTTTTTTCCACAACAGACTCATTTAAAAAAATCTCTGTCAGTTTTACAACAGCTGTCATAGTTTGGAAGATTCGAATTCATCTTTGTGGCCTATTTTTTAGGGTTTAAAAGATTTAATAATTTACTGTTTTAATCACAAATTTAGGCACATCTTTCGATAAATTGGAGAGGAATTTTTGAAAACCAAGAGAGGATTTTGTTCTTCATGGACTCATTTAAAAAAACCTCTCTCAGTTTTCTAACAGGTGTCGTGAATCAAGAGATATGGAGGCGTCTTTGAGACCCAATTTTCTAGAAATTCGCCTAATTTCCCAAAGTCTGATTTGCTATTTTTAGTTAATTGTCTTTAAATATTCAAGTTAGAGTGTAACTAATTGATTTAACTACTTCAAAATTCGACCTAGAAGGTAGTTATGGAACTACTCTAATGTTGTAATGATAAAAGGAAGACAAACATACACTTCAGGGGTCGGATTTTTGGGTCAAGGAGGACTATACAGTGAAAGCTTTGATACATTTTCAGACTCATATACATATCTCTCATGTAAGTTTTTGAAAGACCTAGATTGGAATATATATCTATAAGCCATTATTATCTTATTTACTGTTTTTTCTGATCAGTGTGATCCCACAGTTAATGATTTCATTCTTTGTTTAATGCTTTAATCATGGAATGCTCATGTATTGTGGAAAAACTAGTACTGTGTTTATGATTGGATTGGCTTATATTTAATCTTTGAGGTGTTAAATATCTCCTTACTTTAATGTATTGCATGATTTAGTTTTTGTATGACTTTGTACTTGTTTCGAATGAATGATTACTTTCTTGATTATGAAACATTCAGACCAATAAACTACATAAACAAAACCCTATTTGATGTTTGTTATGTTGAGATTGTGCTAGCTTGCCCCTCTGTAGTCTAGGGTCAATTTCTAGGACAAACAGTCGGGATTATGAATATCATGGAAGAGCATGATTTAGATGGATATGTATTTGGTGTAAATGAGGAGCCTACTTCAATGCAGGGCACATTACCTTCAAGAAGAATCAATCCAAAGCAAAGAGAACCATTTATGATTCTGTGAAAGACAACTTGATGCCCGTTATTACTCCATTGAATACCACAAAGGAATGCTTAGACACTTTCACAAATATTTATGATAAGAAGGTGCCGAGTCAAAAGAGAGCATTGAAGAAAAATCTTTGAACTCTGAAGATGGAAAAGGATGAAGCTATGGCTTCCTTCTTCATTAATATCTCTCAAGTAAGAGATCAACTCATGAGCATTGGTGTGACGGTCGATGATGGTGATCTCATATAGACCACTGTCATCTACCATCTTCATGGATACATTCTTGGCTATAGTAAATGGTCTAGAAGTGAAACCTAACTTTGACAGACCGTGGCATGATTTCCTACAAGAAGTAGGGAGAATCCAGAGAAAGTATACTGCCTCCAAAGAAGAGATCCTCGCACTTGTGGCATAGATGAAAATAAGTAAGAAATATCAAAAGAAATTATCTCATCAAAAGGAGAATGATTTCAAGAAATTTGATAACTCTAAAGTTAAATGTTTCAATTGAAATAAGAAGGTTTATTAAACAAGATAATTTCATGCAAAGCAAAGAGGAAATTTCAAGGGTAGGTTTCATGCTTCTACTGCTACAGAAGATGAACCTACAAGAAATAATTAATTTGATGATTAAGAGACGAGGAAGGAGTACTGTATTGTCTCATCAATTTTTGGATCTATCATCACTAGTGTTGAGACATGGCTGGTAGACAGTGGTGCAACCAATCACATGAATAGATATATGAGCGCTATCACATATCTGAAGGAAAAGAAGTTTTCCTGTAAGTTGGAGCTTGGAGATAATACCACCTATTCAATCCAAGGTATTGGATCCACTTCCTTTAAGTTGGATTCAGGAAATGTACTGCATGTGGATGAAATTTTGTTTTTCCCTGGATTGAAGAAGAACCTCCTGTCTGTTTCAGTTCTAGAAAATAAAGGATTTAGAGTTATCTTTATGGATAATAAAGCACTCCCGTTGCCTAAGCATGAAGACTTGAACTTTGCATCAATGATTGGAGTTACAGAGGGAGGTGTCTACAAATTTCCTAGATAAATCATTCAAGTCATGATCCATGACACAATTAGTCCGTGTGATATGTGGCATAGACGGATTGGCCATATCCATTTCAAAGCACTACCTAGATTGCATAAAATGATGAAAGGTATGCCCATATTTAAATATGATTTTGATAGTATTTGTAGAGGTTGTGCTCTTGGAAAGAACATTAAGAAGATTTTTCCAAGTAGTACCAAAAGATCCAGAGGTATCCTTGACTTGATTCATTCCGATCTATGTTATCTTATGTCTGCACCCTCCTTGAGTGGTTATTTGTATTATGTGATTTTCATAGATGCCTTCTCTCGCAAGTCATGGGTTTATTTTCTGAAAGCAAAGATTGAAACTTTCAACAAGTGTCAAGAGTTTAAATCATTGGTTGAGAATAAGACTGGAATTTGTGCTTTGAGATATGATAATGGAGGAGAGTTTGAGTCCCATGAATTCAATGAATTCTATCAAGATGTGGGAATAAAAGAAAACTGATTGTACCCTACAACCACCAACAAAATGGGTTTGCTGAAAGAAAGAACAGAACAATATGCGAAGCTGCAAAATTCATGATGTGTGATCAAGATCTACCCACATCCTTATGGGAAGAATCCTCCAATGCTGCTGTTTATATTCAGAACAAAAGAACACATGCTATCTTGGGAGAAAAGACTCTTGTAGAGGTTTTCATTGGTGGAAAAAAAATATGTTGGGCACTTGAAGATTTTCGGTTGTCCTGTCTACATTCATGTACCAAAAGAGAAGAAGACAAATATGGATCCATCCAGAAACAAAGGAACATTTGTTGGATATAGTGAATCATTCAAAGCCTACAAAATCTATGTTCCAGGACAAAAAAAACATTGAAGTAAGCCAAGATGTAACATTTCATGAAGAGGCTACCTTCAAGCACTCCAAATAACTTCAGTGTGATTCATGCATGGAGGAGCATGATACTCCTATGATGGAGAATCCAGTTTTTGATTCTCCCCTTTTAGATTTTGAGAGAGATAACATAGAAGAGTCTGTATATCTGCTTGATCTCGAAGAACCAGAAGATCTGATAGAAATATCACTTGATGAACCTCCTACTAAGAGGAGATATGGTGTTGAGACATTCTGCAAGAGGAAGAAAAACATGGATCACCTCCAGGATCATCTAGAGAGAAAAAGAGACTTGAAATATTTTCAGGATATGTAGGACAGATAAGTCACATTGGTGCTTTAGAACCTCTACCTATGAGTAAGCCTCTAAGCAGCAAGTATGGAAAGATGCCATGGCATAAGAATACAAATATATCATGAAGAATTATGTGTGGGAAGTGAGTCCTAAACATGACCAGAAGTCAATAGTAACTTCCAAGTGGCTTTGTAAAATTAAGCATGTAGTTGATGGAAGTATTGAAAATTATAAAGAAATATTAGTGGCACACGACTTCTCACAGAAAGAAGGGATAGACTATGATGATATATTTGATCCTTTGGCCAATACTCTACTATATTAACCATAATTTCCCTTGCTTCAGTTTTAGGTTGTAAACTTCACCAAATGGATGTGAAGACTGCCTTCCTCAATGGTGAGGTTGAGTAAGAGGTTTACATATAGCAAAATAAGGGGTTTGTATTTCATGGGAAGAAGTCCCATGTATGCAAACTTATGAAATCCTTGTATGGGATTAAGTAGGCCCTGGCGGCTTGGTATTCGAGGATTGGAAACTATCATATGAGCTTGGGCTTATCCAAAAGTGAAGCTGACCCCCCATGTACTTCAATTTTGTGAAGAACCAACCATCGATCTTGGTTCTCTATGTTGATGACTTGTTCCTTACTGGAGAGGAGCAATAGATAGCTTGGTGCAAGAGGGAGATCACTTCTGAGTTCAAAATGAAAGACTTAGGTCTTATGCACTATTTTCTTGGTCTATAAGTCTAGAAAAGGAAATATGAGATCTTTCTCTCTCAAGAAAAGTACATAGTAGATGTATTGCATATATTTGGTATGATGGACTGTAAGTCCATGTCTACTCCAATGGTGTCTAATCTAAATAATCTACATGATTTAGATTCCCGATTGGATCTAGTGGATCCTACCATGTATAGATAACTCATTAGTTCCTTGATGTATTTGATACATAGTAGAATAGACATATGTTATCCAGTGAGTATATTGAGTCAGTTCATGTCTGAGCCAATACATAGACATTGGGTTTTTTCCTAGCATGTGCCTAGCCTTCGAGTACTATTTCTTATGGACTCAGATATGCTTCCAGTGGTGGAGTGATGTTACTTGGATATGCCAACTCCGACTGGGGTGGCAGCGTTGTGGACCGAAAGAGTACATACGGATTTTGTTTTAGTTTGGGATCATCTATGATCTCTTGGTCTAGCAGGAAGTAGGGCTTTGTATCCCAGAGTACTATAGAAGTAGAGTATATTGCAGCTAGTATTTCCTGTCGAGAAGCTGTGTGTCTTAGGAATCTACTTGTTGGGTTGTTCAGTGAGAAGCTTGAGACTACTGTCATTCACTCTAACAATCAGAGTTGCATAAAGATCTCAGAAAACTCTGTGTTTCATGACAAATAAAAACACATTGAGATGAAGTATCACTACATCATAGACATGGTCCAGAGAGGTTCCATAAGACTTCAGTACATTTCTACTAGTGAGTAGATTGCAGATATGTTGACTAAGCCTTTGTCCGTGACAAAGTATAGTTACTTCCAAGACAAGCTTGGCATGGTAGAGAATGCCTCCCTCAATGAGAGGGAGTTTTAAAGTTACATAATCATGAGTCCTTCTCTAGGTCAATCTTGTGTGTCATGATTGAGCCTTGTGTGTCGGGGTAGTGCCTTATAGGAGCTTGAGTTGGACTCAGGAAACTTGGAGAATAATATTGAGTTGGACTCAAGAATAGTTAAGCTTCATGTGTTGATGCAAGTGCTTTGTACGTCAAAGTGACGATGTTGTACAGTCTTGCTAGTCAAGGATAAGGTCTTGTGTGTCAATCTAGATCCTCATGTGTTGAGGTGATGATTTACATGTCGAAGCATGTATGGTGTGTGATGTACTACTAATCATGGTCGAGATATTAAGTCTCCTCTAGAGATTGTACACCTATAGAGTGAATGACTTTAGCATATAACCACTTGGAACGATAGTAGAACCATATGATAGAATCATTGGGAAATCTCCCTAGTATATTTGATATAATAATTAATATGGCACATGTGGACCATGCAGATAAGAAAAGAGATAAAGATAAGATGTGATAATATATGAGAGAATTCAAATTGCACATAAAATAATTAATTAAGAGAGAAATTCAAATTGTTAAACTTCAGTGAAGACTTCATTAAATCAAAGGAGAACTCGAATTGATCACTACAATGATGTTAACAAGAAAGAATCAGTTAAGAGAGTTAACTAAGTGATAACAAAGAATATCCAGTTAAATACTTGTTATTGCACGACGACACTTATGTTAAAATAAAAGATGACACTTATGTTAAACTAAAAGACGACACTTGAGTTGCAACACTTGCATGACGACACTTAAGTTAGCCACCTAACTAAGTTGGCAAGATTTCAGTTAAGGGGCGAGTTCATCCTAAGAATCTGTTAAGTGATTTAATGCACTGCATGAGAAGTGGGGCACACTTCTTCATGCAATATTGATGCATCCAGATGGAGGGCGAGTTCATCCCAAAGTCAGAAGATAAAAATAGAAGCTGATGCATGAGAAGAATGTATAAATATGTTATATAGGATTGATGAATTCTAGAAATGAATTCTCTCTATTTAAGGCAATGCACTTCTCTTTGTGCAGGATATTATTCTGAGTCTCTCTTATTTATATTTCTCTTTCTCTGTAATTTCACTGAGGGTGCTTGATGTGAAAGACATTCTCTGCTATCTATCAATATAATGAGGAAGGTTTTGCTAGGGTTTTCTCCCTCAAGTCATAGAGGGTTTCCCTAGGGTAAACTCATGTGTATAATGTGATTGCTTATGTGTATGATTGCTATTTGATTTCAAGTATTATTGCAGCTCTGAATTAAAGATAAAAAAATTAACACTGTATACCTAACACATATAATCCTTAGTTAGACTCTACATACTATAAATCTTAGTACCCTAAACCCATATAATAAAAAATATTTAACCAATATAATATATAACTCCTAGCCCGTATTTACTGACATATATATTCATAATAAGAGTTATAGGGAAGTGTTATATGGGTTATAGTTCTTAGAGTTCACATGGGTTATATGAGTAAAGGATAATAAGTTTAGGGCTAATTATTTATGAGGTTGAAAATTATCTAGGATTTATATGATTCATAGGGGTTAGAAGGTACATAGTTTAAGAATTAAGCTAAAGGGTTAATTAATATATAAGTGAGTAAATAATGGTTTGCATTTATAGTTGTAGTTATATATTATCTTGGTTAAATGTTTTTTATTATTCAGGATTATGGTAACATGGTTTATATGATTTAGGGGTTAAATACAAATTCTATGCATTATATGTACAAGGCTTAATGACTAGTGGTTATATGGTTTAGGGATACAAATGTTAAGGATTTGTTGTTATACAATTGGCCATTTTAGGTTTAAGGGTTATAGAGGTCAATGGTTATAGGCCTATAGAGGTTATGGACTTGGGACTATAATGGTTAGAGAGATTAAGGGATGATGAGGTTTATGAGTTAGGTTGTAATGGGTTTTGAATTATAAGGTTCATGTAATGTAGAAGTTAGAGTTTAATGTTTATACGAGTTGGGGTATACAAGGATTACATCTTGGGAGCTACGGGTTTAGATAATTTAGATTTAAAGATTACAAAGATTACAAGTTGTATGCATTTTACAAGGGGTTATAAGGGTTAGACTAAGGGGCTACTAAGACTAGGTGTAAAATGTTTTAGTCGATAGCCAATTAGAAGAGCTTACGTTTATAAGAGTTAGGGAGTAAGATAAAGGTTTAATAATAGGGATTAGTGATTTTAAAACACAGGGTTATAAGGGATCAGGGTTAATAATTAGGGGTTTCATTTTATAAGAGTTGGGGTTGTAACCAAGTCAGGTTTAAATGATTTAATAATTAAAAGGTTGGACGTTATAGGTGTTTACAACTAATGTTTATATGGGTATTGTTGGAAATATGAGAGGGGGGGTGAATCGATTTTGAGCACTTTTTACCATTTCAAACATTAATTATATCAAGTAAACATTAACCATTAACAATGTCATTCATCATCACATAAGCCATACACAGTGCACAAGAGATTTAACATGGAAACCCAAATGGGAGAAAACCACAGAATGATTTTCTTATATAAAACAATATTACATTCATAGGAAGCACCAACTTCCAATATTTTCCAGCACCAATTGGAAGGAGGAACAAACCCTTGATTTATAGGCACTAACCTGAAGGAAGCTCCCACTCCTTGATTTACCAGCACCGACTGGAAGGCAAATCCAAACCCCTAATTTATAGGCTCCAACATGAAGGAAGCTTCAACTCCCCGGTTTACTAACACCAATTGGAAGGAGGCTCCCTAGGGCCTTCTCCAACATGGGTTATGTGACCCCAACCACATGGTCATGTGGACCCAACACCACTATTTTAAGAATTTCTGCACATTTATTATCGACATTGCTTAGGGACACCTTTAGAGGCTTTCTTACACTTCTTATCATCATGATCATGTGACCTACCATAATGGTCATGTGACCCAACATCATTTCTTTAGGAAATTATTCACACTTCATCGAGACACTTTAGGGACTCCTTTACACTCCACATCATCATGATCATTAAGGGATTCTCTAGGGGCTTAAAGGATTCATCAAACATTCCCAGACCACTTATCTCTATTACAACCACACCATCATTATCACCCTGGAACCAATGGAAACACTACAAATGTCTTCACCCTTTTGACATCAATGACATCCTGTTTGACACCAATGACAACTTCTTCCAACAATCCCCCACTTTTTCATTGATGGAAACAACTTCAACTCTCTCTCTCTCCCTTTGACATAAATGAAAAAAGGGGTGAAGCAAATTTATTCACCTGCTCCTCCTGGGATTATGATGGCTCCCCCTGTCAATATGATTCTCTTTCGTGACTTTGTTTTGTTGATCATTTTCTCCCTTGCATAAGATAGCTTTACTCGACTATGAATGCCTTATGAAATATCTTTCTTTGCTGACAATTATCCCCCTTAGACTTGGCCATTTATTGAAGATTTTTGAAGTAGCTCTCCCTGTGTTCCTGAATTATTTACCAAACCAACGCTCTTCCAGTTTTTCATCCATATTCCTTGCCTATTAATTAGAATCCCCCTCAACATTATCCATAATACTAGGAGTCTTTATGACAAACTATTTAGAATAACATGTATTTCTCTGCTTCAGTATCATCATCTGTAAACTTGACACATTATTTTTTCTTGTTGATTTGTTTTACTTCTTGACTTAGCAACTGTTGCAGGTATGTCCTCTAAGACTTGTTTTCCTTCACAACTTCAAAATTTAATACCAATTCCTTTCTGTCTTCGATCTTGGGATATGTTCCTCTTTCATTAAATATGCTTCCCATATTTAAGATAGGTGAATTGATTTGGTTTCTTGTCCTGACCTTTGAAATTTCATCTTCTATAGAGAGGACCAATCCAAGAGCTTCCTCCTTCTGACTTCTTCTTCCAGAATTTGGTATAATACTTTTCTTTCATGGAAGAATCCATCATGCTTTTGCATTCATGAGCTTTGTGTCCAAAGTTGTGGCATTTGTAACATTCCATATTATGGTTCATCATACTTCTACAATCTCTGTCCATGTGTCCATAATTGTGGTAGATGTAACATTCAACATTGTAGTTCACGTGGACACCTCCATTTCTTGACTGATCATTTCTTCCATAAGCTTTCTAGTCTCTATCCCTGTGTCCAAAATTGTTACATGAAAAATAATAACCGAAAAATAAACTTTGGTACTTGGGAGCAAAGGATCTTCTTTGTGATGTAACTTCTATGTATCCATTCTTCCTTGAATCTTGCTGGCCATGACTTCTTCCTTTGTAATCTTTTCCTCGATGGGAGCTTCTGAGAATATCTGCATAAAACTTAGCCTTTTCCACACTTTCCTTTGTGGCGCAGGACCCTACCACACCACCCCCACCCCCCCATTTGGAGATCACATCCATATCACAAACCCATCCTCTACACTTGGGGGCATCAACCCCAATGTGGCCGCGACCCCCAGCATGTCACATCCTTGTACTAGTTTTCCATTCATGGCTAGTCTCAACCTTCCTGACCTGGCCAGATTGACCAACGATCCCATCAAACACGATCCTACATGGCCTCACATGCCCACTAAGATCCCATAAGACATCCCTAAGTTCGAGGGAAAGGCAGGCGAAGACCCCCAAAATCACATTATGTCCTTCCACTTATGGTGTTCCTCTAACTCCATAGTGGATGACTCCGTTTGTTACAACGGACTCTTACTGGCTCTGCAGCCAAGTGGTACATCGAGCAACCACACGGGACCCACGCTACATTTACTTCCCTTGTCTCGACCTTCCTGTAGTTCTTTCAGTTACCTGTCCGCTATGACGCAGGAATTGAGATCCTACTATCTTGTATACAAACTATGGCCACCCACATCATTGATCACATTCATGAGTGGCGTTGACGCCGAAGCCTGTGCAAAATCAAGTTAGATGACTATATCTTCCTAGATTGGTTTCTCAAATCTCTCCATCCCATCATTGCTAAGGATGTGGCATCCGAACGACCCCAGTCCGAAGAAGAAGCCATCTTAAAAGCCCAACAGTTTGACCTTATCTACGCCTAGTCTGGTTACCTATATACCATTATACCCGATGCTCCCCACGGTGATTCCTCTCGAAACGACACGTTGGGGGCATCCCATGCCACTGATGGCATCATTGACCATCTTGCATCACACAACCAACCCTTTTCCATTGCACGTACTAGTATTGGCCCTGACCTTTCGTGGGCTACATCCCACTCTGGAGCAACCAATTTGTATGCTCCCATGGCACATAACCACCACTCCCATGGACCCTCATGTCCTCCTCAGTGCTTCAGCCACCCACCCCCCGCATACGTTCCCCTGGTTACACCTCACACATATTACCACCAGCAGGTTGCACACACTCCTACACCTTCCCAAGCCCCACCCACTTATTATCCACCACAGGTAGCACCTACAACACCTCAACCACCTGTCACACAGACATATCAACAACCCCCACCAGGTCTCACACTTGCATCCCTTCTAGCACCACCCACTTATTATCCCTTGCATCCTGCTCTCGCACCGACACAACCCCAAAACCCACCTGCTTCCCAAGGGCAAGTGTATGCACATCAAAATCCCCAGCAAAACCAAAATACGCAACGTAACCAACAAGGCCAGCAAAATCATGGAAAAGGATGTAACCATGGAAACATCCCTCCTCTAGACCAAGGCGGCCAACCACCTAATCCCCCAACCAATATTAACGCCGCGTCGGCCAACCAAAACCCCGACAGGTTGCCAAAGCAAGCTAAAACCCCAACTTACGAACAAACCATCCTTACTCCATATGCGGGGTCTACGGCCATTACACGCATGCTTGCCCACATTTGGAATGGGCACGACAACTTTGGACCGACGATGCCCACTGCCAAGGGCACGCAGCCTCGCTGGCGCTGCCTAACCCCCCACCACCGCAAACTCAACCATTGGTATTACAGAATCCTTTACCAACCCAAGGAGTGGTGAACACTCAACCGTTGGCTCCCCCTCAAGGAACCACGCCACCCCAACAGCAAATCACGTATGCTGCGCCTGCTCACCCCACTCTAGACTCAGGTACCCATCACTTGTTGATGATGTCATCCGTGGATGTTAACCTTCAAACTTGCTGGAATCAATATGGATCCACCCCTGAAGCCCCTCCCATGGACAAAACCACTAACGCTCTTCCCACTGATCAACCTTTACGCATACCTACCATCCCTTTAGACGGAGCCTCTAAAGCCCTTCATTTTCCACTCCGTCGCATCAACAATAACCCCAATGCCCACGCTGCGTCTAATTACAACATTGTGGATGACTTAGACCAGTTCCCCGCAACCATGTCTGCGTTAGAGGTCTTAAAAACTTGTCCTACACAACCTAAGACCCTACTATCCGCTATTAGTGGTATCGATCTCACTGAATCACAACTAATGACCTTTGATCTGGACCAATCTGAACCACGCCTTCCTTCCACATTAGCATTTCAAGTTTATGTGTCCATTCGAAATCTTGTAATCCATCGGTGCATCATCAATGAGGGTGCCTCCACGTGCATTATGTCCACTTTCGTTTGGCATAAGTTAGGGTCCCCCACTCTCCAACCATCCACCACTGCGTTGCGAGCCTACGATGGCCGTTCGGCTCAACCCCAAGGTCTCTTAGCCAATGTCCCCGTCCAATTGGCTGGTAAAACAGTACTTATTGACATAGAGGTCATCAACGCCCAACTTGATTATAACCTCTTACTTGGTCGCAGTTATATGTACACCATGCGGGCGGTTGCTTCATCCATTTTCTGTATCATGATGTTTCCCCATGAAGGGCGAGTGGTCAATATTGATCAACTCACCTATTACGATCCCAGTGTCCCAGCTGCTCCCGAAAATGTTCTCCCCATGGTTGAACAACCTATTCACGGTGCATCTACCTCATTGGTTTCCTCAGTTGGACCTAGAATCTACTCAGATACGCCAATGACTTCCACATTCCAATCCATTCCCCCCCCTTCACAGGAAACCAAAATATCTGACTTATGTACCTTGTCCCATAATACACAAACGCCCAACTATCAACCGCCCTTGCTACCCTAGCCATCGACAGTACCTAGTCATGTTGGTGCTACACCCATTCATACCATCCCCTTCCTATTCCCCCCTTCGGGAGTCGTAAGTGCCCCGGTTATGGCCACACTCAACCTTCTAGGGTTAACTTTAGGACTACCTTTGTGGTATCTCACACCCCCCGCTTCCCCTCCAACACCAAATGTCATCTTACAGCCTGTACAACCCATTACTACTGCTAGTCGACCACCTCCTAGCATCACCACTCCTTCCTCCTCCACCACAGCCACCCAATTATCTGTCGAGTCCAAATATTTCCTCCCAACCAAAGTTGATTGGTTTAAAGAGCCCATTCCCACTGTCAACGCCTTCGAGGAAGGTAACATGGCCAACATCTCACCCATGATCCACATCAATATTGCTACCCCAGTCGGTGCTCCCGAACTCATTACGTTGGGATCCTCCTGCACCGAGCACGAGATTGGCAAATACAAATTTTTTTTTCAAGAGTTCCGCGATGTCTTTGCCTGGTCCTACATCGAAATGCCTGGTCTTGACCCCGCTATCATAGAGCACCACATTGACACTTGGCCCAACGTGCCTCCCGTTCTCCAAAAACAACGTCCCATTCACTCATCAAAACTCCCCGCTGTCAAAACCGAAATTGAAAAACTTCACGCAACAGGTTTTATTTATCCAATTGCATATACCACTTGGGTTTCTAACCCCGTCCCTGTTAATAAAAATCAAGGCACCATCCGGGTATGTACGGACTTCCACGATTTAAACAAATCATGTCCCAAAGACAACTTCCCCACACCATTTATTGACTAACTCATTGATGTGTGTGCGAGGCATGAAGTCCTATCCTTCATGGACAATTTCTCTGGGTATAACCAAATTCAGATCCGCAAGGAAGATCAATACAAGACTGCCTTAACCACCCAATGGGGCACCTTTGCCTATCGTGTCATGCCTTTCGGCCTTAAAAATGATGGTGCCACCTTCCAGTGGGCCATGACGTATTGTTTTCATGACTTGGTCCATATCGTATTAGTCTATCTTGACGATCTCATAGCATGCTCCAAGAAATGATCCGACCACCTTAACGACCTCCGGCAAGTTTTTCTGCGTTGTTGCAAGTATAAGATCCACTTGAACCCACTCAAGTGTGTCTTTTGCATTCCGGCAGGCCGGTTGTTAGGTTTCATTGTTTCCCACAAAGGAATCACTGTTGACCCCCTAAAAGTTCAAGCCATATTAGACCTTCCATCATCATGTACGCTCCGGCAGCTACAGAGCTTACAAGGAAAATCTAATTTCCTCTGCTACTTTGTTCCTGACTATGGCACCACCGTTCATGGTTTCTTACGATTGCTTCATACCCACATACCCTTTGTTATGGATGACCAGGCGCAAGCTGCTTTCGAGGCCCTTAGAAAATCTCTTACACAGGCCCCATTGATATCCCCTCCGGATTTCTCTAAGGATTTCATCCTTTACGTTTCGGCATCCGATTATGCCGTATCAGGGGTGCTTGTTCAAGAAGATTCTGCTCACCAGGAGCACGCCATTTATTATGTCATCCAAACTCTGTCTGGATCACCACTATGTTACCCGTATGAGGAAAGGCTGGCCCTTGCCACCGTCTTTTCCATACAAAAATTGTGACATTACATTCTCCTAAGTCATACTACAGTTGTTGCCAACTCTAACCCCATGGTCTACCTCTTGACCCGTCGCCTTCTGCAAGGTCGCGTCGCTAAATGAGTCATTATCCTACAAGAGTATGACCTGAATTTCATAAACCCTAAGAGTACTAAAGCCCTTGCACTTGCCCAGCTCATAACTGATCTACCATCCCTTTTATTGTCACCGCCAACAACCACTGAGTTACTTGATGACCATTTGTTTATCATCTCGTTAGATGATCTGCGGTACGACGACATTTTGGTATACCTTCGCACGCAGAAATTTTGACCTGACATCGATCGTGATGGACGCCGCCGTATCCATCACCATGCCTCCCGGTACCTACTCTGAGGCGATGTCCTCTACCAGCGCGGCATTAATACTATCGTACGTCATTGTCTCACACACGAAGAAGCATGACAAGTTCTCAATGACTGTCATAGCGGCGCCCGTGGTGGACACTTTTCTGGGATGGCCACAGCCCAGAAGGTAATCCACGCCGGATACTTTTGGCCCACACTATTCACCGACTGTATCACAACAGTCAAGCATTGTCGTAATTTCCAAATCTTTTCCCCTAAGGCCCGGACACCACCTACCCCACTCCACCCAGTCATAACAGTTGGCCCTTTTTGCAAATGGGCCATCAACTTCATGGAGTGTAATCCTTCATTCACCATAAATACATCATTGTCGCCGTCGATTAGTTCACTAAATGGGATGAAGCCATGCCTACCTTCAATTGTAAAGCCGACACCGCTGCCCGTTTCTTTTTTAACCATGTCATCACGTGGTTCGGGGTCCCTAAACAACTTGTCTCAGATCATGGCCCACATTTCGAAAATGCCATTTGGTGCGAGTTGTCCACTCTCCTTAAGTTCAAACATCAGTATGCCTCTTCTTATTACCCCCAAGGAAATGGCCAAGTTGAAGCCATCAACAAAATTTTGAAAACAATCCTCCAACGAACGGTTGATCGACGTAAGTCCAATTGGCATCACATGCTCTTCCCTGCACTATGGGCTTACTGCACATCAACTAATACCGCCACGGGTTTTACCCCTTTTCACTTAGTTCACAGTGTTGAATCTATCCTCCCCATCGAATGTCATATCCCCGCACTACACATTGCTATTGAACTTCTCCCAGACACCTCACCACTAGAACAATGTTTACTGTTACTAGAACAAGCCAATGAAGACCATCGCGCAGCCCTCCAAACCATTGAGGCCACTAAGAGCCGCTCCAAAGCCGGTTATGACAAACATGTCCACCCACAAACTTTCCATGAAGGAGATCTAGTACTCGCTTACAACCAAGATCACGACAAGATAGGTAAAGGGAAGTTTGAGTCCATGTGGCAAGGCCCATACATAGTACATACTTGCCTTGGACATGGGGCATATATCCTGACCGATTCAGAGGGCCACCCCTTGCGCAACCCCCGTAATGGGTTGTATCTCAAACGTTTTTACCCTTAACATATCTAGTCCGTGTTGTACAATTTGCTTTCTTTTTGTTTTCCACTTTTTTCCGCAACCTCACAATCGCCATTTTCCTGCATGATCACAGATGGGCCATTTTCCACCTTATTATGTTGGCTTCGTTGATGGAGCAAGCCGTTGGTCTCCAAACTTGGCCTCCGTAGCTTGGGTCTTATATTCCCCTTCGCACGAGTTGATTCACCTTGACGGAGTGTGCATAGGTGCTGCTGCCAATAACCAGGTTGAGTACGATGCCGTGACCGGTCTCCTGACTACTGCCCTCCAGATGGGTGTACATCACCTTCGTGTTTTCCTTGATTCCCAGCTCCTTGTCTCCCAACTCAACAACTGCTACCAGGTACATGATCCTTGCCTCTTTAGAAAATTCCTGTGCATAAAACAACTTAGCCAACAATTTGAATCCATTACCTTCACTCATGTCCCAAGAGCTGAAAACAGTGTCGCAGATCAAATGGCTAACAACATCCTAGATTGGCATATCAATCACATCATGTAAATCATCCACCATGCATCATTATCATAACATGTACATATATTAAAAACATTAAAATCCCAAAAAGATTGCATCTATAATAGGGCATCCACATGCCTACTACAACAAATCATTTGCATCCACATGCAATAACCAACATAAGACAATAAATGCGCATCCACGTGCGTACAAAAGTAATCACCGCAAAATACATCCATGTGCATATATATATATATATATATATATATATATCATCGTCATACAAATGTCATGAGTACCCCAGCACTCAGCTATATAAAAAATATACATCAAGGAGCCCCAACAGCATCCTCGTCATAAATACATGTCGTATATACAAAAAATCCTAGATGCCCATACGCATTAGGGGAAGTCCCCCGAACTCCCTAATGAGATTCGTATCCCCCGTCTGAATCCTCATCAGCGGCCTCTGCTGCCGACTCATCCTCTCCTCGCTCCTCCTCCGGATCCTCCTCCGGGTCCTCTTCATCCCCCTGATGGTCCCGAGCCCTCCTCTCCTCGGCTAGTACCGCCACCTCAAAATCGCCCGCCAGTCCTGTGGAGCCTCGTAGCAAGCCTCGATCACCCTCCGATCCAACTCCCGCCAACCCTCGTCGGAGATCCCCACTAGTAGTCGATCTAGGGTAACCTGCAGGGACTCCAAAGTCCTGTCAGCATCCCGTCGTCGCACTTCCCCCCAGTCCGGTAGGGCTGGCACTGCGATGCGACCCCTACGGTCCCTATAACCCTGTGGTGGCCTTGGTCCCACATCTGCATCAGACCAAACCACCAATAATAAAGATAATCATATATCTCTAGCAATCAACCTAACATAAAACCACCGACATATGCAACCACTGCATGTAGAGCTCCCCCATAAAATACCACCCTACCTCTCCACCACCCCGCTGGTGCATCATCTGACCCCACCGCACCATCCGTGGCTCCCTCAGCCCCCCATCCCGGATCGCCACCCACGGTCATAATGTCGGAACCCTCTCCATGAAGAAAGTGCACAAGAACGACCCATAGCAGAACTCCCCGCCTGAAACCTTCACCTTGCTCAGCTTCTGCTGAACACAGGTGAGGAACATCTGGCCCCAAGCAAAGTAGGTACCTTGTATGACCCGCTCTACCAACTGCATCTGTCTCCCCGACACTCGGTGGGGCACCTGTGACCCTAACACTCAGACCACACATGCCACAATTGCCCGGATCGACGGCTCCTATAAGTCGCAGACCAGAAGTGCATTCTTATGCACTCTTGCCATGGGGAAGCAGTACCGGTCCAGCATCTCCTCCATATCCACATCCGCGGACCTCCGTAGCGGGGTATCTGCCACCTTACCCAAACAAGGCAACCCTGTCAGAAAGTAAACATCCGTCAGGGTAAGATCCAATCTCTTCCCCTGCACCATGAATGCCTCCTTCCCAGGCTCCCAGAAGCCTACCAACCTGTTCAGCAATAAGTCTACTGAGCGCATCATCGGCACCTGTACGAACTTCAGTATCCCGCACAGCCCCAAAGTCCCCCGGACGTGTCGATCATGCCGTATGTACTCCATAAGGTCGTCGGGAATCTCACGCTCTTGCCAATGTACTCTTGGCATCCTGTCAATCACACAATGAAAACTGGTCAAAACCTCCTCAAATAACCTATCATTCCCCCCAAAACAAAATCCTGACAAACTCCACAATCCCGCTCTAGATCGCGGCTGTGGGGACCACAGTCACAATCCAAGATCGCGGTTGTGGGGACCAGAGTTGCGATCCCAAATCGCGGCTGTCAGGGATACAACCGCGAACCCAGATCGCTGCTGTGAGGGCTACAGTCGTGATCGCGGCTGTGAGGGCCACATTTGCGATCACGGATGTCAAGGCCACAGTCTCGATCTATGATCGCGGCTGTAAGGGCCACAGCCGTGATACGTGATCGCGGTCGTCACCTAGGAACCCATGGTCCACGCCCCTCACGACCGGTACCATCCCCCTAAGGACCCACTACCCACCCGAATCAAGAAAAAATTAAAGGTACAAGCTCAGTCAAATACCTGAGACTCACAGAAACAAAATCCATTGGTTGGATCGCCCACAAATGCCAAATCAGCTCTGGCCCACTACACTCTCTTGTCAAAGTCAACCGTACAAATGACACATGGCACTATGGGTCCACTTACTATTTATAGACAGTTGACCATTTTTGATTCGGCCATTCCGGACCCATATGGAATCTGTTTTCCAAACTATTTCTACCACTGGAATCAGGATGACGAGACCCTCATCGTGGTCGAGTCAGTTTCTCGGTTTCCCTGACCCCTTTTTTAAGAATATTTTTTAGGGTACCCCTCGTCGCCTCGATTTATGTGCCACATCGGCCGTTATCCATTTTTAACATTCTTTATATGGACGGATTCAATTTTTCACACTCGTGATGATGCGTGAGATCATTTCTTGCGCACCACATCGAATGCCATCACTTTACAAGCATACTCATAAGCCCTCTGCTCCATTCATACTGTAATTATTTCATTATTTTGCCACCATTCATCATCCCGCAAGGAGGCACCACCAGTGTTCCCCCCAACCCTCACTCTTGGCTCTCATTGATGTCCTTTGACTAAACACTCCCTCCTTGCTTGACCATTCCTTTTGTTCGGTATAATTTTAACCCTTTTTCGGGCCGGACAAGTCCTTTACGAAAAAGGCACTTAGGGGGTTTCTGTTAAGCTCTTTTCTAACTCCTAAAACAATGAAAAGATCGCCGAACAATCTTGCTTCCTTTCATGCTCATTAAAGTACCTGAAAGGGCATCTATCTGGTATAAGTTTAACCCTTTTCTGGACTTGGTAGACTAATTACGAAAAAGGAATACTCTAGTCACACCGGCTAGAAGAGTTCTTCATTGCATCCTTTTATGCTTTTTCGGGCCTTGGAGACTAACACACGAAAAAGAACCCCCATGGAGTCTTCTTATTGTTTTCAGACTCTCTAAAATTGAAAACAACCACGAGCATACACCATCCTGGGCTCGTACAAATCCACACGACGGTACCATTCCATTATTTCAAAGTCTTCTTATCGCTTTCAGACTCCTTAAAATTGAAAGCAATCACGAGCATGAACTGTCCCGGGCTTGTATAAATCCACATGACAGTACCATTATGAGCACACTTCTTCCAGCTCCTTAAACCATGAAGAAGGCCCCACCGGTGTCTCTCGGCACTATGATCACTCATCTCGACAGCACCCCCAATAAGGTCGCCTTTGTTTAGAGTATTCTGCGATATACCATCCTTTGAGTCTCCTGTCATCCTACATCAACTTAAGTATCCCTCATTATAGTCACAATCCCTGGTCCTTTAAAATCTATGATCCCCTTCCCCCAAGTCAGTGTCCTATGCTGCCCGACCACCCCCGCCATCATACTCTGAACAAAGGAAGTTTGAGTCCCCCCACCCAACAACCCATGTTTCCCACCCTCCCAGTACGTCAGTTACATAGGCAGTCCTATCGTCTCTTGTTTATCCATCTTGTGCTCCTATCAAGGAAACATCATTGCCTTGCTAGTTACAGGTCTCCCTCTGTCGACTCCATCCCATCTATTCCAGAGGATAGACCTAGAGGTCCCTGCACCTTGGACTCATCACCATATGTGGTGAGTTCCTACAGACCATTTTGAGTGGAGTCCTTAGTGCCTCTCTGAATGGTTGTTTCTCATGTGCTTTACGTCAACACCTTGATCGCACTGCTGAGATTCGTGCAGGGTATACATCCCTTCAGTTATTGGTCGAAGAACCCAGACTCCCCCTGACTCTAGCACATTGGTGAGTCACTTTGGAACACCCAGTTCTATGTTCCCGTGGATATCCGGGTTGCGTTGGCGACAGTATTCAAAAGCCATCCACTCATATGCTTCCTTGAGTACCCAATTCAGCTACTGTCCAGTGTACCATTGAGGCTATGACTCTCCGTCATTGTCTCCACCCCGTTATTGGATATCTTCAGATCCAACAGCTCATCAGTTCCTCTGGTACCACACTCAACAACACTATATTAGTTCTTCAGCTTCAGTATGGTCCAACTAGGAGTATATCCCAGATTTGTGTCCCCTCTGGACCCTTATGATGTACACAACAGTTTTTCATGTATTGTTCAAATCCACCTTCTGGGATTCATTGCTATTTATAAATCTTGATACGAGCATGGGTTTGCCCGCCTCGTCCATATATTAAGATTATTCCTCATTCATTATTGAGGTCATGTATTTTCAATTTTTGTAGTTTGTACGGGATCGCTGTTCCGGTCTCTAATCCGTTTCTTCTCTTCTCCACACCCCAGGAAAACCATATAAGACCAATGATGTCTATCAGCCATACGATGAGCTCCTGCCCTCACACATCAGGGGGCAATCTGTTAACACCCAAAAAATGCTCATCACCTTATCTCCATCACTACATGACTCATTTGTCTATTTTTCCCACTATCTTTGCCTCCAAAACCTCAAAAAACCATTAATTGGTCACCAAAAGGCCAAAAAACCCCTTTTCCCCCCTCCAAATAATTAAATTTCCTCAAAAGATAGCAAAAATCCTCTAGAAAGCCTTAAATTCCCAAAAATCAAGTAAAAGGGAATAAAAAATATAAAAAAGAGGAAAAAAGAGGGAAAAAGGAAGCAAAAACCCTAAACAACTGACCTAAACCATATGGTTCCAAAAACCATGGGTCAACACTCCACCACTAAAAACCCTATAAATAGGTGATGGAGGCTCCCCATTTCATATCCACAATCTATCCTATCCTCACTCTGCCAAAATCACTCGTGAAACCTAAGCTCACCATTTGAGCTAGTTTTCCCATTTGAGTGCCCCCTTTTGGCCCACCATCCAAGCACTTTGGGGAAAGAGAAGGAACCCATTGGAGCACGGAAGAAACCCTCCTAGACTACTGCAAGAGCTCCACTAACCTCCATATCTGAGGTAAATGTAACTTTGGTCATATCATAATACAAAAAGAAAAATTTTCATTATATTGTTATTGTCTTTTTATGTCTATTGATGCACATGTTAGCTTAGGTTTTATACTGGTTTACTGTTTATTGAACTGCTACTAAGAAGGCCCTTCTCCTTAGTAGGTGCTCATTTGCACAAGCTAGGGCGAAAACCCTAGCTACAATGCTCTTCTCGAACCTTGAATTTATCTTTAACTGAGCATTTGTCTTGTACAAATCTTCATTTAGAGAAATGATTTCAAGTTCTTTCCTTTGAAAAATTTCCTTCTTCTCTTGAAGTTGACTTGTTAGGTGTTCTTCAACTTTCGTGGCCTCTTCTATCTGAATTTTTAGATCAACAATGGTCCTTTCAGATTCTTTAATACTCTCTTCCATCCGTCCTTTTAAATTCTGATAATCCTCATGATATTTTTGCATCCAATATTTTAGTAACATATTCTCATTTCTAAGCTCTTTAATTTCCATGTTTTCTAAACTCAATCTCTTTAATTCTTTCTTTAAGGAGCCAATTTCAACTTCTTGTGCTTGACAATAATTTTCCTTTCTTTTACATGCTTCCTCCTTCTCTTTTAGTTGAGTTGATAATGTTTCTTTAGTCTTCTTAGCCTCTTTAACTAGTACTGTATTCTCTTCTTGATACTTATGCAGTTGTTCCATCAACATCTTGTTCTTCTTTCTTTCTTCCATCAAGTCATATAGGGCACTAATCAGTTTTGATTAAAGATCTACAACCCCTTCAATTTACAAATCTTCTTTATATTCAGAAGCATCACTTTTAGAAACTTCATCATCTAGTTTTGGATGTTTTTCATTTTCTGTATTTGACCTTTCCTTTTGGTTGTCTTCATGTTCTTGATCGAGAGATCACTTTGTGTACAGGTTTTGTAGCTTGTACTAGATTTCTTTAGTTGATGTACACTTTCCAACTTTGTCTTTCAAAGGATCATATAGTCCATGCAAGATGATATCCATTACCATTGCAATATTATTCCTTAACTCCTTCTTGGATGATGTTTTTGGTGGTCTTTTTGGAGTGATGTAACTAGTCACAATGGATTTCCAGATATCAAGACCTTGTGCCTGTAAATAGAGTCTCATCCTTAGAATCCAATGATCAAAATTTGATCCATAGAAAAGAGGAACCTGATCTACATATTAAAGACTTTCATGTTCATCCATGTTCTCTAGAGATCTTCCTTCCAATGGTTAGACTGTCTTGATGGAACCAGATCTGATTCCAATTCTTGGAAATACTAAGAGGAGGGGTGAATCAAAATTGAGTACTTTTTACCATTTAAAACATTATTTATATCATGTAAACGTTAAACATTAATGATGTCATTCATTATCACATAAACCATACACAGTGCACAGGATATTTAATGTGGAAACCCAAATCGGAGAAAACCACAGAATGTTTTTCTTATATAATAACAAGGTTACATGTATAGGAATCACGAACTTCCAAGATTATCAAACACTGACTCGAAGGAGGCACCAACCCCCGATTTACAGGCACCAACCTGAAGCAAACTCCAACTCCCTGATTTACCAACATCGACTGGAAGGAGGCTGTAAACCGTTGATTTATAGGCTCCAACCTGAACAAAGCTTCAACTCCCTGGTTTAATAGCACAAACTGGAAGGAGGATCCCTAAGGCCTTCTCCAACATGGGTTATGTGACCCAAACCACATGGTTATGTGGACCCAACATCACTATTTTAGAAATTTCTTCACATTTCTTACTGACATTTCTTATGGACACCTTTAGATACTTCCTTACACTTCTTATCGTCATGTTCATGTGACCCACCATAATGGTCATGTGACACCTTTACACTCCATCGAGACACTTTAGGGACGCCTTTACACTCCACATCATCATGATCATAAGGGGGTTTCTCTAGGGGCTTCAAGGCTTCATCAAACATTCCCAAACCACCTATCTCTATTACAACCACATCATCATTATCATCCTGACACCAATGGAACATTATAGATCTATTTACCCTTTTGACAACAATGACATCCTGGTTGACATCAATGACAACTTCTTCCAATAGGTATGTGTTTATAAAGATTATGATCTATAGAAACTAGAAGTAATGAGAATTTTAATATCCATGGATAATGAATAAAGGGGTTGGATATTACCAAAGTATGTCATAGTATAATGTTTAATATTAGTGATTAGGAATTTTATTAGTTAGAGTTTATATGACTTCTAGGGGTTAAGTGTTTGAAGTTATAAGGGTTATGAAGATGATTTTTTATATGGTTTATGGGCGAGATTGAGGGGTTATAATATATGGGTTGAGGGTAGCATAAAGATTGAATGTTTGAAATTAAGTTATCAAGGTTGAGAGTTAAATAATATTGTTGAGAGGTGTGCTTAAGGATTAATGAATATGGTTACTAGTTGAGGTTTAGTAGTTAAAAATAAGGGTTGAGTTTTGAGGGTTATGGGATGAGGGTCGATGATTAATCTTTATACGCTAAAATTAATGGTTTTATGGTTTAAGGTTTAGAGTGTATATTTTACTGTGTTGGGTTACATATTAAGGGTTAAGTTTTAGGGTTAATAGCTAACGATTAACATTTGTTTAGTTTAGGGTGAGGATTGAGGTATCTTGGTGGGTTAGCTCAAGTGGTTGAGTGTTGTGAACTGCGAGTAGGAAGCCACGGGGTCAAGTCCTTGTGCTGTCTATCTATGTTAATGTTGAGGACCTCACTCGATGTACCCATCGGGTTTGGTTTCCAAAACTGAAACCAAATTTTTTACCTCATGTACCATCCTAAAATGAGGGGAAGTGCTCGGATGGTTTACCCATGATGTGTATTCCATTGAAAAACAAGTTGAGGCTTGAGGCTAACATGTTGAGGTTTAAGAGTTGGATGCTTGTGCTAAGGGTTCAGGCTTAAGAAATAAGCTTTATGGTTTAGTGTCAAGAGTTAAATGTTGAAATAAGGGTTTGTGTAGAGACTTTTACTTATTTAAAAACATTCCATTTATATTTTAAGGGTTGAGGGATGTATAGGTTAGTGTTTATAAGGGTTAGTGCCTATAAGAATTACTAGATTAGGGGTTAAATGGCTTAAATGAATAAATGTTATTGATCATATGAGTTACACGGGTTAATAAAATAGGGGTTATAGAGGTTGGTTTATAATTTTTGAGAATTAGGGTTCATAAGAATGAATATGATCATAAGGTTTCTAGATTATAAGGTTTCTAGATTATATGGTTAGGTGTTATATGGGTGGGGCTTATAGGAGTAGGATTTTTAAAAGAATTGTATGATTTTAAGGTTATATTGTTTAGATATAATACCAATTATGTATTGGATGTTGGGGATTAGATGTATTAGGCGGTACATGAGTTATGATGGTTGTATAAGTTATGTGGGTGACGATTTATAGGGCTATGTGGATTAGATATGCTTTATATGTTTTAGGGAAATAAGTGTAAGTGTTATGGCTAATATGGGTTATATGGCATTAATGATTATAGGGGTGATGAGTCATAGAGGATTAGTCTTTCATTATGATAATATTGGTTTTATAAAGTTTTTTTTTATGATTATTAAGGGTTATATAGTTATTTTTATAAAAGTAAGGGTTAGGGGTTGTATAAATTAGGTATTCAACGTTATAATGGTTAGGGGTTAGGAATAATGACTAGAGGTTGATTTTTTTATATATTCTAAAGATTATATGGGTTAAAGTATTTTAGGGTTATAATAATTATTACCATACAGGTTCTACGGATTAAGGGTTATAGAGCTTAAATGGGTTTTAGTTATGGTTTTAGGGGTTAAACGAGTTAGAGTTTTAGGGGTTATAAGTGTTAATTTCGCAAGGGTTATTTAGATTATAATGATGAGATATTATATATGTTATAAGGGTTAAGCATTAGGTGTTAAAGTCTATATGGGATATAGGTTTTGGGGTTATAATAGTTAGGGGTTGTTTGGGTTAAGGTTCATAAAGGTTTGTAATTAGAGTTCAATGTTATATGGGTCATAAGTTAGGGTTTGTAGTGGCGATGGATTAAAGGGCTATACAGGTTATGTCTATATGGGTTATATATGTTATATAATTTTGGGGTTTATGTATTATAATGGATTAAGTAAAATATGTTTTCAGGGTTTAAATTTTATATGGATTATAAGGGTGATAGAGAATACGGCTTAGGGATTAATATTTACAAGTTAGCATTTAGTGGTTGAGGATAAGGCCGGTTAATGGATATAGACATTATGAATTAAGGTTTATATGGGTTACATATTATAAATTTTACAAGGTTTGAGGTTATAAGAATCATGAGCTTAAGGGTCATATGGGAAAAATTTATTTAGATGGAGTGTTAGGGGTATAGGGTTAATATAGTGTTTATTAGGGGTAGTGAATAGAAGGATTATAAAGTTGAGTAGTTTTCATTTAGGTGTTATAGTCATTAGTACTTATAGGGATTATAAAACTTATGGTTTTCAATTTAAAGGGATTAAATGAATATAAGGGTTAGGGGTCATAGTGTTTACAATTTATAGATATTATTTAGTGAGGGGATAAAGGAGCAATCTTTATATGTGTTGTAATCCTTAACTAAAGGATTTATATGGGCCATAATATTTAGAATTATAGTATCTAAACTAGTTAATGATTATAAAAATTATAATAGTCTATATAAAGGGATATAAGGGTTAGTGAATAAATATGGTTGGGATTAGAAATTTCAATGGTTATAAGGGTTATGGTTGTAAGGGTTAGAGGGTATATGGTCCATTGGTTAAGGGTTATAGAATTTATTGATATAATGGTAAGCGTTATAATGGTTATAGCTCATAGCGGGTTTATGGGTTAGGCTTATAGGGTTTAATGGATATGCATAGTCAAAATTATGGGGATAATAGGTGTTATAAGCTAAAGGTTATAGTCATAGGGGATACTGTTTACAATTATAAGGATTAAGGGTAAGGGTTTGGAACTTATATGGGTTACAAGTTTCAAGAGTTGTTTGGGTTGGTGGTATTTAGGGTCAATAGCTATATGAGTTAGAATTTATAAGAGTTACAAGGTTTAGGGGTTACAAGGTTAAGGGGATACTATTTATATTTGTTATCGAGTTATAAGTTATAAGATTTAATATTTTATATGTTTTCCATGTAATGGGGGTTAAGCGTTATATTTGTATCCCCCCCTATGGAATTAAAGGAGTTAGGGTTATAAGGGTTATTGTTATAGGAGATATAATGATCAAGTATATAACTACTAGGTTGATAAAAATTAGGTTTAAGGTTAAGTGATGGATTATAAAGTCAAGGTTTATGGGTTATAAGGGTTAAGAGTTAAAATTAGGTTTAAGGTTAAGTGATGGATTATAAAGTCAAGGTTTATGGGTTATAAGGGTTAAGGGTCAGTGGTTAAGTGTTTTGAGGAATAAGGGATATGGGATTGATGAGTTAAGGTTATATGTATTAAGAGTCAGGGTTGATAAATGTTATATATATTAGTGATTATTGTTTATTGGTATTTTGAATTACAAATATTAGTGGTTTTACAAGGTATGGATTAGATGAGTGATGGTTAGTGTTTATAATGGATAATGTTTTTTTAATATTATAACCATGTGAATTGAGTAAACTAGGCTATCATAGGATCAATCAAGGTGGCTAATGTAATAAGGACCATTGTTTATATAGGTTTGGGGATTGGGTTTAAGGGTTATTGAATATACAAGTCATATAGTTAAGGGAATAAGCACTATATGGGTTATGTGTAAGATGAGTTTTAGTTTAGGGGTTATAGAAGTTTGCGGTAAAAAAAATATAATGGTTAAGGTTCATGGATTATAGGGATCATATTGTACACGAATGATTAGTTATAAGAGTTCATGAATAAAGGTAAATGGATTTGGGAATAAAGGGTTACAGGGGTCACGTGTTAATGGTTAGAAGGGTTATATAGTTAAGGGAATAAGAATTATATGTGTTAGGTGTAAGAGGTGTTTTATTTGGTGTTTTATAGTGGTTTATAAATATATAATGGTACGGATGAGGGATTGGAGTGATTAGATATTATAGGACTTATTATTTATAAGTGTTAATGAATATATGTTAATGGATTTATGAATGAATTTTTATAGGGGTCACGGGTTAGGGGTCATAAGCATTAAAATCTATAGAGTTTTAGGGTTATCTTAGTCTAATGCTATAATCATTAAGGGTTTTAAGGGATAATGGTTTATGCTTATAAAGGCTAGTAGATGTAGGAGTTATAAGGGTTGTATGAGTCATATGAGTGATGATTTATACGTGTTATAGGAGTTATGTTTAATTTTATAGCGATACAAATGAACAACCATACATTTTCTTATGATCTATCTTTCATCATTTTCAAGGGTTTGAATCTTGGGGAAGGAGGTAGGGGATTACCTCTTCAAGCGTGGTTGTCTGATGAGATTCAATTTGTCCATCCTTGCTTGTTGCTCATAATTCTCCCTGAATAAACTACACACTTCAAACACATACCCTTCTCATTCCAAAAAATAGGAAACTGATGAAATGCATCAATATTATGATAATATTCATCACCCCAATAATAACGTACGTGGAGGTTGACATTTGTGTCTTGGGGCCTGTCGGGGTTAGGGATCTCTGGGCGTGTGGAAGATGGAGAAAATGACAGAAGGATTCGCTCTTATGGCCTCTCAGTGACAGGAAGGGCCTTATGGCCTCCATTGTTAGCAAATCTAGACTTGTCTGAGGCAAGAGGGTGGGTTGAATACCAGTCTCTGGGAAGGTTAGGGTTTGAATGCACCTGATGCAGGGTTTCGGTGGTCTGTACCTGGAATTAAGAAGAAAATGAAGGTTTAGGCCTACATGGGGGTTATGTTCTTCTCGGGGCCAAGGGTTTTTCAAGGAAGTCCATCGTCACTGTTTAGAGATGGGTTTTCTCCGTGGGTACTGCCAAAACCTCAAAGGATTGAAGAGGCAGAGCACTATGAGCGCTGGTACAGTGCTAGCAGGCATGGCAGGTTTGGCCAACGCCGAAAATAAAGGGGTTAGAGCAGCAGGTGATAGAGTTGCAGGCAGGGAATAAAATCACTCATGCAAATTGTCAGGCGGCCTGTGAGGCTGCAAAGATGAGGTGACCCGCGTCATTTGATGGAGGAGAAATGAGGTGAAGTTTTGTGACATGGACAAGGCTAGAGGTATAGGAGATGTGAAGGCATCTCTACTACCACTGAAATGATTTTCGATGCGATGGAGGCCACCTCAGCATCGTCATGTGCTTCGCCATCTATCTGGAGATCTTTGCCAAGTGTGTTTCAAGTCAGCTCGGACCTTGGGCATCATTGTTATGTGATTAGGGGGTTCGATCAGGTTATCATGATAATTATGGCCACACGTAGCTATTGTCAGAATCATGACAGTTATGGATATGGTCTTTACATCCCTTGTTCGAAATTGGTATATAGATAAGTTGGTGCACTTGGCAGTTTGGGCATCTTTCAGGTAGAGTTGGATTATGGAGAAAGAGTAGGAATCTGGAGTGGTTTTCATGCCAGACCAAGTGTGGTCCGAGGTGGAGGAAGAGAATGCTCCTTCGTCTCCTATGGTATTTGACCACATAGATTCCAGCTCCGCTAGTGAAAGTGAGGAGCTTGAAGAACAATAGGTGTTCAAAAGAATCCGACGTTGAGGAAAGAAAGAGCCTCCTGAAGAGGAGCAAGGATTCCAGCAGGACATGGAGATTCTCAAGGATTTCGTGATCCCCACTGATGAAGCAACACCTCCCCCCTCCAGCTGACGAATCGCAGGTTGACAACTCTCTGAAGATAGAGGAATTCTTTGATTCGCAAGGCCAATTGAAGACTTCAGAGTGAGGTGGAACCCTGCTCATGGTATTTTTGTTTCCTGTCTTAATCATTATGTTGTGAACTTGACACGTATGTAATATTCCCGATTTGGGGATGTCAAGGTGGCATCGTGATTTTGTATGTTTCTTGAAGATCGTTTCAAGGCCAGGGGCCTATAAAAGCATTGTAATAAAAGAACTAAGGGTTGGAAAATCATTCGGTTAAGGCCTGAGGGGCGAGCTTGGTTTTGAGACTTTCATATTAATACAATGTGTAGTGCCTATGGGAGACTGTTTTGTAGAGATTCTTGTGTCGCTCTAACTTGTAGTCAGTTTTTTCTTCTTCTCTATGTGCATGTGCTTCCTGTTATGCCTTTACATTATGTTTTTCATTTCATGTCTGAGATCAGTGTATAATAATTTAGAATTCTTGGAAACAAGCTCTGGTTATTATCTCAGATATTCACTAAATATTGCTACTAATGTTGATATTGAATTCATCTTTGTTGGATGCTCATATCAATGGTCTGTTCTTATTTTCTTCTTTTACCACCATAAAACAACAGTACGACGACAAGCGGGTGGCTACCTTGCCTTTGTTAGAGTAGTCCACACTATGGCACTGTTATCTAATTTATGTGTAATATCTTGACTCCATTGCCCAATTGTTTTTCCTTGTGATTATCCCTCCAACATTTTCACACAATTTGACCCCTCAGAAAACTGACCTTCTGTGCATATTTTAATTGAATATTTTTGAGTAATGAAGGCTGGTCTGTTTGTTCACTATTGACGCCTTTGAATATTTCCAGTCTTTCATAGATTTGTAGAGAGATCCCTCTCAGACTATGCTGGGTCAGTAGCATTAGTCCAAAGTGGTTAGTGGTTACCTTGATTCTGCCTCTCCACAACCTTGGGGGTACAATTTGGGTGTTAACACTTTCAATACAAAGTATGACTATGCAGGTCGATCTCCTAACTGCATAATGCATTCGACACTAACTATAAATATTCAGGTCAATCCAGAAAAATATAACTTGTTAGGAGTTATCTCATCCATCGCCAATGTCTAAATAAACTTCATATGCAAAATCAAGACTAGATTGGGATAAGCTCATGGAGCCGTCTTATCCCCAAATCGAAATGCAACAACAAGCATTTTAAAATCTTAAACCAACATTTATCATTCGTACTTAGAAAGGAAGAACCTAGGTTTGGAAAATCGATTTCGTAGCCCCCTATATGTTTCCTCATAACCCTCCCCCCTCCCTCCCCCTCTATACCCTCCTCCCCCCTCCCCCACTTCCCCCTCCGCCTCCCCTTCCATCCAACAACTATCACACCCTCACCTTCCCCCTCCCTCCCCAAAATACCCCCCCCCTTCCCTCCCCATACCCCTCTCCAACACCTACACCCCTCCCCCACTCCACCCCCTACCTCTCCATCCTCTCCCCCTCCTTTCTCAACCCGACTCACCATCCCTAACCTCCCCCTCTCCCATTACATACACTAACCCTCCCTATACCCCCTCTCCCCTCCCTCCCCCAACTCTCCCACCCTCCCCCTCCCCCTACCCCTCCTCTCCACCTGATACCTCTCCCTCCTCTCCCTCTCCCTCTCCCACCCTACCCCCATCCCCCTCTCTTGCCCCTCCTTCACCCTCCCTCGCCCAACTCTCCCCTCCTCCCGCTCCCCTCCGCCTCTCCCTCTCCCCACCCTCCTCGATCTCCCCATCTCCCTCTCCCCACCCTCCTCGATCTCCCCCTCTCCCTCTCCCCTCCCTCTCCCTCTCCCCACCCTCCTCGATCTCCCCATATGCCTCTCCCCCTCCCCACCCTCCCCGATATCCCCCTGTCGACATCTACCTCTCCCCACCCTCTTCCCCCCTCCGCTCCCTTCCCTCCCCCCCCCACTACCCCTCCCTCCCTCTCCCCCTCTTTTCCTTCCCCCTGTCTTCTCCCTCCATACCCTACCCATATTCTTCTCCCCTCCCTACAACCTCCCCCTCTCTATCCCCACGACTCCCTCTCTACATCCTCCATCCCATCCACCAACTCTCCCCCCTCCCCCTCCACTCCCTAACACTCCCTCTGCCCTACTACCCCCCTCCACCCCCTAACCCCCTCTCTATACCATAACACCCTCCCCTTCTCCACCCCATACCCCCCTCCCCCTCCCTTCTCCACCTCTCTCCCAATCCCTAACCTCCCCTTCTCCCACTCCCTCCTCTACCCCTCCCCCTCTCCCCCTCCCTCTCCCTCCACCTCCCACTCTCCTCCTCCCATCTCCCTCCCCTCCCCCTCCCCTTTCCCCCCCAGACTCTCCCTCCCCATCCCCTTCCCCCTCTCCCCCCAACTCTCCCTCCCCATTCCCTTCCCCCTCTCCCTCCCCCTCTCCACTCCCTACTTCTCCCCCCACCCCCTCCCCCCCCCACCCCCTCCCCCCTAACCCTATCCCTCTCCCCCTACTCGCCTCCCTCCCTCTCCCCCTTCTCCCTCTCACTTCTCCTTCCCCTTATCCTCCCCCTCTCCACCCCACCCCACCCCCCACCTCCTACCACTCTCTCTCCACCTCGATTCTCCCCCTCTCCCCCTCCCTACTCTCACCCTCTTCCCCCTCCCCTTCCCTTCCCCTTTCCCCCTCCCCCACCCTCCCCCTCTCCACACCCTACCCCCCTCCTCCTACCTGTCCCTCTCCCCCTCCCTTGTCCCCCACTCTCCCCATCCCTTCTCTCCCCATCTCCCTCCCTACCCTCTCTCCGTCCTCCTCCTCTCCCCCCCCCCTCCCTCCCCGTCTCCCTCCCCTCCCCCCCCCCCTCCCTCCCCGTCTCCATCCCCTACTTGTCCCTCCCCTTCCTCTCAACCCTACCCTCATCCTCTCCCTCTCCCCCTAATCCTTACCCCCCCTCTCCCCCTTCTCCCTCTCCCCGCTATCCCTACCCTCCCTCTCCCTCTCACTTCTCCTCCCCCTTCTTCTCCCCCTCTCCCCCCCTACCCCCCTCCTACCGCCCACCTCCTACCACTCTCTCTCCACCTCGATTCTCCCCCCTCTCCCTCTCCCTACTCTCACCCTCTCCCTCCCTTCCCTTCCCTTCCCCTTCCCCCTCCCTCCCCCTAGCTCTCCCCCCCTCTCCCTCTCACTTCTCCTCCCCATTCTTCTCCCCCTCTTCCCCCCTACCCCCCTCCTCCTACCACTCTCTCTCCACCTCGATTCTCCCCCCTCTCCCTCTCCCCACTCTCACCCTCTCCCTCCCTTTCCTTCCCTTCCCCCTCCCCCTATCCCTCTCCCTCTCCCTCTCCCTCCATCCCCCTCTCCACACCCTAGCTCCCTCCTCCTACCTAGCCCTCCTCTCCCCCTCCCTTGTCCCCCACTCTCCCCGTCCCTTCTCTCCCCGTCTCCACCCCCTCCCCCCCCTCCACCTCCTTTCTCTCCCCATATCCTTCCCTTCCCTCTCTCCCTCCTCCTCCTCACTACCCTCCACCCCTCCCTTATCCTCCCCATCCCTTCCCCCCTCCCCTTCCCCTCTCCCTCCTCTCCCTCCTCTCCCTTCTCCCACTCTCTACCCCTCCCATCTCTCCCCCATGCCCTCTCCCCCTCCACTCCCTTCCCTCTCTCCATCCTCCTCCTCGCTACCCTCCCCACCTCCCCCACCTTCCCCCCACTCTGTGTCCTCTCTTCATCCTCCTCCTTTCTACTCTTCCCCTCTCCATACCCATCCCCCTTCCCCCTCCCCCTCCTTCCACCCCCTACCCCCCTCCCCTCCCACACGACCACTTCGTCATTAGTTTTCACACATGCTAATCTCACATAATTAACTCTAGAACTTATAGTTTATAGTAACATTAATTTATATGTCACTTTAACAACATGTAAAAAATACACACCATTTAAACATTTAATTATATATAAATACATATTGGAATAAGGAAAAATACAATTAAAATTAAATAAATTTTTGTCTCATATTTATTATAATATCACATTTAAACCAAAAATAAAATATAATTTAAAATCACAACTAAATAATTTCATAAATCCTTTTCATTTTTAAATTTAAATTTATAATAAATTATTTATTTACTAATAATACATTTAAAAATTTAAAATACTAAAACTATTTAAAATATTGTCCTAAATTTAATATATATAAAAATAAATAAAATAATGGAAAAATTATAATGTAATAAAATTTCTTAATAATTTTTTCTTTTAATCTTAATAAAAATATAAAAATAAATTAAATCTTACATAAAATAACAATGAAATTTTAAAAATAAACTACGCAATTTTAAAAATTTCTAAATCTTAAAATATCTTAAACAAACTACTCAATTTTAAAAATTGATAATAGAGAAATAAAACTATTCAAACTACCATTAAAAATGTTAAAAAAATCAGTATAAATTAAAATTTAAAGAGAAAAAAAAACTACCACAAAGAATGAAATAAAGCAAGCGGTGTCATTTGTCATTTTATTGGTGTTATAAAAAAAAGCATATAGTAATTCATATACATTATAAAACCAAAGAACCCGACAGAGAAATACCTTATTTTATAACCGATGGTAAATATATATATGAGCTTCAGTGTGTGTTCTTTTTAGTTTGATAACTCTCCATCCGCCTCTTTGCTGTGTTGTCTTTCATTTTGGAAAGAAAAACAACCACCTACAAACCAATATGAAAGTAAATTTAAATTGAAGAACAAACAAATTAACTTTTTTAAAAATAAATAAAAAAATAGCAACCAAAATTTGAGAAAACATAAGCAACAAAGTGAAATAGGAAACCTTCCTGGCAGAGAAAGAGATATAAAAACCACCTGTAAAATGTTGGATGTTTGGATCGAACCATGCTTTAGCGCCGACTATGATCCCACAACCTTACCCACGACTTCTTCATTTGTTTTCAGCCATGCTAATGTTAACCCCACGTAGTTAACACTGCAACATATGGTTTATCCTGGTATTTGGGTGAAGATACTAAACCCAGCCAGAAAACTCTTTGCAAACCCAAACGTCGCGTGCATTTCTTTGGGATAACTGAGAATCTGAGGCAACTAAGGTCGTTCGAGGAGGCGGATTTCGTGGAGGATCGAATGCTGTACAGAATGGTACAGTACTGCATGTGTGCAATAAACATTTAGATCTCACACTTCCAACAGGATTATCGCTACTACGGGTATCTCTGTTGGATCAAGTCATGGTCACTTGTATATGGAAGTACAACACAGACACAGAACAATTTTTGCCTGGTAAAGGGATTGCTGACTCGTAGTTAGCGTTGTACAGCAATGGAGGAAGAGTCCGTCCGAGATGGTTTCAGATGAAACTTCTGGGGAGGAATTGATACGGTTTCAATTCCATATAGGATTCAGATTCAGATTATTATGCTTCGTCTTTGTATACTGTATCTGCCCATCAAATTCCACCTTCACATAAGGACTGGATGATCCCTTTCCATCCTTGGCCATCAGGTTCTTTGCGCGCAACATCTCCACAGTCACCGTTCTCCTCTTCATTCTTACAGGGCACACCTACCTCTGCTATCAAAACAAAGCATAGGACAACAGAGAAGGAATTGTTACAATTACTCTTCTGGACCAATCCCGATCTCTTCTTCAAGCCTATGTATGCTCTAATTTCACAATTTTGTTCCTGAAGATTATACAGTAAACTTTGAAATGAACAATTTAGAGACCGCCTAGAAATAATTTATCCCTACTAGCAAATATAAAAGTAAAGAAATCTTGCGAGAGAAAGATCAAAAAGAGCATACTGGGGATGCTCAGTCCTAAGAAACCAGACAAACTTATTTATAATATGTACCCATGCTATCGTCTTTACAGGATAGTGCCACATGGTCTGCAGTGCATAGAGATGTTAGGTCTGAGGGCTAGAATACAAACTAATTTATAATATGTACACCCATGCTCTGATGTTTACAGGATATTGCAACATGATATACACTGCTTAGAGATGTTAGGTTTACCAAAATACGCTGATACATACACCGTACCTAACCTCATCCTTTTGAGCCATGCCATTTGGGTGGAGTAAAACACAGCAAGAATGGAGCCCTGGTGGACAGCTGAGTATTCTGTCAAGGGAACCCTGGTGGACAGCTTTGTGTTCTGTCAACCCCACTACGGAAACAACGGTTAGGAAGCGGTCTGGGTAGGAGGCGCTCTGATATGAGCAATCTGAATTTATATTTTCAACCAATACCTTATTTTTTGCCTACTGGAAAACTAAGTCCATCCTATGCAGCCCTCAATAACATACTGAATAGTTACACCAAGAAAACAAAGGTTCATTCAAGATGCCCGGTGGGCGTGATTTATGAGCCATTCATGTATGTATATCGCGTAACAATGCATTGAATCTACCATGTGCACTGGGTATATTATTTATGGACACAGGCGTACACAGATCTAAACCTAAGGTCTGATAATGCACCCTAGAGGTGCATATGCATATCAGACCTAGGTTGTAATGGCTCTGCACTACTTATGTTTTGGATCCTTAAATATCACTCTGGGTTATGCGGCAAATCCATGTCAAATTTCGCAGAACACATATACAGCATTTCAATATCAATTTAACAATGAAATCTGCAATACCCAATCATAAGCTACTCTGCCCAGTGTCCAAAAAGTAAAAACTTACATATTTTCTTCTATTGAGTTTTCTGAATTGCGACCTGAATCCTGAATTCAAAGAGAAATTATCTGAATCTTGAATCCTGTAACCTGCGCTCAAAGATGGCTTCGGTCATGTTAGTTGGCGAGTGATTGATTTTTCAGCTTTCCACTTAACAGTTGCATGCTTTTTTCTGAAATTAAATGCGTCTGCGTCCGATCATTCATGTCAAAATCCCTCCCTGATCCCCTTCTCCATGTGGCTTATAATTTTCCCTCCTACTCTCCAATCTGAACAAGGCAAGAGGCGGAGAGGAAGTGGAGGCCTGGCTGAATGAACCGTAGTGATATATATAATTGACGAATCCATCGAGAATGCAAAGGCTTTTTCGTTCTCTCCATTGATGATCGATTGATGAATGGATCGATCCCGCGCTCCTCTTCCACGTTTATCATCCTCCAGACGCTCCTCTTCCACCACCTTAACGCGTCAACCACCCTTAATCCTCCACCACCACCTTCACACGTCTATCCACCCTCTGTATCTATAGTTGGCTTTGTAAATGGAAGTTGACGGTAGTCGAACTAATTTATTACTTCTAACAAATTTAGTATTTTTCTGTCCTCATACTCGAGTACTTCTCTCCACTTGCCTTTTGCTTTTGACGGTGACTGTTTTGATGGTGACTTATAGCGATGTGGACCTCACATTTATTTAACTAAATTAAATTAAATCCATTTGCACTGGAAATATGTCAGGCCAGCTGTATAGTTGTGTATTTCTTTTTACAAATGAATAAGCGTATGCAATTTTTACCTCAAACATAAAGATCTTTGTGCACATATAGTTAAGTAATCATTTTGAAATTTACATGACATAATATATTGTTAGCTATAGTTAAGAATAATTGTTTCAGTCATTAGAGAAAATATATTTCTTTTAATTTAAAATTTGTATTTACAAAATTTATTTTTCTCATTTCTAAAGTAAAATCGATCATTTTCTTAAGTATATTTCAAAAAATATTGTAAGATTAATTTTTTTATACACATTGTCTAAAAATTAAAAAGTTTGATTTATATTTTACTTAATTTTTAAATTAATTTAATTTCAAAAAAATGTTTCCAAAAATATTGCAAAACCAAGTTCGCCCACTTCGCCGTGCACAACATGACCGTTGAGCTTTCTACTTAACAATTGGATGCTTTTTCAGCTTTTCCATAACGGTTTGAAGCGATTTCGAATCCATGGTATTTACCAATGAAACGGATAGTTTATCCACTTTGTTAGGGAAGTCTTTTAATAGATTAAGATTGAAAGTGACTAACATTTTGGAACCTTTCTTGTCGGTAGTTTTTATTTATTTTTATTAAAGGTATATTTGTATTTGGATTTGAATTTTAAAGTCTTATTTGTATGTGAAGGTATGTTTATATTCAAAATTTGAAAATTAACCTAAATATTTAGTGGCCGTAATTTTTTATTATGATAGAATAATATATATAATAACTTATTTTTTATTAAAAAAAATAATTTAAAAGATATTTGAATACCTTAAAGTAGTTTGTTTATATATATATATATATATATATATATATATTCAAAATAAATAACTATGAATTTAATTTTAATTTTTTAAAAGTTATAATTAAAATTTAAAAACTATAACTTTTTAATTTTATATGATGATGATTATTATGTATATATATATGAAAACAATTAAATGTCATGAATTTAACTCTAATTTAATTATAACTTTTTAAAAACTCATAATAAAAAGTGTGAAGGCTACTACTACTACTTACTACTACTTCGTTTTTAAGTGTATATCAACTATATAACGGAACCTCAGTTTGAGCTTTGAAAATGTTTCGAACCAAAAAAAACTAAATGATTCGAAATCCCCTGCAGATGCCATTCTTCCTAGACCACGACGGGGATTACTTGTTTCCCGTTGAATGGCTTCCCTAGCTAATCTTCCTGGTAATGTAACATCCTATGCTTTAAATGACATAAAAAACACCCAGCTCGAAAACCTTACAAAGAAAGAACTTTTGAATCAGACAATCCTATCCACTCTGTAGACTTCCCCTAAATTGATAGACATAACTCGTATTTACTAAGCATCTCTACAATCATAATGAGCTATAAATGGATAGGAATTTGCAATATGGTCTCTCTGATACAGCTAAAAATACACTATTAAAGTCTATCTTCTGTAATATGTTATGTTTTGACATAAATGAGTAGTTAGAGCATACCTAGAGGGACATATCCAACTGAGCTAGCAATTGCAGAAATACTCTTTGTGCTCTTAGAAGGATCAACAATATTGCAAAGCTCAATGTCACCTATTTGTGGTCCTGTTAAACACTCCAGAGGAATTTTTTTGGCGATGAGATCGAGATGGAAGATTGGCTCTTGACACCCATGTAGAAAAGCCAAACCTTGTGCTACACCTATAGCAATGTTGTATCGAGATGGCCAATCCAATATAGAAACATTACTAGTGTGAAGGAAGTCTGAGAGGTTGGATTTATGAGAATATTCGTAGAAAGGTAAGCACAATCTATGTCTAGAACATGTGCCAACGGTGTCAGGTTATTGGGATGCCGTAGCCTCCCCCTCTTCTCCAGTTCTGCACCAAGCTTTCAGTAGTTTCCCGATTTGAAACTTCTGTCATTCCAGTTGAGCTTCTTCAGAGAATAACTAATGCCAAAAGGCATGACAGCTTTGTATTAGGTACTAAACTTGTTCTTTAGAAAGATGTTTGTGGAATCTAGAGTGGCTTCAACACCCTTTTCAAAGTCAATCCTTAGCCTGTGGATACTATCTGGATGAATGAAATGGACTTCAATCTTACGAGCTAGTTTCACTTCTAGCATTTGATTATCATCACGCTTAAAGTATCTGCATGCCATAATGAACAATGAAACTACCCCAATTGCAAAAACAACACTCGCAACAACAACTCCAATTAACAAAATCATCGAGACTCTTTTCTTTGTAGATATGGAAGCAACATAACCACAATGCTCAGTACAGAGATCAGGGTTTCCCGCATCACTAATATTCAACCCTTTTCTGAAAAATGGAAGGGTGCTATTTAATCTATTGTTTGACACGTTCAACAACGTAAGACTGATCATAAGTGTCAAAGAACTGGGATCATAAGAGAATTGCAGTTGAGATTGAGTTCAATTTTCAACTTTGTAAGGGATCCAATTTTTAGTGGAATTGTTCTATTTAGATTGTTTCCACCCAACTGGAGCTCTAACAAGGACTGACCATCTTGAAATCTGTATATTGCATAGCACATCAGTGAGCACATGTCCATTTCCTAGTTCATTCCCCACAACAGCAATATGAAATTGCTCAGATTGTGCCATAGCAAGCTACAACCCTATAACTCACTCTGAAGCTTGTGAGCATGGGCATTTATCACAACGTCCCCATACACACATATATATGTATTTAGGTGTGAAGGCTTATTTGATTCAAGGTATAAAATAGAGTATTAGCTATGAACAAAATAAAGTAAAGATACAACCTTTAAAATATTGTTTCATTCATTAAATATCAAGATTTATGCTTAGCTGCTAGCCCTTTAACATGTCATTGTAGTGACCAATTTTGCATGCAAAGGATAAGAATAAAAAAATAGAGGGAAAGGCCTCCAAATCTGTAAGATAGTGGATAGTGGTAAATAGAGACTTCAACTTCAAGTTGCTAAGCATAGATCGACAATATGGATCTATTAGTTGTGGGTACTAGGGAGGGTTAATTTCAAGATGCAAAACAAAGTCTTCCAATAGGTTTTAATGCATAAACAATAGTAGGAAAAGAGTGATGTTAAACACTTTTTAGTAGTTTGGATATATAGTTTTAAAGGCTTAAAAAATGATCTTCTTGTATGGAGGCAATACAAAGTATCTAGGTTTCTCAAAGAGTTGATATTGAAAATTCAAACCTTTACCTTGGCGCTACAGTCCTAATTAGGCTTGAATAAATGCCATGAATGTTGAAATAGAATGTTGGATAAAAATGATCTTAGAGGGAAGATTTAAATCATTTAAGATAACCTTAAAAGGAATGAAATACACCACTCAAATAGTCAAGTGGTAATGCCTTCCAAAATGGTACTTTTCTGCTACAAAGGAGGTTAAATGTGATATTTTAGGTTTCTTGTGAGGACTAAATATATCTCATAATGATGATTAGATCCACATCAAGTATTAAGGTTTATGGAATGATGTGTTAGATCCAAAAATGGCATCGAATTCCATTTATTTGAACCATACTAGCACTAATGGCTTTCTATGTCGTGTCTATTTGGATTGAACTCTGTATATTGCTTAGCACAGTAGTGAGCACACATCCATTTTCCAGTTCGTTCCCCACAACAACAATATGAAATTGATCAGATCGTGTCGTAGCAAGCTATAACCCGATATCTCACCCTGAATCTTGTGAGCATGGGCATTTATCACACCTACCCCATACACACATATACATCTATTTAATTTCTTCTTTTAATTGTGTGCTATATATTTTTTTCATTGTGCACAAAGATGTAAGCCTTCCTTCTCCCAATGATATGCACTGCTAATAAGCTACACACTGCTATAGACACACTGTCAACAAATGGCTAGAGATATGTTGAATGTATTGTTGAGTTTGAGCAGATCATTAAAGCAGAAGATATGTATATGTACATATTCACTTGTATTGTGAATGAGGACACTACGAAGTATCCGGATTGAACATACTTAAATTGAAGAATAGTGGGACACATTAATTGCTTAGTAGAACACAATGTATTCAAGTATTTTAGAAAAAAGAATCAATGATATTCAAGTATTTTTGGTATTAAAATTTTTAGACTAAATTTCTCTCCATATTGTTTGCAATTCGAACTTGTACTTAGTAACCATGATTTTTTCATGTCGTGGGAAAACCTTTCTATGAATTGACAATTTTCATCCACTCAGAATAAAGAGAATTTGGCCTTCATTTTGTTTGAGATCTGTCAAGAATATTTTTTCTTTGATATAATGATAGATAATAATAAGTAACATTGCAAAATCAAGTCACCGTAGGGATATTTGAGGGTGCTAGTTCCATTTCTACATTAAAAATAATGATGTCAACAATAAAAAATTTCCATTTTAACAAATGTTTTATGATTGATTTTGGTGATGACAAACCAGCTTTTGGAAAAACTAAAAATTGTAGAAGGTTTAGCTTTCTTCAATTTTCACAAAATTTTGAGTTGAATGTTTTTTATTTGTATAATAGTTTCTTTTGGAAAAATTTAGGATGGTGGAAAAATGGACACTATGCATTGAATTGTCATGTTATCCGAACCCAGGAGAAGCAACCATTGCTTACATTTTGTATAATAATGCTACAAATCAAGTGTTTTAGCGAAAAAGGGATGTCTACGGAAGGACTACAAACAATGAAGCATATTATATTGCTCACATTGAAGGTCTATAAATAGTGATAAAGCATGGAGCCAATGGCATAAGTGTCTCCATGAACTCTAAACTTGTATGCAACCAAATGAAAGGCACACACCAAGTCAGAAAGGAAAATTTAAAAATGTTTCATAGGGAAGGTAGAATCATTGCTTCCCAACTTGATTCCTTCACAATAAATCACCTTAGAAATATTGATAGGATGTCCAGTGATATGATGTTTGCGGCAATGACAACAATAGGGGGGGCGAGGAAAGATGATTTGGTATCAAGTTATATTCCATCAAACTTTTCAGATGGACATAGTTATAGTTCTTCTATATGTGTATGTTTTCTTTTTATATTTATTTTGGTGCCTCTAATGATATGGTTACGCCTATGAGAACCTCCGATGGCCTTTCTTATTTTGTAATCTTGATTTTTTTTAGTGATGAAATAAACATTGGTGTATTTTCTGGTGAAAATAGTTCCTTCATATCCTATATGATTTGACTGCGTGCAAATATTTTTTAATGCTTGGACATGTGGAATGATGTAATGGAATCCCATGGTATTTTGACTAGAAAACAAGTGCAAATATAGTAGTATAAATAAAAATATGGGAGCAATGAAGAGCATAAGTAGAGACATTAAGACACGTTGACAATATCAATATTGGAAAACTTTGAATCATACCCAAAAAGAACCTTAAATGTTGGAGTGTTTATGTTGGTTAGAAATTTTAATGATGGTATGGTCTTTACCATGTAGGACCAATAATCATTCCAGGAACTGAAAATACATTTTAGTTTTGATTTCATGAGTTAGTTTGATAAGAGTTATTACTTTAAACTTAGCCCCAATAGTTTGTGAAACAAAAAATATGAAAATGTTAGAGATAAATTTGATCAAGTTGATTTAGACTACCTATTTTGAATAGCTGCAAAAGGTACAAAGGATGGAATGCTTAATTTGATAGATTATCAAGGTGAATCCAATTGAATCCTCCCTTCAACATAAGGATGCACAAGGGTGATGGCATTATATAGTTGAAAGGTTGTGTAGGTGGGTTTGGTAGAATTCTACCTACCAAATTGAGACAATAGTATGGATCAACAATTAAGGAACCTAGGTATGGAGATGAAGAGAAGTTGAAGATATGAAATATAACCATGCCACCATCCTAGAGAGGTAGTGAGCAATGTAGTTCATCCTAGAGAATTAGTGAGCAATGCAGTTAGTTACCCAAGTGCCATTAGCAAGTCTTTACACGATAACCAATTCTATCCTTTGAGGAACTTATTCTCCTTACCAATAAAGACATGAAATCCTTTGCATTTATTTTGTTTCAAAATTGGTTAGAAAGTAGTCCCCCAAATAGATTTGTGTGCTCATTGAATAATGAATAACAAGGATCAAAAGAACTAATTGTGTGCATATGTATATTCCTCCCTTTTGCATCTGTTGTCTTCCACCAGAGTTAACCTCATGACGATGCTACTCAACTAGATGTGTTGTGGGCTTGATTGTATATGTAATTGATGATGGCATTAAGTATTGATTGTGACAACATTTTTTCCAAAATCGATATTAGATAATGATTGGAAGGGAATTTTCACCTATGTGCCTACAAATTGTACAGATAATGCCAAATTAGCATACCAATCTAGTTAGCATGGACTAATGCTGTCAAGTTATTTGGGATGTAAGTGTGGAGAACTTCTTAATAAGAACTATTATTTTAGTTCTGTGGAGAAGAGAGGGGCAAGGATTTTCTTTGGCTATTGTTAGATATATCCTATGTTATAATCATATTTTGCAACTTTTTTATGTTGTACAAGTAGTTTCAACCCTCTTTCTGAGTTTTTGAATTATATGAAGAATATATTCTTCACAGCTCACATGAAGAATTGAGAAAAAATAAAGTCCATCTTGCTTTGAATAGAGGTCTGGCATTTCTCCCACCAATTTTCACATGAAATTCCTTTGCATTTATCTAGATTTAAAATTGGTTAAAAGGCAGTCCCTTGAATCGATTAGTGTATTCATTGAATATCAAATAACAAGGATCAAATTTAATGATTTCCCAAGTTCATTCCTTTGACACACATTTTTTGTCTCTCACATGCATTTTTTTAACGAACAACAACACAATGATGGAGGATGTATCTTAATTATAAAATAATGTTAGAAACAACTTTACTTTAGAGTCTAAATAAAATTACATTCCAATTTTGTTTTCACAAATATTGGAGAAGCTGCTAGGGAAAAAATGAACCTGAATTCAACTTTTCATTATAGAATAAAAAGGAATAAAGTGAATTACATGATCATCTCAAGGATGAAATTTCATCTCCATACAGATAGTTATAGATTTGAAAGGAGATTATGTTGTGCTCCTCATGGTTGTCATGTTCAAGGAGAGTATCCTATGATCCTCAATGTTGGAAATGTAGTCACATTTATTATTTTGTTCATAGCTTGTCAAACTGATACCCTAAGAGATACAATAGAAACAATGAGGTATGTTACATATTGTAGCTGTCCCAATTATAATATACAACTTTCAGAAGTCCAAAAAATCATTACATGGATGAGCAGGAAGCCACTAAACCACCCCCACTGAAATTACTTGAATTTCCCCAGTATGCCTGAAAGAGAACACATTACATCCATCAATATCAACAAGAAACAAAATGCCATGAAGGTGATATGAGAAAAATATAAACATAAAATTAAATGAAATTTATCCCAAAACTATGTTGTGTTTTTCTGCATCTGCATTCCAAGAAAAGGCTTTGTATAAAACTAGAGTTCAATTACACTAACCCTTTCATTAGATTCTTTGAAATTGAAACTTTCTTGGTAACAACTTGGCCTTTGGAAACCTCTCTTGGCTTCCTATTTTCCTCCAACTTATTTTTTTCTTTCAATATAAGCATTTTGTAAGATGGAAATCATTTATAAAATAGTGAGTACGGTTTAATTACTTGTACATTCTAAGTTTTCCAGTGTTCACCCTTGATAATGGTAGTTCTCACTAGAGCTTGACTAGATCTTTCTGATTAGATATAGGTAGAGTTGCAACATGATGACATGTAAACTTTATTTCCATTTTTTGACAAGAGTTGAGCATACACAAAAGAATAGACACATCTGCTTGCATTGGGCATGTGAGTCTCTAGAAATGAAAGCTAGTGCTTGCATTGGGAATTTGAGTCTCTAGAAATGAAATCCATTTTAAGAATCGCATTTATTTAATCTTAAGATCAGGAAAATAGAAAACACTGGGCTTTGCATATGCCTGCCAAGTTAGGATGCACATTTCAAGCAAAACCTTATATCCATGTGCAACTTATGGATAGCTTGGGAATTAAAGCTAGTACCTGCCCCCAATGTATGGACTCAGACCTCCACCACCAATCAACCACTGCAAACTAGGGAAGACACATTTTGGTTCAGGTCTTCATTTCCAATCCACCAAAACCCCTAGCCCTGACGAGAGATGGCACATATAGATATGCAAAAGATCATTCAATGCAGAGTGTGAATGATGTTCAGTCATAGAGGAAGAATTGATGGCTTCTTGACAAGCTTGGGCTTTACCAAAAGTAAAGCTGATCCTAACCTTTACCTTAAGGTTATGGATGATACTATTATTATATGTGGATGGTGGATGATCTCTTTCTGATAGGGAATGAGAAACAGATCATGGAAAGCAAGAAGAATATAGCTACAGAATTTGAGATCAAATATCTCGGATTGATGCATTACTTCCTAGGATTGGAAGCATGAAAAGGCTTAGAAGGAATCTTTCTCAACTAGGGAAAGTATGCTGAGAAATCTTGAAAAGATTTGATGTGTTGGAATGGCCACCCCCATGGACTCCAACTTGAAGTTATTATTTGATGACTCATCAGAGTTAGTGGATGTGACTCTATACAGAAAGATTATTGGGTCACTGATGTATCTAACGAACACTAGGACATATATATGCTTTGCTGTGAAACACCTTGAGACGGTATCTAGTGGAACCTAGGCATTTTCACTTGATAGCAACAAAGCATGTGATGAGGTACCTAAAGGGTACAATAGACCTTGGTCTATGTTATCTTGGAGATCATGACTTCAGATTATATGGATACATAGATGATGACTAGGCATGAACTGTATCAGACAAGAAGAGTACATCAGGTGGATGTTATTGTCTTGGATCTGCCATGATCTCGTGGTTTAGCAGGAAGCAGTCCAGTGTGGCTCTCAGTACAGTTGAAGTGGAATATATAGCTGCTTGCTCTGCTAGTTGTGAAGTAGTATGGCTTCGAAAACTATTATCAGGACTATTTGACTTAGATATGGATCCCACTGTGATCATGTGTGAAAACCAGAGTTGTATCAAGATGACAGAGAATCCAGTGTTCCATGATAAGTCAAAGCACATAGAGATCCGATATTTCTATATACGGGATATGGTGCAGAAAGGAGCTATCAAGCTCGAGTATGTGAGCACAGATGAACAAATTGCTGATATATTGACCAAACCTCTGTCTCGAGTAAAGTTTGAGTATTTCCGAGACAATCTTCGTGTAGTTCAGAAGGACCCTCCTCGAAAGGGGGAGTGATGTGGTCATTAATGAGGAGATTGCCTGCATCGACAGTGAGGTTGATGATGTGGATACCTATATTTGTGATGTCGATGGGAAGGTCGATGCATGAAGTCCTTGGTGGACAGATGGGGATTGTATCTTCCTCGAACTTCGGTCATAGAATTGATCTGTAGACAGATGTCTTCGAGAATGAAGTCCTTGGTGGACAGATGGGGATTGTATCTTCCCCGGACTTCGGTCCCAGAATTGATCCGTAGACAGATGTCTCTGAAAATTGATGATAGGATTGCATTGTCCCTGGACCTTAGTTCAAAAGGTATGTGAGAGGATTGCATCGTCCGTGAACCTTTGGTTCAAAAGGTACGTGATAGGACTGCATCGTCCCTGGACCTCGGTTCAAAAGGTACGTGAGAGGACTGCATCGTCCGTGAACCTTTGGTTCAAAAGGTACGTGATAGGACTACATTGTCCCTGGAACTCGGTTCAAAAGGTACGTGAGAGGACTGCATCATCCGTGAACATTGGTTCAAAAGGTATGTGAGAGGACTGCATTGTCCATGAACATTGGTTCAAAAGGTACGTGAGAGGACTGCATCGTCCATGAACATTGGTTCAAAAGGTACGTGAGAGGACTGCATCATCCGTGAACAATGGTTCAAAAGGTACGTGAGAGGATTGCATCATCCATGAACAGTGGTTCAAAAGGTACGTGAGGACTGCATCATCCGTGAACATTGGTTCAAAAGGTACGTGAGAGGACCGCATCGTCCCTGAACATTTGGTTGAAAAGGTACGCGATTGGGATTGCATCGTCCCTAGACATGAGACTTGTCTTAAAGTGATAAGAATTGATCATCCTGGAACTTGATCTGGATTGTATCATCCATGGACCTATGTCCTAAAAGTGATCAGGATTGATCATCCTGTAATTGGATCGTGTGCATTGCAGAGTGTGCTACTATGATGATCGAGATGCTGTAGATCGAGATGATGATCGAGATGCTGTAGATCGAGATGATCCAGATGCTGTAGATCGAGGAGATGATCCAGATGCTGTAGATCGAGGAGATGATCCAGATGCTATAGATCGAGATGATGATCCAGATGCTATAGATCTAGGAGATGATCCAGATGCTGTAGATCGAGATGATGACGATGTTGATGATCGTATGTTGATGATGTTGCTTATCGTGATCGAGAGATCCAGATGATGTTGTTGATCAGAGGATCCGATGATGATAATGCTGTTCGAGTGCTGCAGAAGATGAAGACTCGGTACTGACGATGTTGATGTTCCAGTATTGAAGATCTTGAAGATGTTCCAGTAACTGCTTGAGTTACTGATGATGATGTATTGAATAAAGCTTCCAATGATTTATAGATGTATCATGTAGGATGTTGATGACTCCTTGCTCCTGCAGATGTTGTTATAATATCCTTCTCGTTAAGGGGGAGTGTTGAAATATTGTAACTTCTAAGAATATTATATTTGTACTTTATTATTCCGGAGATGTTTATTCCTCCGTGAAGACCTTATTGTATATCCGGAGATGTTTATTCCTCCGTCAGAATATGGTAACTTGGGTTATTAGACTTCCCTAGTGGGGGTCAGCCCTATATGTGTTATGTGGGTCAAAGGGTTATTAGACCACCCTAGAGGGGTCGGCCCAGTCAGTTGTAATGGGGTGTTTAACCCAGTGGTTAAGTTGGGGCTGACCTAGTTAATGTAAAAGACAAGTCGGAGATGTGTATAAATAGAGGAGGTGTGTTCCTCATTTAACAAACACTACACTCACTTGTGAATAGCGCATAGGTGAGGGAGAGGTATGCTATGGAGGAGAAGGATCTCATGGTTGTGGATTACATCTTTGTATTTGCTAGTCATCTATATTGAGGAAGCTTTGCTGGGTTTTCTTCCCCATGAGGGTTTCCCAGCATAAATCTGTGTCTCTTGTGTTTATGCTGTGCTTGTTGTTCTTTCAATGATCCTGTATATGCTATTATTGTGAAATGGAATGTAATACTGATATTTTCTATCTTAGCATATTGAATCTTAACACGTAACTGCGGTATGCTTTCGTTTGTATTTTGGCCGAATTATTCTTGTCACAACAACTTATTTTAATAATAATAATAATTTAATTTAATTTAATTTGAGGTCACATTCTAGCTAGGCACGTATGAGATTTTTTTGTTTGTGGGACAAGGGAGTTCTTCCATGCAATGGTTTGATTATTTAGTCTATAAAGGTGTACCTTCAACTATTTCACATTATTTAATAATATTCTTATAAGCAAAGTGAAGAAGAAAAAACACCCATACGGATAAAGTGTTCTCTCACTTCATACCAGATATGTTCAACTAATGGGCTTTTATCATTCTAATTTTTTTAAAAAGAATTGAATAAGAGAAGAAATATCATTTAAACAAAATGATAAGTAAATTAGCGTCTACAAATTTGTAACTAGTGGTTAATAAGGTAAGTTGTGACATGTTTTCCCCTAGTGGGTACCGTCAATCTCACTCTTACTTAAGTGCTTGAGGATGAGACTAGATATTCTAAACATTTTTTTTTGACTTAGAGTTAACTCAATCTGATGTCACTTTGATATAATGTTTTTGATAATCAGGCCCTCTATAAAGGTCCGATTTACATAGAGTGAAACACACAAATTCTGCCCACTTTACACTTAGTAATATCTTGGAATAGAGGAATTGTTTTTTTTTTGAGAATTTATTAAAAAAATAATAATTAAAAATTGTAACTACTCAATATAAAAATCCTATGATCATTATTATTTTTAAATATATTCAACAAAAAATTGTATCTCAAAAAATTTGATCCTTTTTGGTGCTTGATAGATGTGGGTTTAAGATGGATCTATGCTGGTTTTATTTTATGAGCTAGTAACATTATCATAAATTTACAGCTCGGTGGGTTAGCTTGAGTGGTTGAGAGCCATTTTTTTCAAGTAGGATGTCTAGGGGTCAAATACCTGGGTGGCTATGCATATATTGTAATAGGGCATCACTTAATGTCCTCATTGGGTTAGGCTTCGTTGTTCTCCGGATTTCAGGAGGGGGGTGTCAAATCCCTCGGTGGATATGCATAGATTGTAATAGGGCCTCACTCAATGTCCCCATCGAGTTAGACTCCACTATTATCCGTGCTGTTCTCCAAATTTCGAGGGGTTTTCCATTATGTGACAACATTCTCTATACAAAAACTCTCACCTTTGTAAATTTCAATAATCTTACTTACATCTTATAAATAATTTACATTATAAATATTTTTTCACAAAAATACCACATCAACTGAAACCCACAACTTACCAAAGTCCTACTAACCAAAGGAAGCTAAAATGACCAACTAAGCTAAAGGGGGATCCCAACACTAACCAATAGCCCATGGGATGACATTGGAACGAACCAAAAAGAATAATTCTCTATTTCAACAAAATGTGGGATATCTATGGCCCACCAGATATAAATAAAGGCTCAAAATAACATTTTAATTTTATTTGGTTTGCTCTGTGTTCGGAGTCTAGAGGCTACGTGGGTTTGTGAGATTGAGATCTAAAAAATGGTAGAAATACGGCAAAAAATAGTTTAAAATTGCAAGTGATCATCGGACATAGTACTTTTTCAGTTGGTGGTCACTTTCCTCAATATTGCATTCCCACCATTTGACACAAAAGAAGGCCAACAGAGCATAGCACGTCAGGATATTTGTTTCCAAGGAGAATTCTCAGGTGTGCCGAAAGAGATCGGCGGATTCGATCAATTGATCGCTTCTATTGATTCATAATTTGTTTTGGATTTGTTGTTTCGAGAGGCGGGTAAAATGAGTGAAGTATTTGAAGGATACGAGCGGCAATATTGCGAGCTCTCTGCAAATCTTTCAAGGAAATGCACCTTTGCGGCTCTTCTCAATGGAGATAAGAGGATCAATCATATGGTCCTTGCATCCCGTTATACAAATTATTAAATTTTGCTTTCAATTGATACAAACCCACATGGGAGAAAGATTGAACCTTGCACCTCTCCCCATCATTTGATTTTTTTTATCAATGCACCGTAGGATAATTCCCATATTGTCCTTTCCCTTGCCCTTGCACCTTCCACGTTTCTCTCTTTGTTTTGGTCAATTGGAAAAATAAAACTGATACTCTTGTTGCAATATCCATGTATATGAAGATACCCTAAATCTCCGGGACTGAGACCTAGGGTTTGATAACATTGAAATCTACCTTCCGTGTTATTGCGGTTGGTAAATTTATTGGGTAATCAAAATCTTGAACACTCGGTTTGCAAATAAACAACTCATGGTTTGTTGGATTTGCATCGTGAAAAGTTTCTCTGGCACAATGGATGAAGTCAAAGGATGTTTGGATCAGTTTCCTTTAGATTGTGTAAATCTTGTTTTATGGGAATTTAGAAATCAAAGAACACACAATTATTTTTATATATGTGTAGGAGCCTCTGCGTGGTTTGATTTATGTGCACAGCTCGCTCGGTAAATCTACTCGTAATAGTTTATTGTATCAATGCCCCATCACTGGAACTCCCCCTCTCCTCTGTTACAATGCACGATCTTATCAAAAGTGTTATTGTAGAAATTCTTGGATATATATATATATATATATATATATATATATATATATATATATATATATATATATATATATATATATATATATATATATATATAGTCCAACTCAAACCAATAATTATGGAGACCATAGTACTTCTCTCTATCTAGCTCACTACACAATGCAGTATTTCAAGCAACCACAACACTATATAATTGGAAGGCCTGATTATCTAATTTGCACCAATAAATCGACATAATAGAACACAGAACATCATCCAGGAACCCGATTCGATTATCAATTGGCCTGAAAGGAATGCTTACCTTTTTCCAGAATTGTCGTGGGCTTTCTTCTCAAATATTTTCAGAGTTGAGGCTAGTGTGTGTGAGGAGCCAAACCACATCCTGGGCACTGTCCTTGGGCTTGAGTCCTCACACCGATTATGCAACAAATGAAAAGTAGAATGAACTAGTCTCTGGTGTCTGTATACCTCCAATCTCGAGTTTTAAATCTAAAAATCCCAAATGCTCTCCACCTTTGCATCCTCATGGCTTCAAAATATTGAAGGTGCAGGGATGATGGAGTGTGTGAAGTCTGGGTGGGGTTGAATGCCCTGTCCCTTTGCATAATGGATATTTTGATGATCCTACTATGTGTCCCTTCCACCATGATGTCCCTTCCACCATGTATCAGAGTGTCGTTAGTCTTAAGGGGCCTGGTAGTCTTGAGATCCATGGTAGTTTTCCATGGAAATTTTGCAATTTGAAAGAGTTATAGTAGTTGTCCATAACTTTCATAGAGATACGTAGCACTAGTTGCTAGAGAAAATGTGTTCTTGTAAATAGATTTGGTGATACTTCTTCAATTACGAATTGGAGATTGATTTGTGCAATCCACTCCAACAAATATTGTGGCGTAATCATCTCAACATTGTGTGAGTTTTTTTTAATCTATAGAATTTGATCTACTTGTTCCATAGTGATCTATTCATAATTGAAAATGAACTCAGTATAATTGTAAATCAAATTATTGATAAGTTGTGCAGTTCTATTTTTTTGGATGCCAAATATTTTCTAGAATTCTATGCACATGAAGTGCTATGCACAAAAAATATATATTTTTTCTTACTACTACTTGGGACTGATTTGAACTTGATATCCTCCCACATGATCTACAACATCAACCAGTGATATGATTATTCCATAGATCAAGGCTTTTGGCATTTAAGTTCCGTGGAATAACTTTGTTTTTCTAGTGCAATCTGCTTATGCAAATACCCAGGATTTCAAATTAAAACAATAGTGTGGGAAACTACAGTCCAGAACAACCTCTGTGTAAATTCCTTCTAGCTTCTAGTTAACCAACTGAAACCAATAATTCAGGAGACCATAGTACTTCTCTCTATCTAGCCCATTGTACATTGCAGTATTTCAAGCAACCACGACACTATATAATTGGAAGGCCCTATTTTCTAATTTGCACCAATAAATCGACATAATAGAACACAGAACATCATCTAGGAACCTGATTCGATTATCAATTGGCCTAAAAGGAATGCTTACCTTTTTCTAGAATTGGCTTGGGATTTCTTCTCAAATATTTTTAGAGTTGAGGCTAGTATGTGTGAGGAGCCAAACCACGTCCTGGGTACTATCCTCGGGATTGAGTCATCACACCGATTATGCAACAAATGAAGGGTAGAATGAACCAGTCTCTGGTGTTTGTATACCTCCAATCTCGAGTTTTAAATCTAAAAATCCCAAATGCTCTCCACCTTTGCATCCTCATGGCTTCAAAATCTTGAAGCTGCAGGGATGATGGAGTGTGTGAAGTCTGGGTGGGGTTGAATGCCCTATCCCTTTGCATAATGGAGAGTTTGATGATCCTGCTATGTGTCCCTTCCACCCTGATCATAATTAAGTGGGTTAATACATTAGGGAATAGGGTGGAATACCAACACCCCATTTTTCATCATGTTTCCTTCAAGGAAATTTAGTAAAGCATGCTCTATATGGGATGGTGGTGGTTCATTCATCATTAACAATGAATCTTGGAATAATTGATGTATGGCAAAGCATAATCGCCCTAGATGTTGCTTTTCGTGCAAATATTTGAACCTGCGATGCACTCTAAGGAGACAGGAGAGGCTGCCCGCAGGTAACCAGGTATCCATTACCTATCTGCAAAACAAAGTTTCCAACCTGGACGGAGCTCAAAACAATGAGCATGCAAAATTATTAGAGATAGTGACATAACAGAAAACACAAATTAAGAAGCTTGAAGCTAATTGCAACATGTTATACCAACTAGTTCTTGGCCTTGCTAGGAACTCTGTCTGAGGCTACAAATCCAAGGATGTCTATTGGGTTCCAGAATCAACAAAAGAAGAAGAAACAGTCCAACAAGCCTCTGGAGATCTGGAGATGGAACTTGTAGACAAGGATCCCAAGTAAGCAATAGGAGACAAGCATGAAGCCCATAGTGGGCAGGATCTTTTCTGATTTCAGGTTCAATTATGTTTTGCAAGATACTTTTGTTATTAGGCCAAGGCCCAATATCTTAGGATATATACATGTAGGACTTTTTGTTGCAGTTCTAGACACCATAGAACAACTTAGTTTGTAGGGGATCAATTTTGAATTTCAGATCTTGTGAATGTTTGGCTCATGGAAATCCCTCCTCTATTTGTATCACTATGTTGTATGATGCAGCCGTATCGATTTTTTAATACAAATATTAACCATTTCCGTTTAAAAAAAAAACTTAGCTTAAAAGAGACAATACCCCACATATTATTTTGATATGGCCTCAAAATCCACTCTAGATAGACATCGAAGTTTCTCATTGCACTAAACATACAGTTCCAAAATAATCCTGGCACTGTCTCGTTAGCTCACTTGAAACCTTGAGGATCATATATTTGGTTTACCATCTCTCCTTTGTTACCATGACTTCTTTTGAAGCTGACAAAATCTGAAATAATTGGAAGAAAATCTATTGGCACAATCATAAAAGCCTACATAGAGATTGTTTATTTTGTGTTTCCTCTTCTCCCTTTTGTCCAAGCATCACAAAGTAGAAAGTATATGATATAACAAAATTAAAAAATGTAAAGAACCCTCACTGTCAAATGATATAACTCCAAGGTAGCCTATTTTAGTGATAAATTGTGTTATATAGCTAAGTTGTCTGCAAGAACACACATGTTTAATTTGAAGAAGGAAATGTACAAAAACCTAGAAGCTTCCAAGGGAAGAAACTACAAAACCCTGTAATAATTTTTAGAAATTGCATCATTATATAGAAAAATCCCCAAGCAGAGTGCTTAAATAACCACTCATTAAAAATAACATAAACCATTGTCAAATAAGTGGAAAATAAAAATAAAAATTGCGACCCACCTGTAAATTACAACTAATTAACATTACAATTTAAAGACTACTCACACCCACCCAAGTCAGTGACTCAGTATCATTTACCCTCCATACCAGACTTAATGATGAAGCAAGTATGATAATTTAATAAATGAACCAGCCCATGTTATTGAATATCACATACCTTTCTACCTGTTTCTTCCATAAGTCTCAAATTAATATTCTCTAGACTCGGGACTCATCCCATCTTTGCTCACATAGTAGCAATCTATGGAAAATTCCCTGTCTAGTCTGGCTGTGACAGAAACCAATGATCCTTTTGGTGTATACAGTTAGTTTGGTAAAAACTAATTAGCTAAGTAAAGGCTAATGACCAGTACCACCATCTTCCTCTCACAAAATTCTGTCAATCATCCCTTCTTATCTCCATAACCACCTCACTAGAGGCCACAAGAGATTTTCTGCGGTTGCATTTATCCACTACAGTCCATAGTTAACACACAAGTAAAGCCTGCATTATACTAGGATAATTTTTATCTTTTTGTGTTCACTAAGACTATTTCCACCTCGCACATTCCCTCTAGTTCCCTTTCACTTCCTGGGTAATTATTTTTGCTCCAATCTAATGAAAGGATTGAATAAAGAACACCTATATCAAAATAGCTTTTTTTTTTCTGATTTATTAATTCAATTTTACAGTCTGAAGATTGTGTTTGAAACAATAATGATAAAAGTTTATTCTTGAAAACGATAGTTTACCCAAGTATTCTATAGTCCAAAATATAGAGTTTATATCAAAATTCCACTTAGACAGAACAAGAAAACTTAGTTAGCTGGACTTTGAAAGATGGGATCATGTTCCTCTCACATAGGTGCTCTTTTACAAAAAAAAAAGAACCTTACATGTATGAAGACACTCGCATATTGTTGGAGCTTCTCTCAAGAGCTTGCAGCAGAGAGGGCAAGACAAGCGCTATTTCAGTTGATGCTTTTTGATGTTCACATAATCACCAGACATTGTCATTCCACTGTCTTGAATCTCTACGAGAACTCCTCAAGATCTACTGCATGCCCCAGTAAGGAAAAACCTTCACCTTTTGAAGCCTATGAATTCTAGCTTTCTAGCTTGTATACTCTGCTCTCATTGACTAGATTGGATTATCTGCGGCAAATTTACTTCTATCAACATTAAACTGGAAATTAATAAATACATTATGAAAATATGGAAGATTTGAAAAGGTAACAATGTGTTAAAAAAGAAAAGAGAAATTGATCCTCAAAATATATTAATAAGTATCAAGGAGTACCCAGTTTAACGTCTGTCAAGATAGAACTGGAAAATAAAAAGTACATTATGAAAATGTAAGGTGACAATGTGCTAAAAAGGAAAAGAGAAATGGATCGTCCAAAAAGATTAAAAAGTATCAGGGATATACCCAGTAAATATTGTCTTTTGATATGATTTTTAATTCATCAGTGATATGATTTCAATGTGCTCAGAATTTCAGTATTGTTAAGTAGAATTTTACCACAGACAATACCTATAGAGGCTATCTTGAGAACTTTGAGAAGCCATTGCTAGTATTGATCAGAAGGATGTAATGCATGAATATTGAAGATGACCAAACTTGTTGTCCCACCCCTAGAAATGGGTATATTGGATAATATTCTTGCCAATGTAAATGCAGTTGCCACATCCCCCTCCTCTTCCACACGCTCAAAAGAACCAGTAGGAAAGAATGGCAAAACCAGAGTAAAGGATGACACAAACATCCTTGGCAATGCATATATAACAGAAAGTTGCTAAAAAATAATAGGAGAAGAGTTAAAAGAAGCTAGGAATGTCCCATGATTGACTCAACCTTGTAGTTTAGAGCTATTCTTTTGGTTGAGTGTCCAACCAATGTCCCATGATTGTCACATTGAATAAATTTTTTTTTTTTGTTATCCAAAATGGAGGATCCAAGGAGCTATATTTTTCGCCATGATGTTGTCATTTGAAATTAAACCACATTATGCTCTGGTGGGCCACGATCATATCTTCCTGAAGGTGCAAAATAAAATTAGCTTTTCTATGACGGATTTTGTCCAGGGATACTTTTGTCCATCAATACCATTTTTGTTGAACTAAGGTCTTATATATATATATATATATATAATTTTTTTTTTTTTTCATGTACAATTCCTACAAGATCATACAACTGCCTCCAAAGTGGCAGGGTACATATTCTCCTTATTTGACAATTGAATGTTATTTTACAAAACACCCCAATGTAGTTTCATAACATACGCAAGAAAAAAAATGCACAGCCTCTTGAACTCAACTGCCTTCTGTAACTCAATGGGTGCGTATTATTTTTAAGATACCTCCATCAAAAAACACAACAACGAGGTTCAAAAGGGTCGTGAAATGATTACCAAACTTAGATTGGACCTTGGACCTTAAAGAGGGGACTACTGTTGGTATGTCTTGTATAAAATCTGTATGGACAACATGTGTAATCTAGGTCCAAGCTGGTGATCGATATTTCACAGGGTCTTGAGTGTGCCATGTTTAAATTAGCTTCGCAATAGAATGCAATCAAGTGAGCTTGACATTATAATGTTGGGCGCATTTTGAAAGCCTACTGTGTAGTCGTCCAGTGTTACTTGTATGTTCAATCCTTAACGTTAGTATTTGATCGTGTTTGGGATTTATATACTTGTTTCAGATGAAAGGATGCTTGATGGGTATATATTCATTCCCTTGTGTTTACCAATATATATTTCCTATTGACTGGGGCAGATAATTTTCTCCGCAACAGTTTCTGTGTCCCAGACAAGTTGGGCCTTCCATTCCACGTTCATTTTTCCATTCCATGTACTTGTTTTCATTGCAAGTAAACGATGCACAACTTGATCAAATTACTAATCTTAAACTGTAGCGGTGCACTTAACAGAGTAGCTTCTATTTTGCAACTCTTGCCTGTATGTACCATATATGTTTAAGGTAGAACTCTTAAACAAAAATACAAACATTAGCAATTCAAACATCTGCAATGCCATCCATATTGAGGAGCTGCTATTTATCCTCTAATCCTCGACCACACAAGCCAACTTATCTCAAACCACAGGACTCCTCCATCCACACGACAATTTCACTGGGACACAGTATGAAGAGAGAATCCTTTCACATGTTATAGTATTTGTTTTAGTTCTTTAAAAGCCTGTATTGTCCATTCTTCTAAAGCTGTTTGTTGTCTGTTGTTTCTTTTAGCTTACATTTTTCTAGAGTTCATAGGCACACTAGTATTTAACCGTTGCATCTTTGTCTAATCTATTTTACAAAGGCCAAGTATTTCCCACTAAACAAAAATAGAGAAACAGGCAGCAGCTCATATTTAAGAAAATATAAAACTTAGATGAAGAGAGAAGAAGAATGCATATAGCGTAGAATTTTTTTTCAAGATCCACAGCATAAAAAGAGGAAGAGAAGGAAGAAAGGTTCAAAAACCTAGAAACAATTCCAAGATACACAACATGGGAAGATACTAAAATAGGAAGAGTAAGAGTGCAGATATCTAAGAGATGCAAAATCATGCCCCAGCCTCTCATTCAAAGCCACAACATGCCATTTGATCTAATACTTGGCTGGTATGCATTAATAGTTATGCCAAGAGTGAATTTATGGAAATAGATTTAGATCCTTGGTAATGACATCCTTAACAGTGTGCTGTTGGCCAGCCTCATGCAACAACTCCAACACTCTCCTCATTGATGATCGATTGATGGGAAAAAAATGGTATAGAGAAGAGCTACTTTGAGGACTGCAACCATTTCTTCCTGCAAGCAATCTACAATTACTCTAGAATCCAATACATCCTGTAACCCATCATGCCGCTTCTCAATTCTGGTGCACACCCACTTCACAAGGTCTTTTCTCTCCTCAAAATCAGGAATGATTGGTTGCTTGCCTGTCACTAGCTCCAAAAGCACCACCCCAAAACTGTAGATGTCACTTTTCTCATTCACTTCCAAGGGTGTATGCATATTCTGAATCAATCAACAAAGTGATGAATTTGATTCAGGGATAACACCTCTGATTAGAAATTCTCTACTTCATTTGAATGACTTAGTAAATCTAAGTTGCTTCATGTTACTACAGATTTATACACAGGAGGTCTAGTTTTCTAAATTTGATAAATCAAAACCCTAGCTATAATCAATTAGGCCTATGATCTCCTTAACTACAAAGCTCTTAAGTATCTCAAGGGAACGAATGAAAATTCAGAAAGCGGGCCTGCTTACTGAAGATAGATACCGAGGTAAATTCCTCTATGGCTTCTGAGCCTCTATCTAAGTTCTAAAATACCTTGTATCTTTTCATGACTACATCTCTTGACAAAACAAATTCATGGTTCTCAAAATATACTTGATTTGACATAGCAAAAGCGGTTTGCAATCTGAAACACTAAAGCACGAAGTTTCAAGCCCAAACTTCTATTCCCTTCAAAAGCCTATAAGTTGTGAACACTGAATATTAAACTTGCCATGAACTGTAAAATACCTATGTGGGGATTCTCAATCCATGCTGAGAGTGTTTGATAAGCATAGAATTACCTTTGGACCTTAAACTCGGTCAACTCAAAATTACATTTAAAAAGAAAATTCATATAGGTGAATTGTTATGAAAATGCTTTGTATCAGCACCACTTGACAGCTGGGAAAGTTACACTCTAGGAGTCTAAGGATCCCTTCAAGGTTCCTATTGAATGGAAGCCACACATTTCAAATGCAAGTGCCACTTGAGGTCATAAGAGAATTTAAGATCTTAATACTCAACATTCTTTTTGGGTTATTGGAAGTGCTTCTGTAGACATAAGAGCACCTAGGGTGAGGGAAGCGGATTTTATTGCATGGATAGAACTAAGGTATGGAACTAAGTTACACTTATATTCCATCCACATTCCAAGTTGCACACATAGAGAATCTCTCACCAAAGCTCCATTACTACAAGATTACTGATCCAAGAAGTTCATTAAAATGAAAATTTATGAGAATTGATGAAGAATAAAGAAAATGAACCATCTATCATTGATTCATCTCTTCCACCACTTTAAGCTTCTCATGTTAATTCATATTGATTACATTGTTTTCTGGATTTAACCAATTCTAAAATGAAATATTTGTGATGTGCTCTTAATGATAACGTAGCAAATTAGTAATCGATCAAGCATAACAATTTGCAGAGTACACTAGAACTTTCTACAACATAGTGTATCCATTGAGTGACATAGATTTTTTTCTTTTGCTCTCATTATCTGGGCTTGAGATTTCTTATGCTACTTGATCTTCATAACTTGCACATGCATAACAATTGAGAGACAGGTGGTTTATATGGCATTTCTCACCCCAAAATATTTGTTAATCTGGACATTAATTTTCGGGTGCAATTCCCTATGTCAATGGGTGGACCCTTTTTAATTTATTGTTGTTACATACAAAGCAAGGTTAATTATGTAACAATCTGATAGGTAAGTATGTAACGTATTAATTATGTAACGTAACATATTAATCATCTGCTATGTAAGTAACGTAACCATCTGATAGGTAAGTATGTAACGTATTAAGTAACGTAACCATCTGATAGGTAAGTAACGTAACCATCTGATAGGTAAGTATGTAACGTATATCCTGTACCATATGGCTTATATGGAAACACTTGTATCTTTATCTAAAGGAGAATCCGTAAACATAGAATCCAAGGATAGAAGCTAATTCCTTCCACTCTAAAGGGTAATACAGTTTCTACAAGAAGGCGATTCCAACTTGTATACCCTGCGGGAATTAGTGCATGGATATATTTTATTTTGAACAGTGACTTTCTAAAGCCCAAATACTGCAAAATATCCAGTACCTATAAAACGATCCCCCAAAAAAACAAACAACATGAGCAGAGAGACTGAAGCAAACAACTATTATAAAAAAAACCGAACAAAGTTTACTCCAAGATAAGTTATATCATCCATGATAAATGTTGATGTCTTATTACCTTTAAGGTAATTTCTTTGACTTCATCTTCAGATATACGCCAACCACTTTCTACAAGATCTCCAAGAGACCTCCCATTAGCAATCTTTTGGACAATGTAAAAGACACGATCACTCTCTATTTCTACCTGTCAAACATACAACAAACCCTTTCATCAAAAGAATTGTAAACACATGTATCGTTAAAGTCACTATATGAGCTCATAGCAGGAGAGATGAAAGTGATGTTCTAGTGGTGACCCCATTGTCGATGTTCTGATGAAGGTGAACCCTATCTATATCAGCATCTGATCCATGTAATACTTTCTTCCTATGATCTCATGAATGGATTCTGAATAGAGATAGTTAAGGAAATAAATGAGAGGCCCAAACATGAGGAAAAGATCCATAGATTAACTTTTGCTCAAGTATCATGAGGTGAACTGTAAAAACAGATGAAGAAGAGCCTACTTCAATATGAATTCTTCAAGATTTATGAAGGAGATAAGATACCATAATTGTATTAATGTCCAACAAGTGACCATAAATAGGTGGAAGAGATTGATAGGTACATCAGAAACAATACATAGTGGGAGTGCAAGTGCGGCTCCTATAAAAGCATATTTATCCTCTGAGGTCAATGACCTAGAATCTAAAATCTATCTTCAAAGGAAAAAAAGAGGTAAGCAATGATGTATTTGTGGAAGGAAAAGGAAAGGCTTGTGCTGAACATAATGTTCAAAAATCCCATAACACTGATGCCCACATAAATCAGGGGGATTATAGACCAAAATGCTGTGGTGCTCTCTCTGTATTTTTTAAGGCTTTGGAAAGTTAGCGCAATCTGGGGCATTACATGTAGAAGATGTTTTGCTTTTGACATGAAAGGGTACCAATCTGGATCAGATGACAAGACTAAATGATATAGTGTCATAGACAAAGCTCAGTTGTCAAGACTGACAGGTGGGATATCTCTTCTCCAGGTAGTTTACTTGGAACAACTATGATTTCTACTTGGAAGTGCGCCATTGTTGGCAACATGTGTAAAACTTGAGAATTGTTGACACAGGTGAAACAATGTCCCAAGTTGACCTGTATTACATTGTTTACCAACTTTTGCGATGGGAAGGCAACCCAAGAGTTTCTTCATCAAGCACAAGAAGTCTAGTATGTGGTTTTGGAACCACTAAGATTGGTAATATGAATTTGGAACAACCAATCATGACTCTTATGTCTCTAAAAGTTATCATGGTTGAGATGTTATCCACATATTAAGCTTCTGGAAGTCCATAATAGCAGATATTTAGTTACAGTTTCTGATATGTCAGTAGTTAGTTTTACCCCATGCACGAGATCTACAGACCAAAGTCACACAACTTGAATTCAACAATGACTTGATAAATCAAAATAGATACTCAGCAACAACTTGGCAAAACGCAACAATAACTCAGATATGTTTAAAAAACCATAAAATATTTAGAATTTGGCAAGAAAAATCAGGGACCTTTTATATCGTGACAAATTCAAATCCATCATTTAGATATAAAATTAGACATAAGCTCGTGTAACTACTAAATACCAAACAGTGAAAATAACCATATTTTTAGGGGGATGTGGATTGGGTTTTCCAACTTGGTCTCATTGAGTTTTCCCATACAAAATGAATAGTCACCAAAGTCACTAAGCCAATCAAAAGTCACCTAGTATTGATGTTAAGTTTTAACCAACAATACTAAACAAGTTTGTCCAAGCTGGACACTTCTGGAACAAGACAAGCGGGCTCAGCAAAACTTTGAAAGTTTTTGCAGGTTATATTGCACTGCTAGACACTATACATTCATGAGGCTATCACTTTATTAGACTAATTATGTCCCAAGTTCCAATTTAACTAAGATAGATATAGATCAGAGATACTCTAGGCACTCTAGTTACATATACTAATCCTAATGTACTTGACATCTGGGATATTACAAATGTGTTAAAGGGAAATTTCACTTATTGGTTAATTCATTTCATTCTGATTTTATTACTACTGCTAAGTACCTTTCGTATATTATATTAAAGTGTGTTTGAAAGGCCTTATCTTTTATTAGTATCATCTTGTGATGCTGTAAGTATGGTAGATATTTGTTGATGAAAACTCAATCACTACTATACCTCTGCTTGACACAAATATTTCTGCTTTTAACCATCTCATTGGTTGCTATATTCATACAACCATAGAATCTCACTTGACAGAGTTCTTGGCATACTTCAGATCTGAGACATTCTAAAGGGTATATTGCTTTTATGTATTGTCTTCATATCTCTGTCATCATACTACAAACACTTGACACCAAGACTATCCTTGTTAATTTTATATAACAACCTCCTAATTCACTCATAAGTTGACATATGATATTGGTGTTTATGATCAAGGTAAGAAGAGCTATAAACCTATACTTTTTGATAGCCTAACATTCTAAAGAATTTTCATTTGAAGGTCATAAACGCATTTAGCATTTGTGATTGGTATTAGGTCATAGATACTTTGGACTCTGGACTGAAAGAGTCCCAAGTAACCTTGTAAAATTCACAGGAAAAATCGTCTAATCCAGGTGACTTCTGCTCAACCATAACCGACGAGGCCACTGTTAACTCATTTAGGGTCAATGACTGCACACTCACCCATTTTTGGGCTTTAGAAAGTCCATGAGGTACCACATCAAGACAAGTCTGCATGGCCACCATACATTCCTTAGTGAGGCCTTGACACTGAAACACCATTTTGTAGTGGCATACAAATTTCCCTTCAATATCCTCCTGTTCAATTGGCCTTCCATTAGGATATTTGATCTCAGAGATATTCTCCTTACCTTCTTTCAAGGTCAGTGTTCTAAAAAAATTCTTCATTGGCAGTTCTTTTATCATAGGGTTATATGGAAGTTGCTAGCTGACCTGCTCCAATGCTTCCTTGAAAACTTTATTATGCTTGTGCTGGATTGAGGTGACCTTTGGCCCATATATTCTCATGAAAGAGGTGGTAGAAGAAATGGCTCTTTGTCACCATATAATCCAGCCATCTCTTGCAGTTTTCCTTGGACAATTTAGGGAACTCTAATTCCTCAAGTGAGATACATTCATAATATACTTAATGCATGTGCACCTTGGATAATACCTAGGAATAGAGAAATATATAGGCTGAAGATCTGGGAATGTGGTTTCTCTAGAATCTTGATTGGCTAAGCTCCTCTACAGTTAATAAAAGACACATTCTCTTCGAAAAACATATCCTGTCAAGCTTTTTAAGGACTCTTTTGTTGCCCTTCGAAATTTGACCATGTAAACCAAAGCTCAGATAGCTCCTTAATTGATTGGGATCATACAACCCTAGCCTAGCTTTGAGGATGTTCTAGTTGTTATATTGCCAAAGGCAGGACTGTCATAACCTCGTAGATCATTGGGAAAAACTTTCATGTTCTCTTTGGGGGGACCATTATTCTCCTTATTGTGAATAACAACATTGCTGTAGATAACTGGAGTTGACTTTTGATAAAATGATCTGTCCTCAATCCCTAAGTGAGCCATTAAAGGATCTTAGAGGTCCTTTGGTCAGATATGATCCAGTAAAGGCCACCACATGTGATCAAAGACTCAGCTCCTATCTGGATCTGTGCGAAGACCTGCTTGCCTTTTTCTTGTCACTCACATTGACCAGAAAGAATAGGTAGGTGGTTGGTAGGTGGTGAGAGATGGTTTATTCTTATTACTCAAAATGAAACCCTGACTTATTGATAGGATTTTGTCTACCTTTATCATGGTTCTTTCATCCATATTAAGTTCACAAACAAAGGATCTATTTATGTACCATTCTTTCTAGCACAGGTCTTGGAACTTAAATGTGAATCTTTATGAAGTTATTGCAATTCTTTGGATTGTTCCTTTCATTAGCATTGGTTGCGTGCCATTTTCCAATTATTTTAATTTTTACATATTGCTCTTGTAGGTGATGTTCATGGCCATTATTCTGATCTTCTATGCCTTTTTGAATATGGTGGTTTAACACCAAAATCAAATTACTTATTCTTGGGAGATTATGTGGACTGGAGCAAACAAGGCCTACAAACAATATGTCTCCTCCTTGCTTACAAAATTAAATACCTAGAATTTTTTTTCCTTTTGAGGGGAAATCATGAATGTGCCTCAATCAATAACATATATGGCTTCTATGATGAATGCAAGTGCAGATTCAATGTTAGATTATGGAAACTTTTTATGGACTGTTTCAACTGTCTTCTAGTTTCTGCTGTTATAGGTGAAAAGATCCTATGCATGCATGGTGGTCTTTTACCCGAACTGAGTAATTTGGAACAAATAAGGAGCATATCTCGACCTGCAGATGTGCCAGATACAGGGTTGTTATGTGATCTTCTTTGGTCATACCCTAGCAGAGAAATTGAAGGCCGGGGGGTGAATGACTGAGGTGTTCCTTACAAATTTGGTCCCGACAGGGTGTCTTACCTTCTCCAAAAGCTTGATCTGGATCTCATATGTCGTGCACATCAGGTTATCTTATAATTTGATTTTTTCTTACTTATCTGTCTTCTTATTGTTGGAATATAAGTTCATGTGTAGTATGATGCTTTGAACAAAATATGGTTTCAAGAAACTGAAGGTACTATGAAAATATATTTTGATAATTATTTGCTTAAAAATTAAAAATAGTCACGATTAAATACCTGATGGGGTTCCTTTCTATGCAGGTGGTGGAGGATGGTTATGATTTTTTTGCTGATAGGCAGCTTGTTATAGTCTTCTCAGCTCCAAATTACTATGGTGAATTCAACAATTCCAGTGCAATGATGAGTGTTGATGAAACACTGATGTGCTCTTTCAAGATTCTTAAGCCAACAGAGAAAAAAGAACTGGTTATGGAAACTCTGATACACAAAGAGATGGGACTCCTCCTCATGGTAATAGGGTAAGTTCTCTTTAAACTTCATTGTTTTCTATTCGTATATGTTTTTTGAGGGTGGATTGAAAACAAAATGATGGCAAAGTATATCATCTTTGGTTCATTATTTTCTATCTCTTTCTTGTAAATGTGCAACTATAATTCTTCTATTTAAGATTAATTATGTCATTGTGCTGAGAAACCAACTCTTTTATGAAACTTTTGAGGTATGCAGGTTTCTATCAAATTGTGGTTTAAATGGATTGCGTCTTATTCTTAACATACATAATGTTTAGTGGCTTTTATTTATATTGCCATCTCTGTCTCTTGCGTCCGAGAACATCAAGTTTTTCATGATGGTAGGTTTGATGGAGGAATATTCACTGATATTTGTTTAGTTGTTTGATGAAGCAGTGTTTCTGACATTGTTTGAAGTCCGAGAAATATCTAGGGCTCATGACATGACATTTACTAATATTGAAAAAAGCAGTATTCACTATTTTGAATTTGAAGGTTTGTATGCTTGCTTGACTTTTTTGTTGCAAAGTAGAATATGTCTTTTTATATTTTGAACATGTATCCCATTAAAAACTTGATCCTGTCTTGTGACAATAACTAGGTAGACTCCATATTACTTCTAATCTCTAGACGACTTAGCTTCTGTATACATTTATGCTAGATGCAGGCCGCCAATTCATGAGTAGGATTGATTTGTTTGGTATTCATTCAAATATTTTTTTAATCATGATTTTTGTTGACTCATGGCTTCTGTTGTTGCTTTTATGCTATGGACATATTTATGCTTATGGGACCTTGATGGGTCATGATGAAAGTGCGATGTGAACTAGAAAGGGAGGCTTTGTTCTATGAAGCAAACATGAAGTCTATAGCCTTTGTATTTTTCCATATTTATGAGTTTGTAATGGTTTCAAATTCATGGAGACAAGGATGAAGTGTGGTATTTTTTCATTCTATCAAGTTCAGGGACTACTTTTACCAATCTGTATTGTTTCAAGGAAACTGTGATCAAGGGAAGCTAATTAATATGCGTTTCCTTTTCCTAATATTGTGTGGGATTTATTTCTTGACCCAGGATGTAATAGAATTGTTTTTTTCCCTTAATTCACTAAATATTTTTTTTCCTGATTTTTTTTTACCATTAAACCTAAGTTTCACATATGAAAATAGAAGGATACGGTTACAGTTTCTGGAATCGATAGTCTTGAAGGACTAGTACAAGGTAAGCCATTATGGATGTATAGTAACTTGGTAATCATTATTTTGTATGCTTGAATGATGCAAAATTTGTTTGAATATCATCATCTTCAAGCAATAACAACTTCTTAAAGGGTGCTATCTCAATGGTAGAGCATCTGCCTAATTATAGGCAGGAGATTGGTGGTTCGATTCCTCCGTACCCTATTATAAATTAGTGACTAAGAAAAAGATTAAATTCGCATATATACGACTATTAGTAGCTAATTTCCAATATATTATAGTGCGACTAACGTTTAGTCGTATTTAACTTAGTCATTAATATGTTATCATCTAGTAGTTTATTTAGTCGTATATTTGGTCATTGATTGTGACAATCAATGACTAAATCAATGATTAAATTAGTGACTAAATCAGTGAGTATCAATGACTAAATCAATGACTAACCCAGTGACTAAATCAGTGAGTATCAATGACTAAATCAGTGAATATCAATGACTAAATCAATGACTAATAAGTCAGTCAATTAATGACTAGTGAAATATGACTAGAGATAAGATAGTGGAAATCTGATACTATTAGTCACCGACTCAAAAATAGTCGTTTATAGTCGAATTTTAGTCATTAATTTCTCATTTTGTACTAGTGTTAGACCACTTTGGTGGGGTCGGTCCTGTATGAGTCATGTGGGTTAAAGGGTTATTAGACCACCCTAGTGGGGTCGGCCCAGTGACAAGTGGTAATGGGTTATTAGACTCTCCTAAGGGAGGTCGGCCCAGTTAGAGTAAAAGGAAAGTCAAGTCATTGTATAAATAGAGAGTGTGTGTCTCTCATTCTATTCATTCACTCACTCACTTTGCATTAGTGAGAGAGAGAAGGTGTGCGCACAAGTGGAAAAGGAGTAGTTTTTGCAGTCATCTATCTCTTGGGGTTTTATCTTTTTGATCATTGTATTGGTGCTCATTCTATCTCTGAGGAAGTTGCGGGGTTTTTCACCTTCTTGGTTTTCCCCGGTGAAATGCTTTGTGTCTCTTGTCTCTTGTCTCTTATGTTTGATATGTTGTACATGTTGTTCTTTTAGTTAAGATCCTATATAATATTGAATTAAATGATTAAAAAATAACATGGTATTAGAGCTGGCCTAAAGGAAGGCATTGTATGGCAATTATGACATTTGTTGCACTTGCGACAAATTGGAAGCTAGGGCTTGATATAGTAAAAACAAGTCATCGTGGCACTTTCTCTATAAATCCATTTTGGAGAAGGTTCAGGATATGAAACTTTTACAAGACAAAGATAACATCCCCATGTACCTTATGTCAAAAGGAAAGCCTCATATTTGTTGTAATTTGTGAGATATGATTCGTACAAGTTAGGGTTTCTGCCTCTTCCAGAATGCAGTCCTAAACAGGCGACCTACAAAAAAGATCATATCTCGGGATAGGAAGATACATATGGAATTACGTAAAAATTCATAGTTAGGGCACAGACTGTAGTTTCACAAGTCCGGGTTTCGGAGGTCGAAGTTGAAATAGTAACATGTGGCACTCCGTACAAGTTCACTAGACTGTTTCATCCCATAAACAGGTCACATTGCGACACTTCGCATATAACTCTCTCAAAGAATCCATTAGAGATCAAATATATGGGGTTGGAAGGATGATAGGTCATTCTACCATAGGAAGAATATTCAGACCCTGAGGATCCTAAATTTCATAGTTACACCAAAAACAATATGGCATATATTTCTGTCCAAACAGAATTGGATTCTGAGCACTTTCTTTCTTGGCTTGTCACTGCAGTGGGAAATTAGGGTTTCTGAAAAAGTTGAAATTTTTGGAATCTGAGACCATGGCTGAATGATCCTCAAGAAAACAAAAAATTTAGATACCAACATAAAACTTTTTGGTTGGGAATAACCCCGGGCTCCATCAAACCCTAGTTCAGGATTTTGATCAGAAAGGTGGAAAATTAGGGTTTCTGCAAAAGTTGAAAATTTTGAAATCTAAGACCACGGATGGATGCTCCTCAGAAAAATCAAAGTTTAGAGAACAAGATCAAAATTTTTGTCTGGGTAGAACCCAGGCCATTATCAATTCCTTGTTCGGGATTTTGACTAGAAAACCAGAAAACCAGAAATTGCAGATCCGAAAGTTTCAAAGGAAATTTTGAGGGGTCAATTTTTGGAGATTTCAAAATTGAAGTATACCAGCTTGATCAGCTCAGTAAGGTGCATCTTTCCATCCAATCAGAAGTTTGAAATTTAAAGTTTGAATTTTTAGGATTTCTCTATCAAACCCTAGCTAGCTCCAGATCCAGTTTCAGCAAATCAAAGTGGATTGGGTTAATCCTAGAAGAGAATGAATTGGACACCTGTATAAGTGAAGAAGTTCCAGTTCCAGAGGGAGATGAGGTTAAGTCCTTACATATGAAGATTATAAGTAATCCCGACAGGGTTATGACACTTATGATTGTACTAATGCGCTGTGGTGTTGTATGAGGATGATGTTGTCCTCTAACGTGAAAGGTACATCAAGAAAGACAATTCAAGTTCTAATTCAAGAACATATGACCATGGTGACATGAAGACAAAGACTCATCCATAGCCATTGATGACATAGAAGCCCTACTTACGAGGTATGTATAATTTGGTTCTACAATGCTTAACTTATGAGATATGCAGGTTACTAGCACAAGGGAACAAAGAAGACATTTTTTTGGGTATGTTAGACATTACTCACAAAAATGATAATTCAGGTATGTTTTTCCTATATCAAGTTAGAATCCTACCTTGTGTTAGGATATTATATAAGTATACTTTTGTATGATTGATAATGATTATTCATGAAGTTATAAGTTTGATTAATCATGGGTTTATGCATATTATGCTTCTTACTTTGATTGATGATATGACAAACTTGAAGAGTCCTATGGTCAAATAAGAATATGCATGAGTAAAAGAAGTACTCCCCGAAATATTGAATACTAACACTTGTGACAAATTACCTGTGTATGAAATGATCATGACCATACATGTTTAAGATTATTTAGAATCATAATGTTTTGATAGTATTGAGATTATACTAATGAATGTATGATTATGTATGAGATATTGAGGATGACACAATGATGACACTAGTGCACACTTAAGCATGCATAGTGGCCCAGGATGGATAGAAGTTCAAAGAAATATAATCATGATGATATCATAAAGGAATCAAATATCAAGAGGGAGCACACTCCAGGAAGCAAAGATCAAGAGGGAGCACACTCCAGTAGTTTTTGAAAGGAAGCAAAGATCGAGAGGGAGTCCACCCAACAACCAAAAAAAGATAAGTATTTGAATTGTTATATATATGATTACTTAAATGATGTTGTTTAGTCATGTACATACTTATGATTTAGGATGTATATTATGCATTTTAGAAAAGTTGCATTAATGAACAAGATACTACTAATATGCAAGTAATGGGTAAGTGGCCTATGGTACTGTACAACATCCCATTGCTACTTATCTAGAATGAAACCTCTTTGTTGACGTGTTGGGAGTTGTGCACACTCGTAACAATGTTCTGGTAGAGATGGAAGGCATCTAGAAAGTTACGGGATATGGATAAATGTTGTATTGAAGCATTGGCTAAGATAATTGCATGATTGTATGACATATGTCTTTATATGTAAGAATGTGTTCTGAAAACTATGAGAAGCTTCTAATCATGCAATTGAATTTGACTTGTAGGAAAGATCATGTACAATCACCTACAAAGGAAAGACAACAACATTTGTTCCAGCAACGAAGTTCAAGAAAACTACCTATTGAAGATATTGAAGAATCTGAAGTTCCCAGGATCAGGGATACAGTAATGGAAGGATGCCATGATTGAAGAATACTAGTCGATCATGAAGAATGATGTTTGGGATGTGGTACCGAGACCAGAAGGGAAGTCTGTTGTGACTTCCAAGTGGATCTACAATATCAAGCATGCTGTAGATGGCAGCATAGAGAAATACAAGGCAAGGTTTGTGGCTCGTGGCTTCTCCCAGAAAGAAGGGACAAATTATGAAGAGACCTTTGCACCTATAGCTAGATATACTTCCATCAGAAAAATACTTGCTTTGGCTGCAGTAATGAAGTGGAAGATACACCAGATGGATGTCAAGAAGGATTTCTTGAATGGTGTAGTCGAAGAGGAAGTGTAGGTGGAGCAACCACTCAGTTTTGAGACACATGAGAGGGAGTCATATGTGTGCAGATTGAAGAAAGCCTTGTATGGCTTGAAGCAAGCACCCAGGACTTGGTACGGCAGGATAGACAGCTTCCTGTCCAGTTTAGGCTTTACCAAGAGTAAAAAGGATTCCAACCTTTACTACAAGGTTGAGGAAGGAATTCCAGTAATACTCCTATTGTATGTGGATGACCTGTTTTTGACATGAGAGGATAGGTTGATTTCCGATACGAAGAGTAAACTTGATTCCGAGTTCAAGATGAATGATTTGGGTATGATGCATTACTTTCTAGGTATGGAAGTGTGGCAGAGTGCAGATGCAATCTTCCTTGGACAAGGGAAGTATGCAGTAGAGATCCTGAAGCGGTTCGGGATGATGGAATGCAAGGCCATGGCCACACCTATGGCATCAAACCTGAAGCTATTGAGTGCTGCTTCATCAAAGTTGGTTGATGCCACGATGTATCATCAGATGATTGGGTCCTTGATCTACCTAACGAACACGAGACCAAATATTTTCTTTGCGGTGAACACCTTGAGCCAGTTTCTGACAGATCCTAGACATGTTCACCTGATTGATGTAAAGCATATTATGAGGTACCTGAAGGGTACAATTGATTATGGGCTCAAGTATGATGCAAATCAAAAGTTTAACCTGGAGGGTTATGTTGATTCAGATTGGGCAGGTAGTGTTGCAGATAAGAAGAGCACTTCGGGTTGTTGCTTTAGTATGGGATCAGGTGTGATCTCTTTTTTTAGCAGGAAGCAATCCTGCATAGCACTGAGTACAGTCGAAGCAGAGTATGTCACAGCTTGTCCAACTAGTTGTGAGGCGGTATAGCTAAGGAAGCTATTGCCTGATTTATTTGATCTCCAATTGGATGCTACCTGTATCTTCTATGGCAACTAGAGTTGTGTGAAGTTGTCTGAGAACCCGGTGTTCCATGACAGGTCGAAGCATATCAAGATCAAATATCACTATATCAGGGATATGGTGCAGAGAGGAGTAGTGAAGCTCCAATATGTTGCGATAGATGAGCAGATTGTAGATGTGTTGACCAAACCACTAGCTAGAGTGAAGTTAGAGTACTTCAGAGAGAGGCTTGGTGTTCTTCAGATAGAAGATACTTCGAGGAGTAAGTGATGTGACACATTTGCAGGAGCCATTCCAAGCATGGTGGTAGGAGGATCCGTCCCATGGCTGTGGATGTAAGCGTTGTGTGATGAACATCAGGATGATGCTCCGGATGATGTTATGTATGATGATGATCAGGATGATCATGTGTGATGATATGCATCAGGTGGATTCTTTGCATGATCAGTTCGAACATGTGTGATGAGATGTTTGAACAATATGCTCAGGACAAGTGGGCTTCCTCTCAATTTGTGTATAACTTGCTACCCAAGGTTCGGAGCCTGTCGAAGTCAAATTTTTCTCTAGTGACTAGCTGGAATATAAAGGAGGGCACTCTGAATGTGGCAGTGGCTACACCTAGAAAATTAACTGAAGTGAAATATGTTTTGAAAAACATATCATCCCCTGATAAGGTCCAGTTACATAAACAGACCAGGGAAGTTATTTACCAGGACTATATACAGGAAGTATTGAGAGTCGAGAAGCTAGAGGGAATTGTTAGCAAGATGGATGTTCAATTGAAGCAGGAGAGGCTGGGAAGAAAAGCCCACCAGCAGCTGGTTAATAAATTACAGGTCGATTTGATTGCTAGTGATGGTGGTGGCAAGGCTACCAAAAAGTTGCTGACAGAGAAGGAAGGATTAATCCAAACATTGTAAAAGAAGGCAAAAGTCTCGAGCATTCAATTAATTCAGGCTCCCGAAGTGTCTGAATTAGAATAGGAGAAAGAGGCCCTAGCTAAAGAGCTCAGTGAAAGCCGAGCAGAGCTGTTGAAGTTAGCTGAGAAGAAAGCAGAATGGGAGAAAGAGAACCCGAGTTTGGAAAAGCAAGTTGAAGATTTGAAAGATAAATTGCCCGCATTAGGCACGCGACCATCCAAGATAAGTTAGGAGGTAGATGAAAATAGCACTGACATCCTTTCACGGGCTATGTCTTAGGTCAGTTTGAAAGAAGTAGAAATTAAGGAATTGAAGGAAAGGGCTAATAAACTAGAAGAGAAAAACATGCAAATGGAGGAAGAAATAAAGGGATTGCAGAGTAAAAATAAGGGACTGGTGGAAACAAATCAAAGGTTCATCCCCCAAGTAATTGGGAAAATCCCAATGTAGGGATGCAAACAATTGATCTGGGATATTATTATCGAGACAACCACCAGCCTCATGCCTTGTTTAACCTCCATAAGAGCTAGGGAGAAGGCGATAAGGTAAGCCTTAAAAAGCTGTACATCCACACGAGAAAATATAAGCTTAAGTCCAAAGGAAATAACTCAAGATGATATAGATTTTCTGAGGGTTTTACCAGAAGAGGAGTTGGCTACATTGGGAATCCGAAACAAAGTTGCAACGATCGCTTGGGCGAAGAAGACGCTAGGAAAATACACTCATGTGGAAAATATTGAGGCCCGCTGTGCAGCGGTGGCGGATCAGATCGTTGGTATAAAGAGCAAGTTCGAGGAAGTCTTCTAGAAGGGGCTACCCTCATTTTGGAATGAAGACAATGAGCTCATCCTCCACAATGACTACCAGAACCTGCTGTGCACAATAAAGATGAATCAAGAAAAGTTCCAAAGGCTAAGTCAAATTCTCACAGGAAAAATACTATTAGAAAAGCTTGCAGAGGATTTCGAGATTATGAACCTGCTAAAGAGCCTAAGTAAAGGAGTCCCAGTCATGTCCTATGAAGAGAATGTGGAGCTGAAAGTACTAGTGAAAGAAATGGTGTTGCATGAGAGCGTCACGACTGATCAATGGAACTATATGGAGAACTATGGGAATATGAAATACTCACCTCGTGTTTCTTGGTAACTGTTGTTTTTTATTTTCAAAGAATTGCTGTCATTTTCAAAGACTTCTGAGAAATTTTTATTTCTAAAGTGATTTGTAATATTTTTTGAGGCGGCTATTGGAAATAGCCAGCTGGTGAAACTACTTTACAATCTTTTGTTTTTGTATTAAAGTTAGTTGTCATTTAGTAAAAAGATTGGTAAATGTCAAATAAAACAGTTAGGCCTACTCAACCGTTTTTGATAGTGGCAAATGCGTCTTGATGAGGTGTTGTTTTTGTTGTAACTGTTTTCTGGTCCAAACGAGTCGGGAAAAGGGCCCTAGACAACTATATAGGCTATGTACTTGAAAGGAGAATGGTTGAAAACTTTTTGGAGATTAGTATATTCCTCTGTGTAATCTTTTGAGCTGTTTTGAATAAAGTTGGCAGAGCCGAGCAACTGTTTTGACAGGGATTCCTGTGTCATTGGTCTTACAGTCTGTTCATTCTCTTTTCCCATGTGAATTGTGTTTCTTTCTTTGTTAATCCATTTTTGTAATTGCTTATTCATGTTTGGTTCAGTGTAATATTTGAATGGAATTCATAGAGATTATGCTCTATTCAAATCATACCAAGCATTTCACAACCATTTTCTGCTAAAGTCGATATAGAATTCATGTTTACCATGCTTTATATTAATGGACTGTTCATTTCTCTTCTAAATCACCAACTAAAAGCTTTTTGACTGTGAGCTGGTGGCTACCTTGCCCCTATATGAATGTATCTGTAAAGTTTGTCAATGATGTTCATGTTTTGTTTAAATTGACTCCATTGGCCCAATATAGATCCACGTTATTTTCCAACCAACAATCTATAAAAATCGGTTCTAATAGAAGTTTGACCTTCTATGTATGTTATTGATTGAATATCTTGATGTGATGAATGATGGTATACATTTTCATTGTTGACGCCTTTGATTATTTCTAGTCTTTCATATGTTTGTAGAGAGAGCCCTCTCTGACTATGCTGGTTCAGTAGCATTATTCTAAAGTTGGTTAGTGGTTACCCCAACTTGCCCTCTCCCACAACCTAGAGGGTACAATTTGGGTGTTAACAAATTGGCGCTGTTGCTAGGGAACAATTTTCTTATCATCCCTGGGAGAACGACAAAGAAGTCCTAGTTTCGAAGAAAAGAGAAATTTCTATGGGCAAACATAGGTTTCCAGATTCCAATCGGGTTGTTTGTTTTTTCCCTGGCGACTCCACTCATTGACGATTAGATTTAAAGAATACTCCCTTGGAGAAGACCAACATACCAAAGTCCTAGTCTAAGAGAACTCTCAAAAGGAATCCTGGCCTCCAAGAAGATCCATACCCGAGGTAATCCTTTTTCAGAAATTTTTCTAGGTGTGGATAATCCAGAAAGTTTGCTCATACATAAGAGCATAAAAGAAAAGGCTAATGTTTCTAGTAGTGAAAGAGTTGTGTCTAAAGAAGAATCTCCTGTTTTTCAAGAGTTAGATATCGAGATAGACCTTGGGAGATTGTTACCAAGATCAAGATTTTAATCATATCTAAACCTAAGCGAAGTGGGTTTGAATGATACTAAGTTATACTTGCTAGATCCTATGTGGTGTTTGAAAGGTATTGCCAAAGCTGAAGGTGCCAAAATTAATTCTCAAATTCCCCAGCCTCATACCATAAACCTTGCAAATAATATTACCCAGAATATCCTTTAGAATATCATCCCTCAAGCCCAAAATCCACCGGCACTCATGGCTGCCAGATTTGCACCTTTAGTCCTACCAGCTGTTCTGCATGACCTCCCTAAAACCTATTCCCAAAGGATTGTCTCTTATGACAGGGAAGGAGAATATTCCACCAAAAAACATGTAGACAGATTTGAATATTTCGTTGATTTGGAGGAAGTGGATTTTGATGATGCTAAGATGAGGTTGTTTGCCCAGAGTTTGTTTGGAGAACCTAAGAAATGGTTCAGATAGTTTCCAAATGCTTCTATCCATGATTTTGCAGCCTTTAAGACATTGTTCTTAGAGAGATGGGAGACGATAAGAAGTCCTACCGTAGTCCTATCTCAGTATAATCATTTCAAGAAAGGAGGTTTTGAATTTGTGCATGATTTTTCTGCTAGGTTTATGAAGGCATACAATTCCATTCCTGATGATCTAAGGCCTTCAGAAGGCGCAACGAAGCTTCATTATGCAGATGCCTTTGGTGGAGATTTTTCATGTACATTGAGAGAAAGAAAATCGGCCTCCCTACTTGCTATGCTGAAAGATGCTACGGAAGTGGAGGCGAACATGATGGCTTTGGGAAAGATAAATGGTAAAACAGAAGCACACAAAAAGAAACAAGAGACCCAAGCCTCTACCTCCTCCTCTTCTAGTGATGTAAAGTTCGATACAATGATGAATGTTAGATTTTCAGAATTTACTTCAATATGATCTAGGATCTTTACTAAGAGAATAACATGTACAACATATCAATCATATCAATCACAACAAGCAAGCATAAGCAATCACATGATACAATAGACACACAGAGTTTCCGTGGGGAAAACCATAAAGGTGAAAAACCCCATAGCTTCCTCAGAGATAGATAGATCAATGATACAACCCAAGCACAGGAGATAATCCTCCTAGCAGCAGCTTCTCCTCCTACACTAGTGCGCCACTCTCTCATGAGTGCATAAGTGAGAAGTGAATGATCAAATAGAGTGCCTCCCGCACTCTATTTATACTTGACTTGACTTTCCTAATAACCTTTACTAGGTCGGCCTTAACTTAACCACATAACATAATGCTGATTGGGCCGACCCCCAATGGGGTGGTCTAATAACCCTTCGACCCACATGGCCGACCCCCAATAGGGTGGTCTAATAACCCTTTGAACCACATGACTTATATAGGGCCGACCCCAACAAGGTGGTCTAATAACCCATCAAGTATAATTTACGACACTTCCGTATAGAGGAATAATAAAATCTCTATAGGAATACAAACACTTCCGTATAAAGGAATAATAACATCTCTATAGGAATACAATATACATATATGAAATACATTCCGAAGTTACATATACATCAACACTCCCTCTTAAATAGGAAGGTATTTCTCGACATAGATCTTCTAGCACAAGTCTTCTTCTCTGGATCATCATCATCGATGCATCGTCCTTGAATCATCGTCATCGTCACTGCTGCTGCTATCTCAATCAATCTCTGAATCTACTCATCATAGGAATTTCTACAGAGCCAGTCCTTTTTCATACTGGATGTAGGCCCACCACCTGTAGGTCTTCATCATCACTGGCCATACTGTGGAATCCTCAGGACTTATTACGTAAGTCACAAAACCTCGAAAAAGCATCCCAGGCTGTTATGAGCACACAGCTCTACCTGTCGGATCTCCCAGGGTTGTATTATATGTGACCCCACCACAAAACCTCGAAAGAGCATCCCAGGCTGTTACGGGCACACAGCTCCGACCTATAAGATCTCCCAGGGCTGTATTATATGTGGTCACCATAAGACCTTGAAAGAGCATCCCAGGCTATTATGGGCACATAGCTCCGACCTATAGGATCTCCTAGGGTGGGATTATATGTGGTCATGGAAAAAATTCGAAAGAGCATCCCATGTTGTTACGGGTACACAACTCCAACCTATAGGATCTCCCAGGGATGGATTATATGCCATAGGACAAAACCTCGAAAGAGCATCCCAGGACTAATTACGAGCACACAGCTCAACCTATCGGATCTCCTAGGACTGGATTATATGTCCTCCAAAGCAAAACCTCGAAAGAGCGTTTTCCAGATATGCCAGGGCCACATTACATGCCATAGGCAAAACCTCGAAAGACTATCTGCAAACCTCCCAAGGATGGATTATATGCTTATCTGCACAACCTGTTCCACGGCCATAGAGTATCAACCTGATAATCATCATACATCATCCTGATGTACACATGATAATCCTGATCATCATCACTGCATCGTCTTGATGCATTTCATTTGGAGCAACATCTTGAAGCTCATCCATCATCCATGATCATCCTGATCATACAATGCATCCACCTAATGCATACACAGTATATTCCTGATACGTATCATCATACGTGATCTACCTGATCATACAATGTATCCACTTGATACATATACAAATACATGATCCACCTGATCATACCTGATACATATCAACATACATGATCTACCTGATCATATCTAGCATCCAACATGATGCATATACAAAGCAGTAACTAGAGCATCGTCATCTTCAGATCATCTCATCGTCCACGAAGCGCAGCCCAGATGCACATCATCCAACACTTACACCACCGACATGGGAGAACACATATACCACCATTTGGGGAAGGCTCTAGCCCTTACCTTTTTCACCATGGGAGAACACATCTACCACCATGTGAAAAATGGCTTCAGCCCTTACATCTACACCATGGGATAACACATCTACCACCATGTGAGAATGGCTCAACAATTACATCATGACCATGGGAGAACACATCAACCATGTCAGAAAATCTCATGTGCATCTACATCTTCCAGACTCATCACTTCCCTTTGGAAGGAACCTCGATTTGAAGTGCACCAAGCCTCTCTCTGAAGTACTCAAACTGCACTCTAGCCAACGGCTTGGTCAATACATCTGCAATATGCACATCTGTCGCAACATACAGGAGCTTCACTGCTCCTCTCTGCACCATATCCATGATATAGTGATATTTGATATCGATATGCTACGACCTATCATGGAACACCAGGTTCTCAGACAGCTTCACACAACTCTGGTTGTCACAAAAGATACTAGTAGCATCCAATGGGAGATCAAATAACTCAGACAGTAGCTTCCGAAGCCATACTGCCTCATAGCTAGCCGAACAAGCTGCAACATACTATGCTTCGGCTGTACTTAGTGCTACGCAGGACTACTTGCTGCTAAACCAAGAGATCACACCTGATCCCATACTGAAGCAGCACCCAGAAGTGCTCTTCCTATCTATAGCACTACCTGCCCAATCTGAATCAACATAACCCTCTATGTTAAACTTTTGATTTGCATCATACTTGAGCCCATAGTTAACCATACCCTTCAGGTACCTCAGAATATGCTTTACAGCAACCAGGTGAAGACCTCTGGGATCCGTCAGGAACTGGCTCAATGTGTTCTCCGCAAAGCAAATATCTGGTCTCGTGTTCGTCAGGTACATCAAGGACCCAATCATCTGACGACACACAGTGAAATCAACCGGATTAGATGAAGCATCACACAGAAGCTTCAGGTTCGATGCCATGGCCTTGCAGTCCATCATCCCGAACCTCTTTAGGATCTCTACTGCATACTTCCCTTGTCTAAGGAATATTCCATCTGCACTCTGCCACACCTCCATACCTAGAAAGTAGTGCATCATCCCCAAGTCCTTCATCTCAAACTCAGAAGCAAGCTTCCTCTTGGTATCAGCAATCAAACTATCATCACCTGTAACAAATAGGTCATCCACATACAAGAGTAGTATCACAGGATTGCCTTCCTCAACCTTGTAGTAAAGGTTGGAATCCGCTTTACTCTTGGTAAATCCAAAACTGGATAGAAAGCTGTCTATCCTACCATACCAAGTCCTAGGAGCTTGCTTCAAGCCATACAAGGCTTTCTTCAACATGCACACATATGACTCTTTATCATGTGTCTCAAAAAACTGAGTGGTTGCTCCACATACGCTTCCTCCTCGACTACACCATTCAAGAAAGTTGTCTTGACATCCATCTGGTGTATCTTCCATTTCATCACTGCGGCCAGAGCAAGTACTGATCTAATGGAAGTGTATCTGGCTACAGGAGCAAAAATCTCTTCATAGTCTATTCCTTCTTTCTGGGAGAAGCCATGAGCCACAAACTCTGTATTTCTCTATGCTGCCATCTGCATCATGCTTGATCTTATAGATCCACTTGGAAGTCATTACAGACTTCACTTCAGGTCTTGGGACTGCATCCCAAACATCTTCATGATCGACTGGTACTCCTCGATTATGGCATTCTTCCCAGATCCTGGGAACTTTAGTATCTTCAATATCTTCAATAGATAACTTTGTTGCTGAACAAATGTTGTAGTCCTTCTTTTGTAGGTGATGGTATACGATCTTTCCTACAAAACAAGTTAAATTGCATGATTAGAAACATCTCATAGTTTTCAGAACAAATTCTTACACAAAGAAATATGTCATACAGTCATGCAATTATCTTAGCTAATGCTTCAATACAACATTTATCCATATCCTGTAACTTTCTAGATGCCTTCCAATCTCTACCAGAACATTGTTAAGAGTGTGCACAACTCCTAACATGTCAGCAAAGAGGTTTCATTCTAGATAAGTAGCAATGGAATGTTGTACAATGCCATAGGCCACTTACCCATCACATGCAAATTAGTAGTATACTGTTCATTAATGCAATTATTCTAATATGCATAATGCACACCCTAAGTCTAGGAACATAAGCGTATACATCATTGAACAATATTATTTAAACAAACAAATATGCAAGAAATGAAAATTAAAATACTAATCTTTGTTTGGTTGTAGGGTTGACTCCCTGTTAGTCTTTGCTTCCATTCTGCAACTCCATTCTGACCTAGATTGTGAGAAGTGGTCAACTCCCTCTGAATATCTACATCCTTGTAGAAACTACTGGAGTGTGCTCCCTCTTGATCTTTGCTTCCTAGATTACCTGTCCTTGAACTTATATCCATCCTCGATCACTATGCATACTTACTAGTATCATCATTGTGTTATCCTTGAGATCTCATACATAATCATACATTCATTAGTATAATCTCAATACACAATAATCTTAAGCATGTATTGTCATGATCATTTCACATAGATAATATATCACAATTCTTTCATGCATATTCCTATTTTACCATAGGACCTTTTCTGGTTAGTCATATCACCAATCAAAGTAAGAAGCATGATATGCCTAAACCCATGATTACTAACTTCAATGAATAATCATAATCAATCGTGCCAAGTATACTTATAAGAGATCCTAACACAAGGTAGGATCTTATCTTGATATAGGAAAAACATACCTGGAATAGCATGTTAGCTAGCTATGTCTAACATACCCACATGATGTCTTCTTGTTCTCTTCAATGACTTGTGCTAGTAACCTACATGGATCATAAGTGTTAACACCCAAAAAGTGCTCACTACCTCATCTCCCTCATTACATGACTCATTTGTTCATATTTTCTACCATATTTGCCTCCAAAACCTTAAAAACCCATTAAAAAGCCTTCAAAAGGCCAAAAAACCATTAAAAAGCCTCCAAAAGGCCAAAACCTGTGATGTACCTGCAATAATTAATTAATGCAAATACACGAGATATCAGAAATAATAGAACAGAATCGCTTTTATATTGATCACGGGCCACTTCGAGGGGGCAACCTCCTTTGAGCAAGCTCAATACAATTAACTTCACGGTGCCTTCATAGGTCTCAACACACACTTATATACTAATTCTAGGCGCCCATACTATGGGTCGAAACCATGGGCCGTTACAAACTATGGATCAACAATACTACGGGCGACTTACAAAGCATATGCGCCAACAAGAATAACACAAACTATTGATCAACAAATACTATGGGACGACTTACAAAGCATATGCGTCCAATAACAACATACTAACAAAGTAAAGACATGGGTTCCTAACATCCCCTCCCCCTTGAAAAAAGCTTTGTCCTCAAAGCTTTAGATGTGGAAATTGTTGTTGAATCTGAAGGAGTGGTTCCCATGTAGCATCCTCTGGTTGCATGCCGTGCCACTGAATTAAGACCTCTGTGATAGAGCGAGAGCGAAGCTGACGCGTGCGCCGATTGAGGATGGCCTCTGGCTCCAAAAGGATGGATCCTTCATTATCCAGTTCGGGTAAAATCGTTTGGCCGCTGATGTTGGTGCCAAGAACTTTCTTCAGACAAGAGACATGAAAGACTGGATGAATGCGGGAAGAAGGAGGAAGTTCCAATTTATAAGCAACGGACCCAATCTTCTGAAGAATCCGATATGGCCCATAGAACTTTGGAGCGAGCTTATGACGTCCTTTGAGTTTCAAGGAGGACTGTTTGTACGGCTGGAGACGAAGAAAAACCATATCGCCGACTTGAAAGGTGCGCTATGAACGGTGCTGATCAGCTTGTTGCTTCATGCGATTCCTTGCCATGTGAAGATTGTCCCGCAAAATGAGAAGAATCTGATCTCGGTTGCGAAGGACCCTGTCAACTTCCTGAACTGGTGAACTGGTGGGAGTGTATGGAAGAAGAGCTGGAGGTGCCTGACCATAGACTGCTTCATATGGGGTCATTTTGGAGGCAGTGTGGTAAGAGGTATTGTACCACCATTCAGCGAGGGGAAGCCACTTTGCCCACTGATGTTGTTGTTCCGAGGTGAAGCAACGAAGATAAGTTTCCAAGCATTTATTAACAATTTCAGTCTGACCATCTGTTTGTGGGTGATACCCTGAACTCATCTTCAGTTTGGTGCCAGTGTGACGAAATAGTTCTGTCCAAAAATGACTAGTGAAAGTCGCATCACGATCCGAGACAATGGAAGAAGGGATGCCATGAAGACGAAAGATCTGGTCCATAAAAATTTGAGCGACGGAGGAGGCTGTATAGGGATGGCTGAGAGCACAAAAATGACTATATTTGGAGAGACGATCAACCACAACGAGAATCACTGTCTTTCCGCCAGATTTAGGGAGCCCTTCGATGAAATCCATAGAAATATCTGTCCAAATCCGTGTAGGTATGGGCAAGGGTTCAAGCAATCCTGGAAGGAGTGTTGTTTCACCCTTATTGCGCTGGCAGGTATCACATTCGGCCACCATCTGTTGAATTGTCCTTTTCATGCCTTGCCAAAAGAAGTTACGCCGTGCTCGTTCATATGTTTTGAGGAACCCAGAGTGCCCGGCTGATGGAGAAGCATGGAGTTCATAGAAGACAGCCTGTTGAAGATCTGTGCTCTGGGGAAGCACCAGACGACCCTTGTATCGCAGAAAAGCACCATCCCAAGAGTACTGTGGGACCGCAGAAGGATTGTTGGTCAAGCGCTGGATGATCTTGGGCATCAAATGTACGGGAAAGAGCATCTGCCACAATATTGTCTTTACCCTTCTTGTAAGTGATCTCATAGTCATAACCCATGAGTTTGCTAACCCATTTCTGTTGTGCCGGGGAGGAGACACGTTGGTCCAAGAAATATTTCAAACTCTGGTGATCAGTCTTGATGCAGAAATGATTCCCTAATAGGTATGGACGCCACTTCTGTACTGCATGCAAAATAGCCATCATTTCCTTCTCATAGGTAGAGGCAGCTAAATTCTTACCGGAAAGGGCTTTGCTGGTGAATGCAATGGGGTGTTCATCTTGAAGGAGAACAGCACCAAGTCCATTGCCGCAAGCATCACTCTCAATCGTGAAGGGCTTGGAAAAATCGGGCATAGCTAGCACAGGTGTAGTACACATAGCCTGTTTTAGTTTGTCAAATGCACACTGAGCAGCAGGTGTCCATGTAAAAGCATCTTTTTTCAATAGGGCAGTTAATGGAGCTGCAATCTTCCCATAATCCTTGACAAACTTGCGGTAGTAGCCAGTCAACCCCAAAAAACCACGAAGGCTCTTGAGTGTCTGAGGATGTGGCCAATTGTTCATGGCATCGATTTTGGCAGGATCCACGCGAACCCCTTATGCTGAGATAATGTGCCCGAGATACTCAACTTCCTTTTGTCCAAAAACACATTTAGACTGCTTGGCATGGAGATGATGGTCAGAGAAAAGTTGCATGACAAGATCCAGATGCTGGAGATGTTCATCCCATGTTTTACTGTAGATGAGGATATCATCAAAGAATACCAGAATGAATTTCCGCAAGTAGGGTCGAAATATTTTATTCATTAAGGCCTGGAATGTGGAAGGAGCATTAGTGAGGCCAAAGGGCATGACCAAAAACTCATAATGGCCATCATGTGTGCGGAAAGCTGTTTTAGGAATATCCTCCTCATGAACCCGAATTTGATGATACCCAGAACGAAGATCCAACTTGGAGAAAAAGTGAGCCCCATGAAGCTCATCAAGAAGCTCATCAACAACAGGAATTGGAAACTTATCCTTGATGGTGAGGTGATTGAGTGCTCGAAAGTCAATGCAGAGGCGCCATGACCCATCTTTTTTGCGGACAAGAATAACTGGAGAAGAAAAGGAACTAGTGCTTGGGCGAATAATACCTTGCTTCAATAAGTCCCGCACGAGCATTTCAATCTCTGTTTTTTGGTGAAATGGGTAGCGATAGGGCCTGATGTTGGGAGGAACGCTGCCAGGAAGGAGCTGAATACGATGGTCTTCTGGCCTGGAAGGTGGTAATCCCACTGGTTCAGCAAAGACACCTGTATATCGATTCAGAATTTGTTGTAGATCCAAATGAGTAGTGGAGACCGCGGATGGTTGCATCTGGATGGAACTGATCTGAGCGATGACACCATGTGAACTCTTCTTGAGGAGTTTCTCCATGCGATGTGAACTGATGATGCTGAGAGAACCTGGTTGTAATCCTGTCAATGTGTGTTTGTGTCCATTGAGGGAAAACTGCATCCAAAGTTCGGCAAAATCCCATAAGATAGGGCCGAGTGTGCGTAGCCATTGAGCGCCCAAAACCACATCACATCCGCCTAAGGGCAAGGCAAACATGTCAGAGCGCAGGATATAATCTCCCATAGAGATACGCACATTTCGACACTTCCCTTTGCAAGGTAGAGTGCCCCCATTGGCAATCATGACTTCAAAGTTGGAGCAAGGATGGATAAAACAATCAGCTTGTTTGGCGATCCGAGGGTCGATGAAATTATGAGTGCTACCAGAATCAATGAGGATTGTAAGAGGAAGCTTCTTGAAGTAACCCCTGACCCGCATTGTTTGGGGGGTGGTGATTCCCGCTAAAGCATGGAGAGATATCTCTGGCTGGTCATCCTGAGACGGAGGATCAATAGGCGGTTCCTGAATATCGACCAGGGCATCCAGTGTTTCTGGATCTTCGTCACCCATTTCGGAGGCAGGCGGAGACTCCACATCCAGGAGATAGAGCTTTTGTTGAACACATCTATGTCCCCGAGTGAATTTCTCATCACAATTATAGCAAAGACCCTTTTCTCTGCGTGCTTGCATCTCTGTTTCAGACAAACGCTTGATAGGAGTCGGTCGAGGAGCCTGCGGTATAGGTGGTCGCTGTGACCCCATATTTCGGAATGGAACAAAAGGGGGCTTGAAGCGTTGTTGAGCTGTAATCTTGTCTTCTGCCAATTTAGCCAACCCGAGTGCTTCCATCATTGTGTTGGGACAGAACATTTTGACCTTAGAGCGGATGGCGTCCTTTAGACCACTGATAAAACAACTCCGGTAAAATTCATCAGACAATCCTTCGGTGTGGTTGGCTAGATTCTCAAATTCGGTTTGATACTCTCTCACAGTGCCAGTTTGGCGAAGTTTAGTGAGGGCTCCTGTGAAGTCATCAAAAGCACTAGGACCAAATCGTTGCAAAAGGAGCTGGCAAAAGTTTGGCCAGTTGGGCTCTGGATGAGCCTTAATGTACCAACGGTACCATTGAAGAGCTTCCTGTTCCAAATGAAAGGATGCCAACGGAACTTTGTTGACATCAAAAGTATTATGCAGACTGAAATACTGTTCTGCCCGATAGATCCATCCAGTTGGATCGGTACCATTGAAGCGAGGAAAATCAAGCTTCGGCCCACGGAAATTGCTGGAAGAAGAGAACCCATTGTCTACTGAAGACTCGGACTGCCGTTTGTTGTTCATAGCTGAATGTTCAAGATGGAGACCAAGAAATTTTTCATCAAGATCCTGGAGTTTGGCTTGGATGGCTGCAAGGGCTTCCTCCATGGTTTTTGCTCCTGCACGGGTGACAACCATAACCAGGGATTTTTTTTTTTTTTTTTTTTTTTTTTTTTTTTTTTTTGGACTGGGTAGGAAAACACAAACAGGAACTACTTCAGTAAAGGAAAATTTGGATTTGGGAAAAAATCAGAAGGGTAATTGGGGTTTGACTCGTTTTTTGGACACTGTTGGATAGACAGGGAAGCAAAAATGAGGATTTCAGAAGCGGGGTGAAAGGATGGGAAAATTTGGCAGAGGGGAACAAAGAAGCAGAATTCAAAAAGGAACTCTGTGGTAAAAATTGAAGGTGATTGGGTGAAATCTGAGGAAGTTATGGCAAACCCTAAAAATAGACAAATGTGAGATTTCGGGTTGTAGGAAGGGGAATTGAGGATAGGGTCCTCAGGGATGAAATATGCAGAATGGAATGACAGGGGTTCCCTGAAATTTTCAAGGAAAACAGAGGTAAAACAAGGGAGATATGGAGAAAAAACTGAATTTTATACTCACTTCTTCTTTTTTTTTTTTTTTTTTTTTTTTTTTTTTTTTTTATTTTCAGACCGGAGCGGCTACGGCTCGATGTTTTTTTTTTTTTTTTTTTTTTTTTTTTTTTTTTTTTTCAGACCGGAGCGGCTACGGCTCGATGTTTTTTTTTTTTTATTTTTTATTTTTTTTTATTTTTAACAGACTGGAGCGGCTACGGCTCCGAAGGAATCTGGAACAACGCCGACCTGCTGGATCTGGAACGGCTTGCAAAATGGATCTGAAACGGCGCAGCAGTGATCGACAATAGTTCAACTGAAAGTAGATATGGACCCCAGGTATGTGCGGCTTCCTAACAGTTCAGGGTTTTCACTCGGCCACCAATGCTGTCTGACGGCTTGCGTATTGGGGCAATACCCCTCACTCCACGGCTCAGGTAAAACTGATAACCGCTTTGCCACAAACGACAGCTCTTGGTTTACCTCACGGGTGGGAACTAGTCAATCAGGTAGGGGTCGTTGCCCTTTTCGCTGGCAGGTCCTCTCAATGGGCCAGCTACTTCGGGGTTCCTGTGGTACTCCTCACAATGAGTTTTAGGGCTTATGCCCAAGTACTTCCCACAGTTAAGCGGATAGGGATTATTCCCAAATCCGAACCTGCAACAGATGCGGAAAAAAAAATTTTGGCAGAAATTTCACCCAGCGAGCCCAAGAAAGTGCTCTGATACCAGATGTGATGTACCTGCAATAATTAATTAATGCAAATACACGAGATATCAGAAATAATAGAACAGAATCGCTTTTATATTGATCACGGGCCACTTCGAGGGGGCAACCTCCTTTGAGCAAGCTCAATACAATTAACTTCACGGTGCCTTCATAGGTCTCAACACACACTTATATACTAATTCTAGGCGCCCATACTATGGGTCGAAACCATGGGCCGTTACAAACTATGGATCAACAATACTACGGGCGACTTACAAAGCATATGCGCCAACAAGAATAACACAAACTATTGATCAACAAATACTATGGGACGACTTACAAAGCATATGCGTCCAATAACAACATACTAACAAAGTAAAGACATGGGTTCCTAACAAAACCCCCTTTCCCCCCCTAAAATAATGCAAATTCCTCCAAGAATAGCAAAAACCCTCTAAAAAGAGAATAAAAAATACAAAAAAGAGGAAAAAGAGGGAAAAAAGGAAGCAAAAACCCTATACAGCTAACCTAAACCATATCGTGCCCAAAACCATAGGTCAACACTCCACCACTAAAAACCTATAAATAGGTGATGGAGGCTCCCCATTTTTCATCCACAATCATCCATATCCTTACTCTGCCAAAATCACTCCTGAAACCCTAGCTCACCCTTTTGAGCTATTTTCACATTTGAGTGCCCCTTTGGCCCATTTCCAAAATTCTTTGGAGAAGGAGAAAGGAACAACACTGGATCTTGGAAGCAACCCTCTTGGACTGCTGCAAGGGCTTCATCAACCTCTACACCTGAGGTAATTTTTAATACAAAAAAGAGAAATCTTTTGCCATATTTTCATGTTTTCTTATTTATGTTAATGCTCATGCTAGGTTAAATTTCATATTGTTTTACTGCTTTTATTTACTGTTTATTGAACTGCTACTAAGGAGGCCCTTCTCCTTAGTAGGTGCTCATTTGCACAAGCTAGGGTGAAAACCCTAGCTACAGTTTTGGCGACTCCCCTAGTGTTACTTTGAATTTTTGGTTATAGTTTTAAATGTTTTAATTTTCTGAAATATTTTTTTGTTTTTCCTTTCGGCTGTCCCTTTCGGCTGCCGTAAACCGAGTCTTTTGTCCCCGCAGTTGCGATCCGACCGTGTCTTCTAGACTATTACCTGTGATTCGATCATGGCTCTCAGACTGTTTCCCGCGATCTACCAACGGTTTTCAGTCTGTTACCTGCGATTTGACTGTGGCTCTTAGCCTATTCCGTGCGGTCCGATCGTAGCTGTTCACCCCTTTTCCCGCGGTCCACCTGCGGCTTTCATCCCTTTTCCTACTATCCGCCTGTGACTTTCGGCCTTTTTCCTGCGGTCCGCCTACGGCTTTCAGCCATTTTCCTGCTATCCGCCTACGACTTTCGACCTTTTTCCCATGGTCCGCCTGCGGCTTTCAACCATTTTCCTGCTATCCGCCTGCGACTTTCGACCTTTTTTCCGTGGTCCGCCTACGTCTTTCAGCCATATTCCCGCAATCTGCCCGCGACTATTGACCTGTTTCTCACGGTCCGACTGCACAGATTTGCCATAGACCCGCGGTCTATTTTCTGTAATTTTTCCCTGTTTGAACCCAGTACTTTGCTACAATATTTTCTGCACCTGCACAGTCATCTGTCCTATCTGCAGCCTTACTTCCCTACAACCTATTTTCTACAGTATTATTTCTGTTCCATTTACATAATTTTTTAAATTTTAGCATTTTAATTGAAAAGAGAAAATTTTGCATTTCAAAGTTTAATTTTTGCATTGTTGTTTTTAGTTAGAAAGTTTCCCACCCCGTGGCACTTTTACTTGGGTTCATCATCTCACACGCACACACTCTGTCACCTAATTCAAGTGAGCCCCAAAATACTACTTAACACAACCAACATTCTAACCCCACTTGGGGAACACATAAGAATCTTGTAGTTAGGTAGGATTGGGGGGATAGGCATCCAAATAACACCCCTCGGTTTCTTACACTTGAGACATAGTTGTTGTCCATTAGGGAACCAAAATCCCCTAGTACTTTTTGGCATGGTCACAACCAGTTTATCAAAGGGCCTCTCCCCTAGGAGGGTTGAAGGATACCTTAAGGATACCTTTCGTAGTTCTCGGTGTATCACCCGTATGGGGATACAACGACGATAGAACCAAACTACAGATTCACCTTTTCTGAACGTGTCATGAACGAGGTATCTTATTTGCCTTTCTTCTAGGATTGACTACCCGGTGTCTCTCCCGGTAGGGGGATATCTTTAACCACTTGGCTCTACTATCAATATTGTCTGACTTGGATTTCATCACCTTGCAGAGGATATGTCTGGTTGAGTCAGAATACTATTTAGCTAGGTGTTTGCATGCTCCCTTACGTCCTTTTGGTCTAGTGCATCCACCATTTTTTTTTTATAGGAAACCTACTGCTTGTTGGTATTCTCACCATTTCTGTTGATACTCCACTTATTGTAGCATAGCTGTTACAGTAAGTGTTTTGAGTTGGTTGTTGGCTTGGGTGCCATATTTTTTGTGCTCTTCTTCTGCACACTCGGTTGCATTAGGGTTTTTGAACTGTTTTTCACTCAACACAACCCCTATATACTTGACACCATTTGTCACCATTGAGTCCCCGAGACATTCTCGGTGCCTCCGGGGCGAGCTCCCACAACACTGTTCACTTGACATCACCCGTCATAGACGTAGATCTTCATCACTTGATACCACTCATCATAGATCTCGAGCTTTGTCACTTGACTCCACTCATCAATGGCATAGAACTCCGTCACCCGATCTAGACGCCCCTTATTTTACCTCTGATTCTGAGGCAGAGTTCGAGACCCCCACTTACACTACACCAACCAGCCCCATGGGTAGCATGACTTCAAACCCTTTCTTTGTAGGGACCATTGGTGGAGTATCCACCACCACACCAGCTACCACACCCGCTTTGGGTATGCCCTCGATGGGGCCCACATATACCATTTCGATCACTGTACCCATTCCAGTAGCTAGCATACCCATCCCAACTCCATCAGTGACTCACACTACCCTTGGTGGTGAAGGACCGTCCCATACCACTTTTGTTCCTCCACCTGGGGGAAACATCCCAAACCCAGCCCCTCCACTCGGGGGCATTGGCCCCAACATGGTCACAACCACTAGTATGTCACATCCTTCTACTTGTTTGCCATTCATGGCTAGTCTCAACCTTCCTGACCTGGCTAGACTGACTAACGATCCCATTAGACACGACCCTACGTGGCCTCACATGCCCACCAAGCTCCCCTATGACATCCCTAAGTTTGAGGGCAAGGCAGGTGAGGACCCCTAGAACCATATTATGTCTTTCCATCTGTGGTTTTCCTCCAAATCCATAGTGGATGACTCTGTCCACCTCTGTCTGTTACAGCGCACCCTCACTGGCTCTGCAGTTAAGTGGTACATCGAGCAACCCCATGGGACCCATGCCACCTTTACTTCCCTTACCTCTACTTTCCTACAGTTCTTTCAGTTACTTGTCTGCTATGACGCGGGAGTTGAGATCCTACTGTCTTGCAGACAGTACACGACTACCCACATCACTGACCACATTCATGAGTGGCGTCGATGCTGAAGCCTCTGCAAAATCAAGTTAGATGACCGTATCTTCTTAGATTGGTTTATAAAATCTCTCCTTCCTGTCATTGCCAAGGATGTGGCATCTGAACAACCCCTGTCCGAAGAAGAGGTCATCCTCAAAGCCCAACAATTTGACCTTATTTACGCCCAGTCTCGTTACCTATATTCCATCATCCCTGATGCCCCCCGCGGCGATTCCTCCCGACATGATGCACTGGGGGCATCCCATGCCGCAGATGGCATCATTGGCCGTATAGCCTCACATAACCAACCCTTTTCCATAGCACGTCCTAGCCCTAGCCCCGACCTTTCGCGGGCTACATCCCATTATGGAGTAACCAATTCGTATGCTCCCATGGCACATCATCACCATTCCCATGGACCCTCATGTCCACCTCAATGCTTTGGTCATGCCTCCCCCACTTACGCCCCCCCAGTCGCACCTCAGCCATATTACCACCCACAGGCTGCACCAGCTCCTGTATCCTCTCAAGCCCAACCTGCTTATTACCCTCCACAAGCAGCCCCCCTGCAGCAAACCCACAACCCGTTCCGCAGACATATCAGCAATCCCCACAAGGTTCAGCACCTGCGCCGCCTCCACCTACTTATTATCCACCGTAGCTTGCTCCCGCACCTACACAACCCCAGAACCCATCTACTGCCCAAGGGCAAGTGTATGCCCAATAGAATCCGCAGCAGAACCTAAATAACCAGCGCCAACAGGGCCATCAAAACTGTGGCAAAGGCTGTAACCGTGGGAACAACCCCCCTCCAGACCAAGGCGGTCAACCTCCCAATTCCCCAAACAATAATAACGTGGCACCTGCCAACAAGAACCCTAACCGGCCACCCAAACAAGCCAAAAATCCTAATTTGCGAACAAACCATCCTTGTTCTATTTGCGGGGTCTATGGCCACTACACACATGCTTGCCCACATTTGGAGCGAGCTCAAAAAATCTGGACCGATGATGCCCATCGCTAAGGGCACATGGCTCCTCAGGCTCCACCCAACCCCCCACCACCTCAGAATCAACCCTTGGTGCTACAAAACCCTTTACCGACCCAAGGCGTAGTGAATACTCAGCCGTTGGTTCCCCCTCAAGGAAATGCACCACCAAAACAGCAAATCACTTATGCCACTCTTGATCAACCCATATTAGACTCAGGTACCCATCACTTGTTAATGATGTCATCCATCGATATCAACCTTCAAACCTGTCGGAACCAATATGGCTCCACCCATGAAGCCCCTCCCGTCGACAAAAATACTAACGCTCATCCCACTGATCAGTCGTTATGTATACCTCCAGCTCCACTAGATGGCGCCTCCAAAGCACCTTGCTTCCCACTTCATCACATCAATAATAATCCCAATGCTCATGCTGCGTCTAATTACAACATTGTAGATGACTTAGCCCAGTCCCCCACAGCCATGTCTGCGTTAGAGGTCTTAAAAAACTGTCCTTCACAGCGCAAGACTTTGCTTTCCGCCATTGGTGCTATTGACCCAAATGATTCGTAAACCGATGGCCTTCGATTTGGACCAATCCGAACCACGCTTGCCTTCCACTTTAGTGTTCCAAGTTTTTGTATCTGTTCGGAATCTTGTCATCCATTGGTGCATTATCGATGAAGGTGCCTCTACATGTGTTATGTCCACATTCGTTTGGCAGAAGTTGGGATCCCCTACTCTCCAGCAGTCCACCACTGTGTTGCGAGCCTACGACGGTCGTTCAGCTCAACCCCAAGGTCTCTTAGCTAATGTCCCCGTCCAGTTGGTTGGTAAAACAGTGCTCATTGACATAGAGGTCATCAACGCCCAACTTGATTGTAACCTATTACTTGGCTGCAGCTACATGTATGCCATGCGGGCAGTTGCCTCATCCGCTTTTCGTACCATGATGTTCCCCCATGACGGACACATGGTCAAGGTCGATCAACTCACCTATTACGATCCCAATGCCCCCACTGCACCCAAAAATGTTCTCCCCATTGTTGAACAACTTGTTTGTTGTGCAACTACCTCGTTGGTTTCTTCCGTGGGACCCATAGTTTACTCAGATACGCTGATGACCTCAACATTCCAATCCATTCCACCCCCGTCACTAGCGACCGAAATATCTGACCTATGTACCCTTTCCCACAATACACAAACACCCAACAATCAACCACCCTTGTTACCCAAACCACCATTGGTACCTAGTCATATTGGTGTTACACCCATCCACACAATCCCCTTCCTATTCCCTCCCTCGGGAGTAGTAAGCACCTAGGTTATGGCTACTCTCAGCCTCCCCGGGTTAACCTTAGGACTACCCATCTGGTATATTTCACCTCCAGTTCCCCCACCGACACCAAATTCCATCCTACAACCGGTGCAACCCATCGCCACTACTAGTCAGCCACCCCCCGGTGTCTCTACTCCTTCCTCATCCACCAATACATCCCCTCTTATCAAGCCCACTGGGGGTAGAGGCCCACAACCATACACTGCTGTACCCCCACCCAAAATAGTTAAAAACCCTCCCGTGTTTCGTGCTCCTCCTAAATGCTCATTGTGTGATGATTTAGGCCATCCTACCCATCAATGTCCACAATTACCTGCATTACAAGAGCACATGCAAATGCTTGACGACGACCCCAACATTCCAGTTGTCCAACTTGATCCAGCCCCTAATCCTCGTGATAAATCACTGTGTACCAACCACCCTTGTGCAATATGCGATATTTACGGCCATTTCTCACATCACTATCTTGATCTCCCAGATTACAGAGCAGCTCTCTATGAGATGAATAATTTGGACCTTGAGACGGTGCCTCCCACAATTGAGGAGATCCACTCCCCAGTATCACCCTCATTCAGCGAGATTAATATCATTTATATGATCTCTTCTACTAGCACTCCCTCATCAACCGATTTGACAACTCAAAGTTTCCGCAATGATGAGGATATTCTAGAGGCTCTCACTTCCCTAGATTACCCCTGGGAAGACATGCACCATCGTTCCTACTTCCTCCCAGAAGAGTCCTCCTCCACCACAGCCACCCAATTTGCGGTTGAGTCCAAAGATTTCCTCCCCACCAAAGTCGACTGGTTTAAGGATCCCATTCCCGCTCCTGATGCCTTTGAGGAAGGTAACATGGCCAACATCTCACCCGTCATCCACATTGATGTATTTGACCCACCTGGTGCTCTTGAAATCATTACATTAGGAGCCTCCTGCAGTGAGTACGAGATCGGAGAGTACAAAAAACTTTTCCAAGAGTTCTGTGATGTCTTTGCCTGGTCCTATACCGAAATGCCTGGTCTCGACCCCGCTATTATAGAACACCACATTGACACATGGCCAGATGTACCCCCCGTTCGCTAGAAACAACGCCCCATTCATCCCTCAAAGCTCCCCGCCGATAAAGCAAAGATTGAGAAACTTCGCAAAGCAGGATTCATTTATCCTATTGCATATACCACTTGGGTTTCTAACCCCGTCCCTGTTAACAAGAAACAAGGCACCATCAGAGTATGTACTGACTTCTGTGATTTAAACCGAGCCTGTCCCAAAGACAACTTCCCCACGCCATTTATTGACCAACTCATTGATGCGTGTGCGGGGCATGAAGTCCTGTCTTTCATGGACGGTTTTTTCGGATACAAACAGATTCAGATCCACAAGGAAGATCAGTACAATACTGCCTTTACCACCCCATGGGGCACCTTTGCCTATCGCGTCATGCCTTTCGACCTTAAAAATGCTGGTGCCACCTTCCAACGGGCCATGACCTACTGTTTTCACGACTTGGTTCATATCCTATTAGTCTATCTCGACGACCTTATAGTTCGTTCCCGGAAACGATCAAACCACCTTAACGACCTCCGGCAAGTCTTTCTGCATTGTCGCAAATATCAAATCCACTTAAACCCACTTAAGTGTGTCTTTTGCATTCCGGCAGGCCGGTTGTTGGGTTTCATTGTTTCCCATAAAGGAATTTCTATTGATCCCTTGAAAGTCCAAGCCATAATAGACCTTCCCGCTCCTCGCACGCTCTGGAAGCTCCAGAGTCTGCAGGGAAAATATGATTTTCTCTGATGCTTCATTCAAGATTATGCCACCACCGTTCATGGTTTCTTACACCTGTTTCGTACCCACATACCCTTTGTTTGGGATGACCAGGCACAAGCTACATTCAAAGCCCTTAAGAAAGCTCTCACGCAAGCCCCTTTGATCTCCCCTCTCAAGACTTCATCCTTTACGTCTCAGCATCTGATCATGCAGTGTCCTGAGTCCTTGTCCAGGAAGATGCTGCCCGCTAGGAGCACGTCATTTATTACGTCAGCCAAACCTTGTTTGGACCACCACTACGTTACCTGTATGAGGAGAGATTAGCCCTTTCCATAGTCTTTTCCGTCGAAAAATTGTGACATTACATTTTACTCAGTCATAGCACAGTTGTCGTCGACTCCAACCCCATGGTCTATCTCTTGAACCGGCGCCTCCTACAAGGTCACGTTGCTAAATGGGTAATTATTCTCCAAGAATATGACCTAACTTTCACAACCCCTTATAGCACTAAATCCCTCACGCTTGCCCAGCTCATCACCGATATCCCATCCCTTTTTCCATCCCCACAAATATCCAATGAGTTACCTGATAATCACTTGTTCATCATCTTGTCTGATGACCCATGGTACGGTGATATTTTGATATACCTTCACACACAGAAGTTTTGACCCAACATAAATCGTGATGGATGCTGTCATATCCGTCACCAGGCCTCTCGATATTTCTTCTTGGGTGATGTCCTTTATCGGCGAGGGGTTGACACGATTCTCCATCGTTGTCTTACACATGAGGAAGCCGAACAAGTCCTCAATGAATATCATAGAGGTGCATGCGGCAGACATTTCTCTGGAATGGCCACCGCCCAAAAGGTCATCTGTGCCAGATACTTATGGCCCACACTCTGTACCAACTGCATCACAGCGGTCAAACATTGCCATAATTGCCAACTTTTTGCCCCTAAGGCTCGGACACCACCTGCTCCGTTACACCCAGTCGTCACCATTGGCCACTTTTGTAAATGGGCCATCGACTTCATGGAATGTAAATCCTCATCCGCCAATGGCCATAAGTACATAATTATCACCATCGACTACTTCACCAACTGGGCTGAAGCCATGCCCACCTTCAATTGTAAAGCTGACACCGCTGCCCGTTTCTTTTTTAACCATGTTATCACATGATTCAGGGTCCCCAAATAGCTGGTCTCAGACCATGGTTCCCATTTTGAAGATTCCATTTCACGTGAGTTATCCACCCTCCTGAAGTTCGAACATCAGTATTCCTCTGCTTACTACCCCCAAGGGAACGACCAAGTAGAGGCCATTAACAAAATTTAAAAAACCATCCTCCAACGCATTGTTGACCAACATAAGTCCAATTGGCATCACATGCTTTTCCTTGCATTATGGTCTTACCGTACATCAACTAAGACCGTCACCAGTTTTACCCCGTTTCATTTAGTTCACAGTGTAGAGTCTATCCTCCCCATCGAGTGTCAGATAGCTGCCTTACACATCGTCGTCGAGCTTCTTCCAGAAACCTCCCCACTCGAGAAACGTTTGCTATCACTAGAACAAGCTGATGAAGACCGTCGTGCCACCCTCTAGACCATTGAAGCTGCCAAGAACTGCTCCAAAGCTGGTTACGACAAACATGTCCACCCTCAAACTTTCCATGAAGGGGACCTCGTCCTCACCTATGAACAAGCCCACGACAAGACCGGTAAAGGAAAGTTTGAATCCATGTGGCAAGGCCCTTACATCGTGCAGACCTGCCTCAGAAATGGGGCATACATTTTAACTGAATCAGAAGGTCACCCTTTGCGCAACCCCCGTAATGGGTTGTATCTTAAACGCTTTTATCCTTAAACAAACCCGTGACCCCATTGGTCTGTATTGTACAGTTTGCTTTCTTTTTGTTTTTCACCTTTTTTACCGCAGCCTTACATTCATCATTTTTGCATGATCACAGATGGACCATCTTCCACCTCATTACATTGGATTCGCTAATGGAGCAAGCCACTGGTCTCCAAACCTGGCTTCTGCAGCATGGGTCTTATATTCCCCTTCACATGAGTTGATTCACCTTGACGGAATGTGTATAGGCGCTGCTACCAATAACCAGGCAGAGTATGATGCTGTGATCGGTCTCCTGACTACTGCCCTTCAGATGGGCATATGTCACCTTCACGTGTTCCTTGACTCCCAACTACTTGTCTCCTAGCTCAACAACTGCTACCAGGTGCGTGATCCCTGCCTCTTTAGAAAATTCCTGCGCACAAAACAACTCAGCCGACAATTTGAATCCATAACATTCACCCATGTCCCAAGAGCTCAGAATAGTGTCGCAGATCAAATGGCTAACAACATCCTAAATTGGCATATCAATCACACCATGTAAAACATCCATCATGCATCATCATCCCATATCATCTCATCAAAAATATATAAAAACCCAAAAATATTGCATTTACAACAATGGGCATCCGCGTGCCTATCATCACATAAATACTTGCATCCATGTGCAATAACATAAACACATTACTATATAGGGGCATCCACGTGCCTATCCTACATACATAATGTTGCATCTATGTGCAATACATAACATAAAATACATAAGGGGCATCCACATGCCCATCATCCTACACTACTTGTATCCACGTGCAGTACAAACATATAACAAACCATAAGCTCATCCAAGTGCGTACACTAAATCATCATTGCAAAAAGGTGCATCCATGTGCATATATATATATCAAAAAATAAACGTCAATGTGCTACACATGTCCTGAGTACCTCCATACTCAGCTATACAAAAAAATCTATACATCGATAAGCCTCATAGAATACATGCTGTAGCTACAAAATCAGGGGGGGGGGGGGGAGTCCTCTGTACTCCCTACTAAGATTCATACTGTCCGTCACTGCCTGCATCAGCTACCTCTGAGTCCTCACCCCGCTCTTCCTCCGGCAGCTCCTCATCCCCTGCAAGCTCCTGTGCCTGACCCCTATCCTCCAAAATGGCCACCCGGATAGCGATCGATTGGAACTCCCGTGGCGCCCCAAGACAGTCCTGAATCACCTCCTGATCCAAGTCCCCCCACCCATCATCAGTCACTCCAACCAGCAAACGATCGAGCAACACCCGTACGGACTCCAGATTCCCATCAGCGTCCCGTTGACGTACCTCCCCTTGGCCTAGTAGGGTCGGTATCGCCACATGCCCCCTGCGGTCTATATGTCCCAGTGGTGGTCTCGGGCCAACATATGCAGATCATACATCAGTCAATAACAGCATCTCAATATCTCAAACCTATCATACACAAAACCTGACATCAACAACAATCAAGCAAATCAATACATACTGTCTGGTCCCCACGCCTGCCCTGGCGGCCATGGTGCCTCCAGATCCCCTATGTAGTCCATCTCTCTGTATGGATAATCATCTAGCGTTAGTGGCATCTGCAACCACTATAGGTAGAACTCCAGGGTGAAGTACCTACCAACCTCATCGCCACCCTGTCGGCGCATCATCTCTCCCCACCGCACCATGCACGGCTCCATAGGTCCTGCTGCCCTGATCGGCACCCGCAGCTACAGTATAGGTGCCCTCTCCATGAAGAAGGTACAAAGAAAGGATCCATAACATAATCCTTTGCCAGATTCCTTCACCGAGGTCAGCTGCCGCTGAACACAAGTGAGGAACATCTAGCCCCAGGAATAGTATACGCCATCCAGCACCCGCTCCACCTGCTGCATCTGGCCCCCTGACACCCTCTCGGGTGACTGGGACCCCAAAACCTGAACCACGCACGCCACGATCGCCCGTATTGATGTCTCCTGCAGGTCCACAATCCAGAGTGCATTCCTCTGCACTCTAGCCTCCCGACCGCAGTACCACTCCAACATATCCTTGATATCCACATCTGCGGATACTCGTGGCTGCGTATCAGCCACCCTACCCAGACAGGGCAACCTCGTCAAGAAATATACATCTGCGAGGGTGAGATCCACCCTCTCTCCCTGCACCCCGAATGCATGTATTTCAGGCTCCCAAAAGCTCACTAACCTGTTCAGCAGTAGCGCTGCTGAACGCATCATGGGCACCTATGCGAACTTCAACAGCCCGCACAAACCCAAAGTAGACTGCACATGCCGATCCCTCTGGATGACATCCACTATGTCATCTGGTACCTCCCGCTCTCGCCACAGCACTAACGACATCCTGTCAATCACACAATGCACACTCATTAGACCCATGTCAAGGAAATAACCCTTCTCCCCCCTGGGAAAACCCTAAAGCTCGATCCCAATCGCAGTTTTAGGGCCCCTTGCCGCGGTCTCAGACCGTGGCTGTCAGGGCTACAGTCGCGGTCCGGGACTACGCCTGTAGGAGCCGAACTCACGGCCCCAAACCGTGAGTCCAGCCTCGGAACTCGCGGTCCAGGACCGCGTATTCCAACCCAGAACTCGCGGTCCCTGACCGCGTGATTAGACCCGGAACCCGCGGTCCCCGATCGTGGTTCCACCCCACAAACCCATGGTCCACCCCACGTGGACCGTACAGAAATTCCCTGGGACCCACTACCCCCCCGAACCCAATGAAAAATGCAGGTATGAGTTTATCGGAATACCTGCAACTCCCGGATCTGAAAATGGTCAGTTGGATCGTCCAGAAACACCAACTAAGCTCTGGTCCACTCTGATCTCTAGTCAAAGTCAACAAGTCCAAATGACACTTGTCATGTTGGACCCACTTACTATTTATAGTCCGTTGACTTTTTCTTGTTTTGGCCATTCTGAACCCATACGGAGTCCATTTTTCGAACCGCTTCCACCACTGGAATCAACACGACGAGACCGTCATGATCGTCGACTCGTTTTCTTATTTTTTCTGCATCGTTTTTTGAGCATTTTTCTAGACACTACTAGTCACCTTGGTTTGCGTGCCACTTCAGCTGCTCTCCATTTTTGATATATTTTATATCATTGGATTCATTTTTTCGAGCCCGTGATGATGCTTGAGATCATTTTTCACTCTCACCCCCATATTTTTTGGGTATTTTTTCCAAAACGCCCCCCGTCGCCTCGGTTTTCGTGCCACATCGACTGTTATCCGTTTTTGACACTTTTTATATCGCTGAATCCAGTTTTCCGAGCTCGTGATGATGCTTGAGATCATTTCTCACTCTCACCAGGTACAATTTCAACATTGTGTCTCGACACCTTGCTGCCTCGGTTTGTGCGCCACATCGGCCGCCATCGGATTGTTCCACATTTTTACATGAGCCATTCACTCCTTTCATACTGCAATTATTTCGTTATTTTGCCACCATTCATTATCCCGCAAGGAAGCCCACTAGTGTCCCCCCCTACCCTCGTTCTTGGTCATCATCAATGTTCCTTGATTGAGCACTTCCTCCTTGCCTGACCATTCCTTTTGTTCGGTATAATTTTATCCATTTTTCGGGCCGGACAAGTCCTTTACGAAAAAAGCACTTAGGGAGTTTCTGTTAAGCTCTTTTATGACTCCTAAAACAATGAAAAGATTGCCGAGCAATCTTGCTTCCTTTCATGCTTGTTAAAGTACCTGAAATGGTGTCTATCTGGTATAAGTTTAACCCTTTTTTGGACATGGTAGACTAATTATGAAAAAGGAATACTCTAGTCACACTGGCTAGAAGAGTTCTTCATTGCATCATTTTATGCTTCTTCGGGCCTTGGATACTAACACACGAAAAAGAACCCCCCTGGAGTCTTCTTATTTCTTTCAAACTCTCTAAAAGTGAAAGAAACCACAAGCACGCACCATCCTGGGCTCGTACAAATCCACATGACGGTACCATTCCATTATTTCAGAGTCTTCTTATCACTTTCAGACTCCTTAAAATTGAAAGCAATCACGAGCATGAACTATCCTGGGCTCGTATAAATCCACACGATAGTACCATTTTGAACACACTTCTTCTAGGTCCTTAACCCATGAAGAATTCCCCCCCGTGCCTCTCGGCACTATGATCAATCATCTCGGCAACACCCCCAATAAGGTTGCCTTTGTTCAGAGTATTCTGCAGTCTCCTACCATCTTACGCCAACTTGAGTATCACTCATCCCAGTCACCATCCTTGATCCATTAAAGCTATGATCCCTTTCCTACCAGTCAGTTTCATATGCTGCTCGATCATTCCTGCCATCATACTCTGAACAAAGGAAGTTTGAGTCCATCCACTCTACTTGCCCAGTTATTCCATACCCCCACAGTATGAGAGTCCTACAATCAGTACTCTCACACTTCGGTTCTCCACCTCGTGTGTTGATGTATATATAACTTCGGAATGTATTTCACATATATGTATATTGTATTCCTATAGAGATGTTATTATTCCTCTATACGGAAGTGTCATCATTTATATTGTAAGTGTTGTAACTTATACTTGATGGGTTATTAGACCACCTTGTTGGAGTCGGCCCTGTATAAGTCATGTGGGTCGAAGGGTTATTAGACCACCCTATTAGGGGTTGGCCATGTGGGTGAAAGGGTTATTAGACCACCCTATTGGGTGTCGGCCCAGTCAACATTATGTTAAGTGGTTAAGTTGAGGCTGACCTAGTTGAGTAAAGGTCAAGTCAAGTTAGTGTATAAATAGAGAGTGTGTCTCTCTCATTTTACACATTCTATTCTCTCACTCACACTTGGGAGAGTGGCGCACTTATGGAGGAGGAGGCTCTGCTGCTAGGAGAAGACTATCTCTTATATTCTGGTTGTATCATTGCTCTATCTATCTCTGAGGAAGTTATTGGGGTTTTTCACCTTTATGGTTTTCCCCAAGTAAACTCTGTGTCTCTTGTGTGCTTGCATTATTGTGTCCATGATTGATATGCTGTAGATTTGCTATACATGTTGTTATCTCAATTAAGATCCTAGATCAGATTGAATTAAATTCTGAAAACTTAACATGGTATCAGAGCTAGCTTGAAAGAAGGCATGATATGGCATGTATGACACTTGTTGCACTTACGATGCTAGGGCTTGATATAGCAAACACCAGTCATCGTAGCACTTTTGCTATAAATCCATTTTGGTGAATTTTTCGGATCTGAAACTTTTACAAGTTGAATATAAGATCCCCATGTACCTTGTGTCCAAAGGACAACCTCTAATTCGTTGTACTTTGTGATTTATGATCTGTACAATATAGGGTTTCTGCCTCTTCCAGATCTGAGTCAAAATCAGGTGACCTTGGAAAAAAGGTCATAACTTGGGCTAGGACGCTCCAAATTCAATTTCGTAAAAAGTGCCAGGTAGTACATAGACATTTATATCTCAAGAAAATTTTTCAGAGGCCGAAGTGGAACCAGTGACACCTGGCACTCCGTACAAGTTCGCTCTCCTGTATTATCCCATAAACTGGTCACATTGCGACACTTCGCATAACTCTCTCTCAGAGAATCCAATTGAGGTCAGACCTATTGGGATGGAAATAAAATAGGTCGGGCTATCGCAGTAAAAGTTTTCAAAGGCCGAAGTTGAACCAATGACACGTGGCACGCCGTACAAGTTTGCTCTCCTATATTATCCCATAAACTGGTCACGTTGCGACACTTGGAATAACTCTCTCTCAAAGAATCCAATTGAGGTCAGACCTGTCGGGATGGAAAGATAACAGGTCAGGATATCGCAAGAAAATTTTTTAGACCCTGTGGATTGAAAAGTTTTGAGTTACACCAGAAACAATCAGGTACATATTTATGTCAAAACATAATTATTTTTTAGTACCTTCATTCATGGCTTCAGAGAAAGTTGGAATTTTTGTAATCGGAGACCATGGCTGGATGCTACTCATCAAAATCGAAATTTAAAGACCAAGATCAGATTTTTTGGTTGGGAAGAAGGCTGGGCTTGATCAAACCCCAGTTCGGGACTTTGATTGGAAAGATGGAAAATTAGGGCTTCTGCAAAACTTGGAATTTTGGAAATCTGTGACCACGGCTGGAAGCTCCTCAGAAAAATCGAATCTTAGAGCTTTGAAAAAAATATTTTGGTTGGGTGAAGCTCCGGGAAACTCAAACCCTAATTCAGGGTCCTCCTAGTGAATCCAGAAATCTAAAAGGCAATTTCAAGGGGTGAAACTTTGCAGTTTTCAAATTCTGAATATACCAACTTGATCAGCTCATCAAGGCGCATATTTCTATCCTTTCGGATGTTTGAAATTCAAAGTTTGAATTTTTGGGGTTTCCTTGACAAACCCTAATCCAGCTCCAGGTCCAGTTCTTGCAAATAAAGTGGATTGGGTTAATCCTAGAGGAAGATGGATTGGTCACCTGCATAAGTGAAGAAGTTCCTGTCTCAGAGGGAGATGAGGCTAAGGCCTTCCATAATAAGATTGCAAGCAATATTGATAGGTATGGCTTACAGGTATGTTTCATGGTTAATTTTATCATATGTTTGTCTTCATATCATTACAGTACAATCTTGATTAATTACTAGACTTGTCGTATCACCTTAATAGAAGATATTCATTGATTAAGGTTTTGACACTTATGAATGTACTAATGCATTGTGATGTTGTATGAGGTTTATGTTGTTCACTAACATAAAAGGTACACCAAGAAAGACAAATCATGTTCTACTTCAAGAACATATGATAATGGTGACATGAAGACAAAGATTCATCCATTGTCATGGATCACATAGAAGGTCTACTTTCGAGGTATGTATAACTTGGTCCTACAATGGTTAACCTATGAGACATGCAGGTTACTAGGACAAGTCACTGAAGAGAACCAGAAGACATTATGCGGGTATGTTATACATAACTAGCTAGCATGCTAATCGAGTGATTAAGGATGGATGTAAGTTCAAGGACAGGTAATACAGGAAGCAAAGATCAAGAGGGAGCACACTCTAGTTGTTCCTGCAAGAAAGCAAAGGAGCACACTTCAGTAGTTTCTGCAAGGATGCAGATATTCAGAGGGAGTTGACCATCTTTCTACATTCCAAAATAGAAAAGTGTGGAAGAAGCTACTTCAGTAGCTCCTGCAAGGAAGCAAAGACTCAGAGGGAGTCCACCCAGCAACCAAACAAAGATAAGTATTTTTAATTATCATTTCTTGCATATTTGTTTGTTTAAATAAAATTGTTCAATGATGTATATGCTCATGTTCCTAGACTTAGGATATGTATTGTGCATATTAGAATGACTGCATTAATGAACATTATACTACTAATATGCATGTGATGGGTAAGTGGCCTATGGCACTGTACAACATTCCAATGCTACTTATCTAGAATGAAACCTCTTTGCTGACATGTTGGGAGTAGTGCAAACTCTTAACAATGTTCTGGTAGAGACTGGAAGGCATCTAGAAAGTTGTGGAACATGGATAAATGTTGTATTGAAGCATTGGCTAAGATAATTGCATGACTGTATGACATATTTCTTTATGTGTAAGAATTTGTCTGAAAATTATGAGATGTTTCTAATCATGCAGTTTAACTTGTTTTGTAGAAAAGACCGTATACCTTCACCTACAAAAGAAGGACTGCAACATTTGTTCTAGCAACAAAATTATCTATTGAAGATATTGAAGTTCCCAGGATACGGGAAGAATGCCATGATCCATCGATCATGAAGAACGATGTTTGGGATGTGGTCCCAAGAGCTGAAGGGAGGCCTGTTGTGACTTCCAAATGGAACTATCAGATCAAGCATGCTGCAGATGGCAGCATAGAGAAATATAAAAGTGATGAAATAGAAGATACACCAGATGGATTTCAAGACAACCTTCTTGAATGGTGTAGTCATATATGTGTGCCGAACTTGGTAGGATAGACAGCTTTCTATCCAGTTTGGGATTTACCAAGAGTAAAGAAGATTCCAACCTTTACTACAAGGTTGAGGAAGGCAATCCAGTGATACTACTTTTGTATGCGGATAACCTGTTTGTTACAGGTGAAGATAGATTGATTGTCGACACACAGCGGAAGCTTGCTGCCGAGTTAGAGATGAATAACTTGGGTATGATGCACTACTTTCTTGGTATGGAGGTGTGGCAGAGTGCAGATGGAATCTTTGTTGGACAAGGGAAGTATGCAGTAGAGATCCTGAAGAGGTTCGGGATGATGGATTGCAAGGCCATGGCCACACCTATGGCATTGAATTTGAAGCTTCTTTGTGATGCTTCATCTGATCCGGTTGATGTCTCTATGTATCGTCAGATGATTGGGTCCTTGATGTACCTGACGAACATGAGACCAGATATTTGCTTTGCGGTGAACACATTGAGCCAATTCCTGACAAATTCGAGGAGTGTTCACCTGGTTGCTGTAAAGCATGTTCTGAGGTACCTGAAGGGTACAGTGGATTATGGGCTCAAGTATGAAGCGAATCAAAAGTTTAACTGGCAGGGTTATGTTGATTCAGATTGGGCTGGCAGTGCTGCAGATAGGAAGAGCACATCTGGATGTTGCTTCAGTATGGGATCAGGTGTGATCTCTTGGTTTAGCAGGAAACAGTCCTGCGTAGCACTGAGTATAGCTGAGGCATAGTATGTTGCAGCCTGTTCAGCTAGTTGTGAGGCAGTATGGCTATGAAAGCTACTGTCTGAGTTATTTGATCTCCCATTGGATGCTACTGGTATCTCTTGTGATAACCAGAGTTGTGTGAAGCTGTCCGAGAACCCAATGATTCATGATAGGTCGAAACACATAGAGATCAAATATCACTATATCAGGGATATGGTGCAGAGAGGAGTTGTGAAGCTCCTGTACATTACGACGGACGAGCAGATTGCAGATGTGCTGACGAAACCACTAGCCAGAGTGAAGTTCGAGTACTTTAGAGAGAGGCTTGGTGTTCTTCGGATTGATGCCACTTCGAGGAAGAAGTGATGGACACATTTGCAAAGGCCATTCCAAGCATGTTGGAAGGAGGATCCTTCACATGGCTGTGGATGTAAGTGCTGGATGATGAGCATCAGGATGATACTCCAGTTATTGCTCTGTATATGCATTAGGATGATGCTGGATATGATCAGTTGGATCATTTATATGTATATGTATATATGCATCATGTTGGATGCTGGATATGATCAGTTGGATCATTTATGTATGTATGCATCATGTTGGATGCTGGATATGATCAGTTGGATCATTTATGTATGTATGCATCATGTTGGATGCTTGGACCATGTATCTGTATATGTATCAGGTGGATACATTGTATGATCAGGTAGATCATGTATGTTGATATGTATCATGTATGATCAGGTGGATCCTGTATTTGTATTTGTATCAGGTGGATACATTGTATGATAAGGTGGATCATGTATGATGATATGTATCAGGTAGATACTTGGTATGCATCAGGTAGATGCATGATATGATCAGGATGATTGTGGATGACGAGCTTCAGGATGTTGTTCCAGATGACTTGCAGTAGGATGTTGCAGTGATGATGATCAGGATGATCATGTATACATCAGGATGATGTATGGTGAGCATCAGGTTGATACTCTATGGCTGTGGATCAGGTTGTGCAGATGAGCATATAATTTGGCTCTGGGATATTTGTAGATAGTCTTTCAAGGTTTTGCCCATGGCATATAATTTGGCCCTGGGATATCTAGCAAATGCTCTTTCGAGGTTTTGCTCTGGGAGGACATATAATTTGGCCCTGGGAGATCTGTAGATAGTCTTTTGAGGTTTTTCCTATGGCATATAATCTAGCCCTGGGATATCTGGTAGATGCTCTTTCGAGGTTTTGTCCTATGGCATATAATATGTCCCTTGGAGATCCGATAGGTTGGGCTATGTGCTTGTAATAAGTCCTGGGATGCTCTTGCGAGATTTTTCCATGACCACATATAATCTGTCCCTGGGAGATCCTATAGGTAGAGCTATGTGCTCGTAATAGCCTGGGATGCTCTTGCGAGGTTTTGTGGTGACCACATATAATCTGTCCCTGGGAGATCCTATAGGTAGAGCTGTGTGCTCGTAACAACCTGGGATTCTCTTACGAGGTTTTGTGGTGAGGTCACATATAATATGGCCCTGGGAGATCCTATAGGTAGATCCGTGTGCTCGTAACAGCCTGGGATGCTCTTTCGAGGTTTTGTGATGCATGTAATAAGTCCTGAGGATTCCACAGTATGGCCAGTGATGACGAAGACCTGCAGGTGGTGGGCCTACATCCAGTATGAAAAAGGACTGGATCTGTAGAACTTCCTATGACGAGTAGATTCAGAGATTGATTGAGATAGCAGCAGCAGTGACGATGATGATGACTCGATGACGATTATCCAGTGACGATGATCCAGAGAAGAAGACTTGTGCTAGAAGAACCGTGTCTAGAAATACCTTCCTAGTTAAGAGGGAGTGTTGATGTATATGTAACTTCGAAATGTATTTCACATATATGTATATTGTATTCCTATAGAGATGTTATTAGTCCTCTATATGGAAGTGTCGTCATTTATATTGTAAGTGTTGTAACTTATACTTGATGGGTTATTAGACCACCTTGTTGGGGTCGGCCCTGTATAAGTCATGTGGGTTGAAGGATTATTAGACCACCCTATTGGGGGTCGGCCATGTGGGTCAAAGGGTTATTAGACCACCCTATTGGGTGTCGACCCAGTCAGCATTATGTTAAGTGGTTAAGTTGAGGTCGAACTAGTTGAGTAAAGGTCAAGTCAAGTTAGTGTATAAATAGAGAGTGTGTCTCTCTCATTTTACACATTCTATTCTCACACTCACACTTGGGAGAGTGGCGCACTTGTGGAGGAGGAGGCTCTGCTGCTAGGAGAAGACTATCTCTTGTATTTTGGTTGTATCATTGCTCTATCTATCTCTGAGGAAGTTATTGGGGTTTTTCACCTTTATGGTTTTCCCCAAGTAAATTCTGTGTCTCTTGTGTGCTTGCATTATTGTGTCCATGATTGATATGCTGTAGATTTGTTGTACATGTTGTTCTCTTAGTTAAGATCCTAGATCAGATTAAAGTAAATTCTAAAAACTTAACATCATGCTCCTATTAAGGAAACATCATTGCCTTGCTAATTGCAGGTCTCCCTCTGTCGATGACAGCCCCTCTATTCTAGAGGATAGACCCAGAGGTCCCTGCGCCTTGGACTCATCCTGATTCGTGGTGAGTGCCTACGGACCATTTTGAGAGGAGTCATCAGTGCCTCTCCGAGTGGTTGTTTCTCACATGCTCAACTTCAACACCTTGATCACATCGTTGAGAATTGCGCAGGGTATATATCCCTTTAGTTATTGGTCGAAGACCCTGGATCTCCCCCGACTCTAGCACATTGGTGAGTCCCCTCAGAACGCCCAGTTATATGTTCCCTTGGATGTCCGAGTTGCGTAGGAGATTGTATTCGGAAGCCATCTAGTTATATGCTTCCTTGAGTACCCAGTGCAGTTCTAGTTCAGTGTACCATTGAGGGTATGACTCCCCGTCATTATGATCCAGCAGCTCATCAGTTCCTCTGGTACCACACTCAACAACACTGTTTTTATTCTAGTGTATCAGTTCTTCAGCTCAGACATGGTCAACGCGGCAGTATGTCCTAGATTTGTGTCCCCTCTGGACCCTTATGATGTACACAGTGGTTCTCCATGTCTCCTTCAGGCCCCCACTTTTGGGCCTCATTGTTATTTTTTATATGTATCTTGATACGAGCATGGGTATGCCCACCTTGTCAATATATTGAGATTCTTCCTCATTTGAGGCCATGTATATTTCAGGTCCCCATTTTCTAGACCCCCTTGTTATTGTTCTATATCTTGATACGAGCATGGGAATGCCCGCCTCGTCCATATGTTCAGATTATTCCTCATTCATTATTGAGGTCATGTACTTTCAGTTTTTGCAGTTTGTTCGAGACCGTTGTTCCGGGCTCTAGTTCATTTCTTCTCCTCTCCACATCCCAGGAAAACCATAAAATACTTATGATGTCTATCGGCCATACTATGAGCTCCTACCCTCACACATCAGGGGGCAATCTGTTAACACCCAAAAAGTGTTCACTACCTCATCTCCCTCATTACATGACTCATTTGTCCATATTTCCTACCATATTTGCCTCCAAAACCTTAAAAACCCATTAAAAAGCCTCCAAAAGGCCAAAAATACCCTTTCCCCCCCAAAATAATGTAAATTCCTCCAAGAATAGCAAAAACCCTCTAAAAAGGGAATAAAAAATACAAAAAAGAGGAAAAAGAGGGAAAAAAGGAAGCAAAAACCCTATACAACTGACCTAAACCATATGGTGCCCAAAACCATGGGTCAGCATTCCACCACTAAAAACTTATAAATAGGTGATGGAGGCTCCCCATTTTTCATCCACAATCATCCATATCCTTACTCTGCCAAAATTACTCCTAAAACCCTAGTTCACCTTTTTGAGCTATTTCACATTTGAGTGCCCCTTTGGCCCATTTAGAAAACCATTTGGCGAAGGAGAAAGGAACAACACTGGAGCTTGGAAGCAACCCTCTTGGACTGCTGCAAGGGCTTCATCAACCTCTACACCTGAGGTAATTTTTAATACAAAAAAGATAAATCTTTTGCCATATTTTCATGTTTTCTTATTTATGTTAATGCTCATGCTAGGTTAAATTTCATACTGTTTTATTGCTTTTATTTACTGTTTATTGAACTGCTACTAAGGAGGCCCTTCTCCTTAGTAGGTGCTCATTTGCACAAGCTAGGGTGAAAACCCTAGCTACAATAAGTTGACCATTATAGAACCAAGTTATACATACCTCGTAAGTAGATCTTCTATGTGATCCATGACAATGGATGAATCTCTATCTTCATGTCACCATGGTCATATGTTCTTGAACTAGAACATGATTTGTCTTTCTTGACGTACCTTTCATATTAGCGGACAACATCAACCTCATACAACATTACAATGCATTAGTACAATCATAAATGTCGTAACCCTAATCAACAAGTGTCTTCTATCATTCACATGCATTCATCCTTTTACTAGGGTGATAAGACAAGTCAAAAATTAAACAAGATTGTACTAACCTTAACAATATGAAGACAAACATATCATAAACTTAATCATGAACAGATTTCATAACATACATGTATGAGTCATACCTGTCGAGATTGCTTGTAATATTCTTATGTAAGGCCTCAGGCTCATCTCCCTCTGAAACAGGAACTTCTTCACTTATGCAGGTGATCAATCCATTCTCTTCTAGGATTAACCCAATCCACTTGTATTGCAGAAACTGGATCTGGAGCTGGATTAGGGTTTGTTAGAGAAACCCTAAAAATTCAAACTTTGAATTTCAAACTTCTAAAGGGATAGAAAGATGTGCCTTGATGAGATGATCAACTTGGTATACTCAGAATTTGAAAGCTGCAAAGTTTCACCCCTCAAAGTTGCCTTTGAAACTTCTAGATCTTCTGGACAGGATCCCAAACTAGGGTTTGATCAAGCCCGATCTTCTGCCCAACCAAAGAGTTCAATCTTGTGTTCTAAACTTCGATTTTTCTGAGGAGCGTCCAGTCGTGGTCACACATTTGAAAAATTCCAACTTTTGCAGAAGCCCTAATTTTCCATCTTTCCGATCAAAGTCTCGAACTAGGGTTTGATCAAGCCTGGTCTTTTGCCCAACCAAAAAATTCGATCTAGGTCTCTAAATTTCGATTTTGAAGAGGACCATCCATCCATGGTCTCTGATTACAAAAATTCCAACTTTCTCCGAAACCCTAAATTCCCGAAGCCATGAATGAAGGTGCTCAAACTCTAATTTTGTTTTGACAGAAATATGCACATGATTATTTCTGGTGTAACTCCTAAATTTCAAATCTACAGGGTATGAAACATTGGCTTTTTGTATCCCAACCTATTAAATTTCCATCCCCATATGTGTGACAAGAAATGGATTATTTGAGAGAGATTTATGCCAAGTGTCGCAATGTAACCTATTTATGGGATAAAACAAGAGAGCGAACTTGTACGGAGTTCCACGTGTCACTGGTTCACTTTCGGCCTCTGAACCTTTTGCCTGTGAAATTATAGTCTATGCCCTACCTGCCAAATTTTACGAAATCTCATTTGGAGCTTTCTAGCCCAAGTTGTGACCTTTTTTCCTAGGTCACCTGTTTATGACTAAGATCTGGAAGAGGCAGAAACCCTATATTGTACAAATCATAAAATACAAAGTAAAACGAATTAGAAGTTGTGCTTCTGACACAAGGTACATTGGGATATTAGCTTCGACCTGTAAAATTTTCAAATATTGAACCTTCTCCAAAATGGATTTATAGAGAAAGTTCTATGATGACTGGTTTTTGCTATATCAAGCCCTAGCTTCTGCAACTGCACAGTGTCTTCTTCTCAGGTTAGCTCTGATACCATGTTAGATTTTCAGAATTTACTTCAATATGATATAGGATATTTACTGATAGAATAACATGTATAACATATCAATCATATCAATCACAACAAGCAAGCATAAGTAATCACCTGAGACAATAGACACACATAGTTTTCGTGGGGAAAACCATACAGGTGAAAAACCCCACAACTTCCTCAGAGATAGATAGAGAAATGATACAACCCAAGCATAAGAGATAATCCTCCTAGCAGCAGCTTCTCCTCCTCCACTAATATGCCACTATCTCATGAGTGCATAAGTGAGAAGTGAATGATCAAATAGAGTGCCTCCCGCACTCTATTTATACTTGACTTGACTTGCCTAATAACCTTTACTAGGTCGGCCTTAACTTAACCACATAACATAATGCTGACTGGGTCGACCCCCAATGGGGTGGTCTAATAATCCTTCGAACCACATGGACGACCCCCAATAGGGTGGTCTAATAACCCTTTGAACCACATGACTTATATAGGGCTGACCCCAACAAGGTGGTCTAATAACCCATCAAGTATAAGTTACGACACTTACAATATAAATGACGACACTTCCGTATAGAGGAATAATAACATCTCTATAGGAATAAAAACACTTCCGTATAGAGGAATAATAGCATCTCTGTAGGAATACAATATACATATATGAAATACATTCCGAAGTTACATATACATCAACAACGAAGGCTATGGAAAAACTGATGGATAGATTAGCCTTAGACAACAAGCCTCCCGTTAGAGAGCAACCTAAAAACTGAATACGAAATCCTAATTTTAGAAGGCCATTCCCTTAAAGAAATCAGAGAAACCCTGATGACCAACAGATAAGGCCTCCTTTCCTTGAAAATTTAGTTGATCAAGAAGGACCTAAAGACCCCATGGGAGACCATATTCATCTCTTTGACACTCTAGACCATGAGTTACTTTTGACCGAAAGAGAGCATGATATTTTCACCAAGGAGAGCACCAGCCAAAACCCTGAGTTCGACTCTAAGTAGTACCAGATGGGTTATCGAAATGCTGTAGATGAAATTCAAAGAAAGATGAAGCTAAGGAATCGGGAGGTGACAATGAACAAAGGAAGGCCCGGCCAAACCCACCCTTCAAATATTCGACAAGAGGCAGAAAAGCCAAAGGAGAAGAAGTCGGAAGTTGCTGCATAGAAGCAGCCGGGAGTTGCTGCACAGAAAGCACTAGAGGATAAGGGGCAACCTTCCAAGGAAGTTAGACATCCAGAGGTCACTGAAGTGGTGAAACCAGTTTCAACCTTCAGTCTAAAGGAAAAATTGTCCAAGGTGAAGATCTCTATCCCTCTTAATGAGCTATTAAGGAACAATGAATATAGGGAGGAGATAGCTAGCATGGTAAAGGGTCAAGGTGATTGTCCTCATGACATACTGGAGGTGACGGAAGATGCCCCCACTATAATTTTTGGGTCCAATCTTGAAGAGCCAGATAACAAAGAAGTTCCCATGTTTTATTTAAGTCTGAATATCCATGGAAAGATCTTACAAAATGCATTAATAGACTCTGGGGCATCACACAATCTGATACCAAAATATGTGATGGATCAATTAGGGCTAGAAGTTACCAGACCCTACAAAGACCTCTACTCTTTTGATTCCAGAAAGGTACAATACCTCGGGATAATAAAGAATCTAGTGGTGACCCTCGCCCAAATCCCAGCTAAAAATATTATGATGGATGTGGTAGTAGCGGATGTACTTGCTAAATTAGGGATGCTTATGTCAAGGCCTTGTATTTCAAAATTGAAAGGGACTATGCAGATGGATTTGTCTTATGCCACTATACCTCTTTTTGGGAGTAATAGAAGACTATATAGAGAGAAGAGGATGGCTTATGCTGTCAGCAGAATAGATAAGCCTAAAAATCACCCTGTATACACCGTGGACAAAGATATAGGATCCTCTATCTTCTTCAATGATGGCCCCCATATTGATCCTAAGCCTCCCACATACATTGAATTTAACGAAGATAAAGAGTTCGCGGCAAGGTATGAAGCCTCAGAGAGGCAGAAAAATGAAGAGGGCCTATGGTCTATGTACTTTGATGGATCCTTGAGTAAAAATGGTGCTGGAGAAGGGGTATGGATCATACCTCTTGATAGGGAGTCCAAAGATTTGTCATACAAGTTAACTTTTGAGTGCACCAACAATGTGGCAGAATATGAAGCTCTACTCCTGGGATTACGAGCCCTGAAAGATTTGGGAGCCAAAAGGATAACAATGTTTGGGGATTCAGAGTTGGTTGTCAATCAAGTGAATGACAACTATCAAACCAAACACCCCGGGATGAGGGCCTATAGGAATGAAGTCTGGGATATGTTTGGAAATTTCTTCACAAAACACAAGATCAGGGTGATTCCTACGTGCGAGAATCAGGTGGCAGATTCCCTGGCCACTACTGCTGGTGGTTTTAAAACTCCTATCTTTTCTCAAGAGAAATATGAAGTGGAAGTGGTGAACAGGCCATCTATTCCAGATAATTCTAAATATTGACAAGTATTTGATGATGATTTTCAAATTAAGAGGTTCTTAGAGTTGTCTGATGAGTTTGTAAATGTTCAATTTGACACCGAAAATGAAAACTTGGAAGGTCTTGTAGACCAAGAGCAGTCAAAAGATGAAGAGAATGAAAGAAAAGGGAAGAAAAACATGTTGGGTGGAAAGGATATCATTTAATTGAAGAGCAATTATATCCCTAAAGGTTTGATACCCCTAGAAAAGTTGTCTGACCAGAATGATGTTGCCAAAAACCCAAAGTTTGAACCTGCTAGTGATGCTGTAGAAGAACATAACTTGGGTACTAAAGAAGAGCCTCAGATGGTGAACCTATCCAAGAAGCTGCATGCTAAGAAGAAAGAGCGATATGTATCAAACCAGGAGAGAATCCTTTCAAACAAAATCTAAGAAGAATAAATCCAAAGTTGCTGCATATAATAGAAAAAGAGATCAAAAGACTTTTCAATGCCAAGATCATTGTCACTCTGAGATTTTCCCAATGGATATATAATATGGTTCTTGTGAGGAAGAAGAGTGGTGAGATCAGGATCTGCATAGATTTCAGGATCCTGAACAGGGCTTCGCTGAAAGACAATTATCCTCTGCTAAAAATGGAACATATTTTACAAAAGGTGGGCGTAGAGAGGATCCTACCATGGATGGGTTTTCAGGATATAATTAGATTAAGGTGAGCCCAGAGGACCAAGAAAAAATGGTGTTTAACACTCCTTGGGGCACCTTCATGTATGCAAAGATTCCTTTTGGGCTAATGAATGCAGGATCCACCTTCCAACGTGCAATGGACATAGCATTCGCTGAGGAGAAAGACAAGTTTGTGGTAGTTTACATGGATGATATAACAGTGTTCTCCATATCTGATGAAGAACACCTGAAGCATTTGGAGCAGGTTTTTATCAAATGCATGAAATATGGTATCTCTCTCAACCCTAAAAGGTCACATTTTGCATTGGAAGAAGCCAAGCTCTGGGGCACATTATTTCTAAAGAAGGTATCAGGATTGATCCTGAAAGGGTTAGTGCTATCAGAAGAGTTGGGGAGCTAAGAAGTAAGAAGGAAGTGCATGCCTTCATAGGGAAAGTGGGTATTCTGAGAAGGTTTATCCCAAGTTTTGCAGACATAATGAGAAACATCACTAATATGTTGAAAACGGAGAGTCAGATAAAATGGATAAAGGAAGCCAAAAATTCATTCAAAGGCATAAAGAGAGCCGTTACTGAAGCCCCAGTATTAGCTAGTCCATATTTTTCAAAAGAGTTCCTGATATTTTACTATGCATCTGAGCATACGGTGGCAGGGGTGCTATTACAAAAAAATTCCCAGAATGTTGAGCAACCAATTGCGTTTTTCAGCAGGGTGCTAAGGGATGGAGAGCTAAAATATGATATCATGGAGAAACAGGCCTACACTCTAATTAAGTCATTAAAAGATTTCAGGGTTAAAATATTTCAGGGTTTACATCCTCCACTCACACATCATTGCTCATGTTCCAAATAGTGCTGTGAAAAGTATCCTCACCCAGGTAGACCTAGAAGGAAGAAGATCCAAATGGATTGCTGTATTGTTGGAGTATGACTTGGAAATAAAACCCACCAAGTTGGTAAAGGGACAAGGATTGGAAAAATTGATGACTAAGGCCAACTGTGATTCTTTACAGCTGAATTTTTTGGAAGACTATCTAGAGCAAGCAGACGCAAGACCAAAGGTTAGACCAAAATTTTCTGCATCTCCTTGGTATGCTGACATTATTTATACATTGCAAAATTTATAGGCTCCTGCAGGGCTGAGCAAAACCAAGGCTCGGTCTGTGAAGTTGAAAGCTTCCAAGTTTTGTATCATGAATCAATTTTTATATTGGAAAGACCTGGGAGGCGTGTTGCTGAACTGTTTACTAGAGGACCAAGCTCAACACACCAAGAAGGAGTTCCAAAAAGGAGATTGTGGTGGACACCATTCTTGGAAAGTAATAGTCAACAAAATTTTGAGGGATGGGTTCTACTGGCCTACCATGTTTGCTGACATGTATAAGGAGACTGTTACTTGTCATTAGTGCCAAATTTTTGAAGGAAAAAGAAAAGTTGTCTCACTTCCCCTCCACCCAATCATAGTAGAAGCTCCTTTCTAGCAGTGGGGGTTGGATTTCATCAGAGAAATACACCCTAACTCCTCTGGCCAGCACAAATGGATTTTAACAGCTATGGATTAATTTACCAAGTGGATTGAAGCCATCCCCACCAAGAATTCAACTGAGACAGTGATCATGGATTTCTTAGAAAACAACATCCTGTCTAGGTTTGGGTGTCCCAAGAGGATTGTGGCTGACAATGCACCAACATTTAAGTCTAAGAAGATGATAAAATTTTGTCACAAGTACCATATCAGTTTGAACCATTCCATAGCATACTACCCTCAGGGAAACGGATTAGTTGAGTCCTCAAACAAAAGTCTGGTAAGGATCATAAAGAAGTTGTTGGAAGAAAATAAGAGGGCTTGGCACATGAAGTTGAAATATGGACTTTGGGCTGATAGAATTAGTACCAAAAGGGCCATTGGGATGTCGCCTTTTCAACTGGTATATGGGGCTGAGGTGGTTTTTCCTGCATCCTTAGGTTTACCGGTTATGAGGTTGTTGCAGGGGTTAGAGGAAGAGCTGAATCACATGCAGAGGAAGGTGAACCAGATAGTAGAGCTAAATGAGCTGAGAAACAGGGCGTACGATAAAGTACAGCTACACCATGAGAAAATGAAAGATACTTTTGACAGGAAAATAAAGGAAGAGAAATTTCAGGTGAATGATTTGGTTCTGAAGTGGGATGCTCCTCAGGAAAAGATGCACAGAACATTTGACCACATGTGGGTAGGACCTTATGTTATAGCAGCTAGCCGAGGGGTAAATTCTTTCATCAATGGGAGATTTTTGAAGCACTACCTGTCTTAGAGAGGACAAGTAACTTTTGTACCATAGCATGTATATATTTTTGTTTTACAATGGTTTGGTGTGTTAATGGCGAACCTAAAGATATGAAGCCCCAAGTGAAGGCCCTAAGATTTGAAGGATTATCCAGGGTTTTTCTTTTATCTACATATTCTACCCAGATTTGTAGTATGTATAGTTTTGAATTTCCAAGCTAGGGTTTGCAGTTCAGAGGGTGAAGTTTTTCCCAATGGATCAGACACCAGTCTACTAGGGGTTCTTTGCTACCTTGCAGGGAGGATAACATCATCGAGTTTGAGCCAGTTGTTAGCACCTGACTTTTCTGCAACATAAATATAAAGAATGAAAGGTGGAGGATTAGAAATCTTACTTGGTAAAGGCCTGAGGTCCCTTTCTTTCTCCATGGTTAGAAGCTAGAGTATGAAAATTGGTATAGAAAGGGAAAATATGGTGCACCACAGGGAAATTTGTGAAGAAATGTGTTAAAAATCCCTTTAAACAATCAAATAACCCTAAGTCCTAAGTCTGACAACCAAATATTACATAGATTAGCCACGAACGGGTAGGATGTCGTTGATCGAGCGTAGGCATAGGATCGACGGCCCACATTAATGGTTGCGTCGCCAAAGGTGCAAAGGTTAGTCACATTAGTGGTCACGATGGGTTATGTCTCCGGACAGATGTCAGCCAAGGAGCATGTCGTGAGGGAGAAAAAGAGGTAAGTGAAACCACTACAGAGGAACGCGATACCACAATGGTAAGGTCATGGGTGATGCGTGGTGTGGAATGCAGAGCTAACCAAATCAATGGCGATGCAATAATGAAGATGCACGGATGATAGAGAAGGTGGACCCCATTGGCGGAAAAGGGTCGAAGAGTTAAATGGGTCATCTGTTCCCCGCCATGGATGCGAAGCAAACGCAGATCAATGACTCCCGATGATGGTCTCATCGGGAAATTGCACGGTGGATATAGGAAAGGGTGGTCGCGACAGATGAAACCATTCGAAAGGTGTTGACATAAGGAATGGTCGTGATATTGGAAAGCAGTATTTAAAACCGTGTTGGGATGTTCGTGATACCGCTTCACGGACACGTAGTATCAAGGGAACGGTGCATATTGGGACCTACGGAGTGATCCGACAGCGGGAAGATGAATGTTGTCAAATCAAATGGTTAAATGAAAGCCGGATTCGATGGCAGGGAGTGGCACATGAGAGACCAACAACCGAGATCATTGGACAACTAGAAGATAAGACTGATGGTTAAGTGAACATAGTTTATATATATGATCATCGGCATGTGTTGTTTGTTAGGATATTCCTATACTCCATCCTAGTCCCACCAGTATTTTGATCATTTACATTTTCAGTCATGCATGCACTTTTAGGGTTTGCATGCATTTTTCATGCATCCCAGTCATCAGTCCAACACCCATCCCTCAGTTAGCCAGCCCCCAGGAGCTTCTCACTATTTAGTTTTAGCCCTCCAGTTGCTTAATGCACCCTTCTTCCTTGATTTTAGGAAGCAACTCGCCCATCTTCACCTACCAGTCCAGTTGTCTTCAGTTTATACTTAGTTACACTCAGTTACACTTAGTTATAGTCAGTTACAGTCAGTTATAGTCAGTTACACTCAGCTACGCCTACCAGACTTAGTTTGATTGATGGTTGACAGTTACTTGAGCATTGATGACTCCACTGATGATGATGAAGACTTCTAGTTGTGCTTCGATGATACCAGTTGTGCTCCGATGACACTCCAGTGATCCTTTGATCACTCCACGAAGGCTAATTCGAATTGCCACCTTAGGCATTCGAATTCCTCATGCATTGTATTATTTATATGTCCATTTGTGATTAATAATTTAATGTGTGTGAAGTATTATTGCTTCTATCCGAGTTCTACTGTACCATATTATTTTGTTGCTCATTATACTACATTGACCACTCTTCTTCTATTTTCTTGCTTAATCAATTACTTTCTTGTGAGGTATACATCATCTCTTAGATCTGCTGTGAGGATTTTCACATGGTATCAGAGCATGTTGAGAGTATTGTTTATCTCCATTCTTGAGAGTTTTTTGCAGGTTATTACCAAGATTTTGAGTGCAGCAGTTGCAGCAGTAACAGTTGCAAATATTCTATATTGTTTTTACAGGTCTTCTATAGCTTCAATGTATGATTTAGAAGGAATTACTTCTCTTTATCCATTCAAATATGATGAATGGAAACCAAGAATGATAGCATACTTGAAGATCCATGATCTTTTTGATTGTCATTTTGAAAGAGAGTTCGAATCCCCTGAAGAGAAGATTGATTAGTTAAATAAAGGTGATGGATCCTTTGGAGAAATGATGCTTTCTTTGCCTGCATACCTGAGATTCCATTTCAAATACTGTGATGGTGTTGAAAATCCAAAGGAGTTATGGACTCCAAAAGAGTTATGGGCTCACCTGGATGAAAAATTTGGCAGAAAGAATGAAGGACTTGGTCCTAACCCATTTGAAAGCAAGAAAAGTGATGCATTCGCTCCTCTTGATGGTCTCTCAGATCATGAACCAGTATCATCTCATATTGAAGTTGTTGACAAAGAACTTGCAGATTCTCCACTCATGCTCAAACCTTCTTCTCTTTCTGTGCCAGCTCACACTCTAGATATTGCAGAAGGTCCTAAATCCTCTCTTGCACCAGAGTTTGTTGGTTTGAATCATGATCACATGATTATTTCGGAGGTCAAAACAACTATTGAAGGTAATGCATTCGCTCCTCTCTAGCTATCTCCTCTTTTATACTACTATATGATCATAATTCCATGCTTTCATAAGGTTATTGAAGAATATGGCCATTGCCACCCGCTTGAGATAATTTCTCATGCATCCATTGGTTTTGATCTCACCTCTTATGGTTCAAAGGAGATCTCAAGAAACCATTGCTATTCGCTTGGGATAATTTCTCATGCATATGATAGTTTTGATATCACCCCTGCCGGTTCAAAGGAGATCTCAAGAAACTATTCTTCAAGTCTTAAATCTGATTTGGATTTCAAGCAATTATTATTTGATGGTTCTTTTTGGCATAATCTCACCCATGATGGTTCGAAGGAGAAGACAAAAGACTATCTGCATATTCATGATTTTGATCCTACCTCAGCTGATTCGAATCACAGGTTCAAGGATCATCCTCATACCTTTGCATTTGTTCTCATCAAATTCAATCTGAAGAGCAAGTACAAGCACATGTTTTTTGAGAATGATCCACTTCTTCCCAAGAAGAAGATACCTCCAGACATATGACCAAGCATCACACCTGCTTGAGTTTGGAGCATTTAATTTTTGTGTGTGCCTTACCGTCTATTTTTTGAGGAGGGGGTATGTTTCCCATGAAATTTTCCCACTTCCTTGGTTTATTGACTGTTATTATTCATTGTATTGGGTGACCTTTGGTCTTAGTTACCAGGGCCTAGGATGGATTAAGGGGGGGTGTTAGGATATTCCTATACTCCATCCTAGTCCCACCAGTATTTTGATCATTTACATTTTCAGTCATGCATGTACTTTTAGGGTTTGCATGCATTTTGCATGCATCCCAGTCATCATTCCAACACCTAGCCCTTAGTTAGCCAACCCCCAGGAGCTTCTCACTATTCATTTTTAGCCCTACAGTTGCTTAATGCACCCTTCTTCCTTGATTTTAGGAAGCAACTCGCCCATCTTCACCTACCAGTCCAGTTGTCTTCAGTTTACACTCAGTTACACTCAGTTACACTCAGTTACACTCAGTTACAGTCAGTTACAGTCAGTTACACCTACCGGACTCAGTTTGACTAGTGGTTGACAGTTACTTGAGCATTGATGACTCCACTGATGATGATGAAGACTTCCAATGGTGCTCCGATGACACTCCAGTGATCCTTTGATCACTCTATGAAGGCTAATTCGAATTGCCACTTTAGGCATTCAAATTCCTCATGCATTGTATTATTTATATGTCCATTTGTGATTAATAATTTAGTGTGTGTGAAGTATTATTGCTTCTATCCGAGTTCTACTGTACCATATTATTTTGTTTCTCATTATACTGCATTGACCACTCTTCTTCTATTTTCTTGCTTAATCAATTACTTTCTTGTGAGGTATACATCATCTCTTAGATCTACTGTGAGGATTTTCACATTGTTGACATTTACTTGTTGGAACTGTCGAAGTTAGAAGCTTCTCGGCGCGTGGGAGATGACGAGGGCGACAGGGCTTTCGACAGAATAGTTCCAGAAGATTTCTAGCGACAGGTAGGCCCTTTTTCGACTGAATTCATCACTAGTATAAGTCTTTTCGCAGTAAAATAATGGAAGAAGATTCAGTCGTAAGCATGAGTAGGGTTAGGAGTACCTTGGAATACAGGGACTGCAACATTTTTGACACAGTTATCCAGCTACCCGTAGCAGAAATTAAGAGAAGGCTAAAGCGTCTACAAGACAAAGGCACAGATGTACATAGGGTATTTCAGTCTTCATTCATTCTATTTTGTTTAGACCAAATCATGTCGTTTCCTGATTTCGTCTCCTGATGTGTGTCTAATTACGAAGGGTCCCAAAGAGTCATCATGGATAGTTGGCAAAGTAGAATCGTTTGTTCCATAGAACCGTCAGTCATGTGTCATTCATTTGGAATCCCTGAGCCGCAAACACTAGAGTTTGAGAACTTCTCCGCAAAAACAATTGTAACCCTCTACCTCCAAATCCATCCTGAGAGTCGGCAAGCTTTTTTGACCACTTGCCTCAAGCCGGACCTGGATATTGAGGAAACTCCATACCCGTTAGATGTTAACCTGTTCAATGTCAATACCCAGTTAGTCCTTTCATTACTCGCATAGTTTTTAGGTCTTGATAGTGATAGGTTTGTGACAGAGTTGCAGTTAAGTCTACTGTACAGGATAACTGTCGGTTCGCCACTAGTCATTTATGAGTCAGTTCCAAGTCTTAGTTTTGAAGATTTTGTGGTGGAGGCCATTAACTCTCAATTCCCTGTTTTCCAAATACTAGATGTTTTCGGTTTCAGGTCCATTTAATGAAGCTAATCATGGTCAGTAACTAGAATGAATTGCATTTCGCGCCAGAAGTTTATTCTGGTATTATGGAAGAGAACATGTTTAATTACATGAATTCTATTTTGTCTGTATTATACAAATTATTTTTTGGGGAAGAACTGCCAAGGGTCTTGCTTGAAATGAAGACCTTATTGTAGTTAAAAAGGGAGGTCGCTGTGGGGGACTAGTTTTTATCAAAAGACTCTACTGTCATCAAGATGTATGCATTCATGCATGAGCCCTACATACTACCCGCCTTCTTAACATTGAGGATTTTTTATTTAGAATTTATCAGGCAGAAGTTAACCCTAGAAGATGAACATTTTTCAAAGTTCAGAAAGGGAGTCGATTTAAAGTATCCTTGGGCCATTGGTCCATTTATTTTAAAGAGTAAGGAAGCTACTTTGGAGGTGCGGAGTTTGTTAGAAGATTTGGAATTTAAAAAGGATATTGCCATGGACTACGACCCTTGTCACATTATTTATGAAAGAAGAAAATTGAGTAACCTTAGTGGGTTTGAGCACAAGGAGGTGGAGGGGTTGTTAGGAGAAAAGAACCTGTTGCAATACGAGCCCGAGGTGGAAGGAGAACCTTCTTTGCAGGGAGAAGAGCTCACGTTGATGGAAGCGACGATAGAGGTGGAGACTATACCTAAGGTCGCGGAAGTGGGAGAGAAAAGAAGTCTGCAGGAAATCCTGGATGAATATGATGAAGAGGGAGAAAAGAGACTTAGAACTGAGGATCAGGTATTAGCTGGAACACAGCTATATTTAGCTATTTTGATGGATAGTGAAGGTGGTAAAGAGGGGGGAGTTCCAATCCCCAGTGTACAAGTATTAGAATACAATTTTGAGGAAGCCATTGAAAGCGGGGACACAAGCAAGTTCTCTTCGAGAGCTGAGATGTTTGAACGGTATGCTCAGGACAAGTGGGTTTCCGCTCAATTTGTGTATAACTTACTACCCAAGGTTCGGATCCTGTCGAAGTCAAATGTTGCTCTAATGACTAGCCAGAATATAACGTAGGGCACTCTGAATGTGGCAGTGGCTACACCTAGCAAATTAACTAAAGTGAAATATTATTTGAAAAACATATTAGCCCCCGATAAGGTCCAGTGACATAAACAGATCGGGGAAGTTACACTACTACATATGGTCTAATTTGCCATGAAAGTTCATTGTAATAGCCACAAATTTTCATCCTTGTTGCAACGATTGGTGTTTCTTTTTTTGTGGAAAGTGATTCGTGGATATAGGGATGAACATTCCACATCATGGCAATAGCAACGCTTCTTTGATGCCACGTGTCAACAACACAAATTTTCTCATATCTACGGAAAATACATCCCGCCACAAAATTGCGTCTCTATATCGACGCACAACTCCTATAAATTTCCACACTGGTGTTGAATCTTCCACAAAACTTTGTCGCAGTATCCACGTATCCATTCACGATCTTTCGTGGCAGATTCAACACCTGCGTCGATGATTCTTTTATAGTTCCACGAAACATCGTCTCAGTATCCACGCATGGATTCCAAAACTTTTGTGGCAGGTTCAACACCTGTGTGGAAGATATTTTATAGTTCCACGAAGCATCATCATAGTATCCACGTAAGGATTCACAAACTTTCATGGCAGGTTCAGCAACTGCGTGGAAACATTCTCTATAGCCTACATTGTTGTTCGTCGATATAGAGACGAATCTTGGAAGTGTTAAAAAAAAATGAATGCGATGATACAGTCATAGATTTGCTTCAGATAGACTAAAAGCACTTCTCATGAACTAGCTCTTACATCTACAATCAAATCCTTATCAATGATTCCTTTCAGATTTGCAAACAAGTCCGCTTAATGATGGTTTCCAATTCTATCAAACTTCATCAAACAAATAATCTTGCATTGTATTCCTTAAAGTAGTTACCAAGTCTTTATGATAAGCAGTAACACAAATGATATTTGTTCAAGTAGTTTTCATACTTATCCCTTTTCAACAATCAATTCTTCAACTTCAAGTTTTGTCTTTTAATGGCACAAATATTCAAACTCAAACTCAATTTGCTCACAAAGAATAGGCTCGATCTTTAAGTTATAACTTATGTTCTCCCATAACACTATTCAAACTCAACATCAATTTGGTCACAAAGAATATGCTCAGTCTTCAAGTGATAACACAAGTCCTTCAAATATGCTATCAATATGTTTCAATGCTTGCAAATTGTTCTTCTTCAAGCTCATATTTCACATCCTTGTGTCCTTTGAATAATCACAAGGCTTAAACAACATTTTGAAATGTATGAGCTCGGTCTTACAAAGAATTATACCTTACCTCTATTCACTTCTTAAGTATGTCTATATGCTTATGTAATGGTATATATTTAGATGCTTAATAAAACTTTCTCAGAGTCATTTATCATCGAACTTTTCATGAGCTTGTAAACAACAAACATAGTCCTAGATAGATATCTCAAGAACTTGAACTAAATGTATAAACATGAATAATTGTAAGCTCTAGTCTTAAGCACATGTGGATAGAAGTTGAATCGTAAGCCCCAGTATATTGCAATAAAGAAATGACATGATAAAGTTTTACTTTAAACCCCTACAAGGAAATAAGATCACAATTCTACTTGTCATGAATACCCTACTTGTCATGAATACCAATGGTTGAAAATATTTCTAAATAAACTTTGAAGTCAATTGATATAATCAATCTTACCTCTACCAAAGCCCTTGTTTACCAAGTTTCCTAGAAGCACACTAAGCATGTAGCAACAAACAATTATTTAAGTTACAACAAAGGAATCCAACCAAAATAAATTCTAACTTGTGCAGATATGAAAAAGGTGGGAAGCAACACACCAAAAAGAATGCACAGAGAAGGCATGTGCAGGTTGAATGTAGAACCCCAAAACTACATCACGCCACAAGATAACAAACTGGAAAAATACTTGAGCTAGGGCACAATATAAGAGCCCACCTGATCCAATTAATGCACCAACCCAACAAAAACCAAAACAAATAAAGATCCCAATTGCAAATTTTGATGAGCTGCATAAATTTTCACTGTCAAGTGCACTTTATGTAATAGGATTTGCCAAAAATACCATAGAACTATATAGGCACCACATGCAAACAATGTAATTACCATGCACTAAAATGGGAAGATGTATTCACTTAAGACCAAACAACTTCAAACAAAGACAAATTACACAATTTTACATGTAGCACAACCATGTTTACATCTCCCATGCAAATATTTCTGACTCCATACACCACTTCATGGAGATGGGATTTTCTCCATAATCTATTGCCGTCTTCTTATGTGACACATGAAACTTCTCTGCACTTGCTGTTACCCAGAATTTCATTTGATTTCATGCCACCTTCTATATATTTTCTAGCTGCATATGCAATCACACACAAATCAACATCATCATGTGTTTTACCACAATGTCTATATCTCATTCTACGATCAGTTCTGGATGAAATCTCTCCGCTATAATGGTTTAGTCTCAATCAAGGACTCCCAATTTCATTGAATTTCCTGTTTGAAGGCCAATGCATGATACAATTAGAGGAAGCCTTCTATCTTCAAATGAACCATCTTCCCTCAATTGGAAGCAAATATCTGGGTCATTACCAGTGGGCACATTACTTGCAGCCCCCCTCAGGGGACTCACTACTAGAAGATTCCCTAAATGGAGATGATCCCAATTTCCTGTCAATGGAAAAGACTAGGTAATCAATTGGTTGTCGAGCGAGGAAGAATGGAGATCACTGTCACAAGTGAGACGTTATCAAATTCTTGAGTTTTCCCAAGTTTTCTATGTTTTTCAACTCACCAATTTTTTTGAATTTTTAAGGTCTGAATTTATACTTGATGAGTTTTGCTAGTTTTCTCTCAATTTTTCTAATTTTCCAATTTGATGACCCGTGCCAACTTTTTGCCAGTTTTTTGTTTTGCAACACTAATATTATATATTGGTTTTGAAGTCCTTTTGTTAATTAGTATAAGCTACTTGACAAAAAGTGGTATGCACCTCTCTTCTTGAGCAACTAGGATTTCATGTGGTGATTTTTGGTGTGTGAAGGCTTCTATACTATCTTACGAGGCTTGTCTAAAGGAAGGTGCCAAAGTTGGAGTGTGCCACATTCCAACTTTGGGTTCCCAATCGCCATCGAATCTCCAACTTTCGGTAACCACCATAATTTCTGTAGCTTGCAATTTGTAAAAGACCACAATGCCCAGATTGTCCATAAAAGACCACAATTTGATATTAAATAAGTAGTGAATACTCAACTGTGTAGAATAAGTCCTGTAGGTGACTATTAATATTATCTCCTTCAAACTCCAAATGTACAACCAGTAAGTTCTTAACACAGGGTCTTTGGTAAATTCAAAACTGCCATATCAACAGATTATAATGAGTTACACTGACAAACAAACTATAACGATAAATCAATATTCAGTAACTTGTAATAAATAAACATATATATCATATAAAAAAAAGAGATATTTAGTTGAATATACCAACCTCGGTGTGAAACCATTATTGAAAATATACTCAGAAGTATTACTTTAAGAAAAGACTGCGTGTGCCTCGGAGAGGCCAGTCATCTCGAGGAACCAGCTGAGCCTTCAAGAGCGTTTGTACAAACCAGAGAGAGAGAAATGACTGGAGTTGATTAGGTCAATGAAGTCAACATAAACAAAGTTACTAAAATTATAAAATTCAACCAAGTCTCAGCAGAAGAGAAGTGATTATCACCACACCACAACTGATCACAGGTGATCAAAGTCAACTTCTCTATAAGACCAAAAATTCAACAAGGTGGTATATAAAAAATGAAGGACGGTAAATGACCGCATTAACCACAAGTCAAAGACAAGGTACCACAAGTCCAATAATATCTCAATCAAGGTGGGGAAGGTACATTAAACCAAAAATGAGATCTTAAGTGTCGGTGCAAATATAAACAATGGTCATAAAAAAATAAAATATAAAAGATGGTCATAACATAGGTGTGGGTAGTAGAAGACCCATGACCCTTAGAACCAAGGGTAAGCTGATCCAAATGTGGCCAAACAACCATAGTACTCTATAAGAGAAAAACTTCAACAAGGTGGTTTTAAAAAAGTTACTCAAGGAGGTTAAATGACCCCATTAAACACCAGTGAAAGATAAGGTACCACAAGACCAATCATAGCTCAATCAAGGTGGGGAAGGTACAACCAGTCATATCTCTCTCAAATGTACAGCCGTTCTATATAAACTGAAAGTTCATCATCACAGTATGAGGAAGGGTCATGGGATGCCAAATAAAAATATCCCTCATTTCTCTCTATGCAATCCTGAAAGCATCACATAACAGATAAGTACCTTGTACTATAGAAAATAAAAGCCACATGTGTTAACATAATTTAGATCTCTATCAACTTAAGGACTCCTCTGTGGTCCCTGTGCTGAAGTTGGTCCTCGAGATGTAATGGGCAGTAATCTTATAACATAATTTTCATCTCTTTCAGTAAAAGTTGATAAAATAAACATATTGATCATATAACAGTAAGAGAGGTATAGTTGAAGATCTCCACGTTAACATTTAACCAAAAATCAGATCTGAAGTGTGGTACTATTTCTGAATAGTGCTAAAGCAACAGTAAAATATTTTACAACATAAATTTGATCTATATCAACTTTAGCACTCCTCTGTGGTCCCTGTGTTGAAGTTGGTCCTCGATATGTATTGGGAAGTAATCAAATTATAAAGAGTGATGATCATCGAAGTCATGATGAACATATCTAATATATCTAATATAAAGAGAATCAATTTTTCAGACTAATTTATCTACATGTAGCACATACAAGAGTGATGATGTTTTAGAAAACACAAAATTTGAATATTAAAATACAAAATAATTATAAACAAGCATACAATGACTTGTGATGACATTTAAATTTAAAATTCAAATTCTACGAAAATAAAAGATATAAACGGGAAAATTGCTAAGAGCATCACATAAAAGATAAGTACCTCGTAACTAAACCAGATAAAAGTTATCTATGTTACATACTAACAATGTTTCATACTAACAACATCTATATCCATCAAAATACAAGTCATGAACTACTTTTTCGTTGATTTTTGTTTTTTTACATTGAAATAACTTGCGAGTACGGTATCACAATCATTGATTGGCGCATTATTTAATGTGATATCTCCTATTATTGTTTTTGTTTCCATGCCCTCATTTGTGCCACTTCTTGTATGTTGCTGAGCAGGGCGTGGAGGCAGTTCTGTAGGGGTGTGAAGTGCAACAACAAAAATGAGGTGCATATATATATGACGTTGAATTATTATTGAAATAAATATTTCATTATTTTGATTAAAATTACAATATTTCTCTTTACCAGTCTTTGTAGATGTGACAATTAGGGTGTTAATTGAAGGTATAGTTGCTTCCCCTTGCACTTCATGCTCCTGAGCTGCATGGTCTTCCATTGAAAGAAGAAAATTTATAAGTTTAGGTCAAGAAATATATACATCTAATACCAGTGTACTTTTCTATTTCCAAAGCATACATACTGGAATGGACACTATGCTCCACACTATCATGGGACATGTTCACCCCAACATCAACTTGTACTTGCTGAGTAGCGCTAGATTCACTGCTACGGTTGCATTGTTGCTTAAAAACAAACATAAATTTTTAGTTATGGGTGATATAATTAGAAGTACTGAATAGACTTTAATAGTATACTACAATTGGTGATATACCTGCATTTGCGTCAGTCGGGAGATTGGAGTCTGCCCCAAGCTTTTCCGATGTTCAACCACACTTTTAAAACCAAACTTGAAACCAAGCTTTAGGTATTCGTCGGTGGCAGTAGCTTGGAACGTATTTCCTTGCAATGCATGATAACACATTTTAAAATTTCCAGTATCAACATCAGATATTTGTTCGGTACTATTAAATAAATATTCCGAACAACTAATCATTTAATACTTACAATTCTTGCTTTTAGTTTTCTATAGCCACCCTGGCCTAGTCTATGTTGCCCGTGCTTTTCCATTCTATCCTTGGTTTCTTTGGAGGTGTCAAGTAGCCAATATATGAAAATTTTCAAAAACCTTAGATATCAAAAATATTACTTAAAACAGAAAAGAAAAAAACAATTGAGCTTATTTCAGTAAAAAGGTGATATATGGTGTACCTTGCTTTACTAGGCCGTGGTTGTTTTCCTTTCCTTTTTTGAAAGTTCTCCTTTGCATCATCTATCAGCGCCTTCCACTCTTTCTCAAGAACCATGGGAGGGCGCTCATGCCTGAGGTCAGCGTGCAATCTTTCCCTATATTGGGCCCTGGTATATTTCAAATTCTCACCGGCTAACCTTGCAACAACTTTCCTGTTGAAAGTATTTCCGAACAAGTTGTCCATGTGGTCAATCAACTCATCTCTCTTAGTGCTATCTTGGCTATTCCACTGTGTGCGAATGGTGGGGCCAAACAGCTCCAAGGATTTTTCATTCAAATGCTTGTAGAAGACATTCTTTCTTGCAGAAACATGTAATCCATTAATTTATAATAATTTCAACGTATGTCTATTTCAATTTCATGATTAAAATAAAAAAAAATAATGGATAAATACCAACAATTTTCTGGATCTTGATAGGGACACAAGAGTCATCCACAAGAAAGGTCAGATCTAGTTTTCTAGTGCTTTTAACTCGTGCCGCACCAGGAAAAGTTTCCTGGTTGTCTACAGTACATTCATCTCCAGAGTCATGTGGAGTCCTAGGCTCCATCTCATCATGATTCGGCATGGCATCATGCTCTCTCTCACCAGTGCCGTCATCAATGGAATCGAGGCCAACTATAAGAGTGCCAAAAGCCTCATTGGTACATTGCTTTTTTTTTGTTGAATTGGACCATCACTACTACCTATACCTGTCGCGGCAGGTTTGTAGTCACGGGTTTTAAAAAATCATACAAACAATAAAATTTACTTTATCAGATCACTTGGAATGATAAAAAACATAATATCAATATGAAATCACAACATAGCTTAAAAAAAATTGTGAAGATGCCACTTACCCCATAAGACTTTATAACCCCTTGCAGCTTTAGAATCTTTGCCTTGTTCTCCTGTGACAAGGGCCTTTGGTGAGCCAAGGAAAGCATTTCACAATTTTCCTTTTTCAAGCCTACTCTAAAAGTGTGCATTGGGTCAATGGAATAGAAAATCTCTTCCTCAAACCCCTCATCACCCAGAGCTGGTGCACGTGACTAAATTCATCAAACAATAAATTTAATTATGCAATATAATTTTAACATCATTCAAATATTGATATTGTAATGAAGATTGAGTTACTATTATGCACTAACATTTACCTGACTCGGTGTTATGACCGGTGAGTGTCCATGAGGAACCGTTGCCGTGGAAGCAGTAGGTTCCTTTCCACGGTCGTGAATGAACCAGTAATTCGTCATAATGTTAGAAAAATGATCCAGTAATCCATCATAAGCTCAGAAAAATGTGAATGTACTAAATCGAAACATTTACTTATTTTACTAAACAATTACCTGACAAGCCACAGAGTGTGACCTTCCACAGTCACCCTCGACCATGGAAGTAGCTGGTTCCTTTCCAATGGCGCCACACCGACACAATAAATCAATAAATAAACGTTTAACTCATACTAAATAATTGTAACATAAAGAAAAATGAGATATTGCATTAATATTAATTTTTACCTCAGAAGTAGAAGATACATGTTCTGCTCCATGGCCATGAGCAGAATCCTGCCACAGTTTGATAAGCATGCTTTCATATGGAAATATTAACAATAAGCACGGAAAAAGCGAATGCTAACAATGAAAATCGGAACATCTTGTTATTGTAGTCATATTTATTTACTATATTTAACATTTACCTGATGAGGCATAGATGCTGACCTTCCACGGTCACCCTGGACCGTGGAAGAGGCATGTGCTTTTCCACTGCTGCCAACCTAAAAAAAAATTCAGTAATTACATCAAAAACAAAAATGAGATATTCATAGCAATGTAATTACCATGTAATCACATGGAAATATTCATTAGAAGCATGAATAAAGTGAATGTAAACAGTGGTAATCGAATGTTAACAGAAGAAAACCAAACATTTAGTTATTGTAGTCATGTTTGGTTGCTAGTTTTAGCATTTATCTCATGAGGCATATTTTCTGACGGTCCACGGTTCCCCTGGACCACGGAAGCCACATCTATTCTATTTAAGTTGTAATCGATCAACAACTCTTCACCTGCAAGTATTTTTTTTATTGCACATACAAATATACGATGATGTTCGCGTGCCTCGAATTCGAAATTTGGTTGCTTATTTGTTGTCATTGGTCGTGTACTATTTATAAAGCCGGCAATGTTTTCGTACGCTTTTGTTCTCCCATCAATATACATAGTTGCCCCTTTGTTTTTATTTTTTTCTGCTATTTGAATATAATTCGTGGCAACTCCATATCTCCGCATACTTCGAGTATATTGGACCAAGATCAACTAGTTATTGTATCTATATGGTGGTCCTACATACTCCATCAATTCGGTTACAGTGCCATAGCGGACCGTTATTCCATCCATGGAAAATAGCCCCAATCCATGTAAGGATGAAGGAGCGATGCGATACATCCTCCCTTTGATGAGGAAATCTGTGTCCACTTGAGGTAGCATATTAGGTACCCATCGTTGCACTAGATGTTTATACCTCAATGGAAAATCCATGTCTCCTATGCTCTCAACATCATAATTACACAACCCACCATTGGCAATAAAATATTTCATGCGTCTATGAAATCTTTTCCTTATCTTTTTAGATCTATTTGATATAAAACCGGTAGATCTAGTACAACTCGTCTCACTTTCAACCTCTCCGAGTATATCTTCATCATCACTTGAGGAAGATAGATCAGACAGATACCTATTTGGTGGTACCTACACTCCATAAAACAAGAATAAATAGGACGGTCCTTTCTCTCTTCTTTGAAAGTACACATTTACTTCCCTCAAATCTGAGGCTTAGGAGGGACATGCCTAACCCATTTAGTTCTCCTTCCAACACTGCTGGGCATATTATTGGTAGCCTACCCTCTTTCTTTGAATGACATATTTTTGGCATCCTACCATTCATGTTTAAAATTTACATGCTGGTATTTTATGCTAATGCATATGAAAACTGTTTGTTAGTGAACTGTTTGGCAAAATCACTCAACTAAGAAACATTAATTGACTATATCATCCCGGCTAGCCATAACTACAGTGAGATGGTCCACTCAGAAGTACATTGTAGCAGTGTTCGTAAATGTTTCATGTCAATACATCTTAACCAAAAAATCTATAAAATACTACAACAGAGAACGCAAAATAAATCAGCTAACTTAGGTGAAATATTACACCTTAGACATGTTGTAAATTTCAAATCCATGCAAATTGGCACTCAAAAGGCCATGAGAAATTTGATTTTCAAAGACTATTTTCAGACATTATGTGTATATTGATTTTCCGACTTTATTGTTTTTTATTTATTTAAAAAAATAAAAAATTTCAATCAATAATGAGTGTATCCATCAACCAAGAAGGAGGACCAAACCAGAAAAATGTCAACCTGAGAGAAGTCCCTAGTCGGTCACTCATGTGTTGAAGAAAATTCAACACTACCAGTTAGGCCAATGTTCTAATACAATTTTCAATGACATGTAATGTAATATAAACACATTAATCACAAAAAGGGGGTAACACACAACATCAGGAGAACTAGGCCAAATGTAGACAAGGCAAAAATATTGGTTTCAAGAAGCTTTTGAACATTGGTATTTTAATCTGTAAGCCTTGGAATCCCTTATGGTTCAATTCTCTACAATAATGTGGTTCTTGATAAAGATTGGGTACCATAGGACTTGGAGAGCCCCTCTCATTAGTATTTCAATTGCCCCCCATGAGATTTGCACAATCCTCAACTATGGGCGAGGGAGGAAAAATTGCACCTTCAATTGTGAACCCCCCCTTGATTATTCGACGGATCCAGCTTACCTTGAAATCCTCACTCGCATGTGGGAATTAATAGCTCTGAGAACGATTGTTAGTTGGAAGGGGTCTTGGTAGGTGGGCACGATCTACAAACTGGGAATTTTCGCCCCCATTTCGCAGAACGTTTTCAGCTTGAACTTCGAACCTTTCTCCCATTTCATAGTTCGCAGACAGCTTGATTTCTGGGTTGCAATGGCCTGTAGAGGTTGCTCTAGTGGACATGATGGTGGAAATATTGGCCATGGTTGTCCTCAAGGAGCACGGGATGGCTCTGCAAAAAAGGGTCGAGAGGGACTGTCAGGCAGAGAACCTGTTGGTTGCTGCAGTATGCAGACTGAGAATTTAGAGAACCTTGGTCACGCTGTGGGCAAAAAGAACTCTGGACAGGGACAGGAAAATTGGAAGTGTTGCAACCAAAGTGGAAATGTTTCTTCCCAGGAGAAGGATTTGAACTACAGCCATGAAGACGCAGTGTTAGACAGGCTCCAGGAGTTAGAAGTGCAAGTCTAAATGATTCGCTTTGAGAACCTGGAATGCAAAAATGTACTCCTCTGTCTATACAAACTGGTTTCTACTGGTGTCTCAAAGAATAGAGGGCAACAGTCTGTGCTTTCTGGAAAATTTGATCACGTAGAGGACTCCCTGGACCTTGGCTTCTCACGTAGGGCTCGTACTCGGGAAGTTACTGCTGGGGAACTTGAGGAAATCAACAGAAATATAACAAAGCTACAGAAAAATATGGAGGGTAGCGTGGACCTTAGAGCTGAGAAGAGAAAGATAGAGGATCCTACTGCAACTATCAAGAATGGCTGCCCAATTCAGGGTTGATTCAGGTCCAGGATAGACTTCTTTTTGCTGGTTTTGTCTTTACAAATATTTAATAGCGCTATAATTAATAGAATAGGTTGCACACTCCTAATACTGGAACTACCTACAAATGTATTTCTCTTGCTTGCTTTTACTTGGGCAATTTGTTAGATACTATAGCTATCATAGGATAGGCAGTTATAGTGCTTGTTATCAAACTGATCAAGAAGAACTGGATGCTAGGCTTGTCTTCCTTCCATGGGAGCAATTAGACCTGCATTTTGCTGTGTAACCCATCTTCTTTTTTTAAAAATCATCAATATATAACCGTTTCAGTTAAAAAAAGAAGTTGTAAAACAAGTTGTCGGTGGGTTTTCTAATGAAAAATAGTTTCCTGTAATAGCTACCAGAATGTACTTTCAGATTCAATTCACGAGTCTAAAGTGTGATTTTTCCTTTTTATTAGTTGTAAAATGAATTTTGGGAATCCCATGCCAACTGTGGACAATGGAAGGAAATGAACATGCTTTATACCTCACATCTGGGTAGTTCTGGGCCCTATAATGACAAGCTACAACAGTAATTAAACATATATGGGTAATGTTTTGAACATTAGTAGACACGTTTCACCTTCTACCTCATCATTCAGTTCTGGGCCAGTTTTGTGGATGTGAGGTAGTTTTGAGTGCAAATTAAGACTATCCATGTCTTCTTACAACATGAGACGCTTGCAAAATATGAGGTATGGAAAGGCTAAGAGAAGAAATAATGGTTGTGTTGAGTGGAGTTTGGACCTCATAGCAATGGTAAACCTCCAATGTTTCATGCTATAGAATTGGATAACATCAGCTATTGAGGACTTTAAATTGATTGTACCAAGGATGATTTCCTCCCGAATGTTGTTATTTATTTATTTATCCAAATGGTAGAAATGACCTTTTTAATAGACTGTTATTAAGGTTTCTATGCCTCCAAATAACTAAAAGATATGCCAAATAAGGGGAGCACTCTAGTCTCCCAGGAAATCAAACAACCGAAGGATGCCACCTTAGCACCTGATAGTCAAAATCATATAGGTCATTGATATTACCATTAGGATAAATAATTAAATAACAACATTCAGGACCAATTTGTTAATTACAATTAAATGTGTGGGGAATGTTATGTAAGACCCTCAAACAACCCTTACACACCACACGTGCTTGATGAAAACATTCAAATCCTTGACAATTTAAGCCTTAACTTAAGTGAAACCAACGAGAGATATAAGTGTTGGAAACAACCAAACCATGACTAACCATTATGGAAAACATCTTAAAGTTATTATGACTTTCAATAGTAAGATCTAAAATTTTTTATGACTTTCCTTACAATCTTCATGACAATCTGAATGGACAAGCCCCAATCATAGCCAAATACTTTTGAGATATTTAGAAATCATCGGAGTATGGTGGACCAAAAATTTCTCGATAGGCATTGTCTTCATTGCACCATGCCTTTGAATAAATAGACCTCTAAACCACGTGTCTATTATGATGCATGTGGACATCTATGCGAGGTTTGAGAAGCCATGGTTGATTGTATTTAATGTAGTACCCAAGGATTTGATCCTCAGTAATCTTTGTCTGCAAAATATCTTTGACCTGTTCAAGAGACTCTCGAACTACATGTTTCAGATTATAAATAGCATCTAGTGATAATGCTGTCAGGTTGATGCCGAATGACTGCCACCAGTGTCTCATCCAATCAGGGATGTAGAATGTAGGGTCCTCATAGATTTGAGGAATTTGAAGTCCAAACTTTAGCATGGTATAATATGTTCTATCTATATTTTCTTTTCTCAAGAATTTCCACCATAATTTTCTATATTTTTCATAAGTGTGTGTAGTACTTGGAAACCGAAGACTAGCATCTTTATGTGGCCATGCTTCAAGAGAACGTATCTGGTTAATACAGTAGTACTATTGGTCTATTTGTAGCCCGAGGTGGCATGTAGATCCCTCTGACGAGATTAAGGTAAGATCATGGTATAGGTTTGTTAACGAATTGCTTGCATCGGCTACTTTTCTAAGGGAGTTGTTGTAAATAATCTCTGGTATAATTTTGGATCCCATAGGCATTCTTCTGAGTTGTGGCACTAGTATATTAAAAGCGTCAGATCCCTGTAAGTTAGCATCTAACACTTCAGTATCTCGCAACTCCCACCTAGGTTTCCAGTATTGCATATAATCCAACCACATGATATTATCATCAATAGTATGGATCTGATGTTTTCCATTGGTCCAAGCAGAGATTTCCATGTTTACTTCTGGGTTATGGGCCTCGGGCTTGATTTCACCAGGCTAGCTTGTTTCAAGCCCACTTGTTAAAAATTAGCAACATTCTTCTGTGTCAAATATTCTCCTATTAGTAACCATTGTGAATCAAATATTCTCTTATTAGTCATTGACACATTAAAACACCTTAGATCTAAGCCCGAGGTGAATCAAGATTCAGAGTAAAATCACTGTGGATAGTACCTCGTAGTTGCAATCAAATGTGTGGGGAATACTATACACACGGGAGCATCGTCTAAATACTATGTGCAGATGGTTGTGAAAGACAAGCCATGATTGATGCCTAGGAGTCCTGTTATGTGCTATAAATATGCACATTGTATCAAGTATTATTTCAACCAAGTAATATGAAGTGAGTCTCCTAGGAAAGCAAACATTCGAAGGGTAAAAGGAGATCATCTAAGCAGAGTTTGGCATTCTCAAGATGTCTCAGCAGATGCAGGGGGGTCATTTGAAATAGGCGAATGAAGAGGTGAGAGTGAACAGGGAGCAGGGTAGGCAGGACTGGGAATTACCACACTGTCACTATGGTGAATTAATGAGAGACCTAGAGTAGGTGGTGCCCTGAATAATCTAACATAGAGGTAATTTACAAGCAGGTGAAACTGATGTGTGTATGTTTTTAATAACATTTCCCGTCATAATCTCTAGAAGGAAATGAACACAAGTGCATATTTTCTATCAAAAGGAATACAATTTACATCTTACTCAAGTTTTCTTATGGAAGCTATTGATGGTGTTCAAAGCAATGATATCCATAGCACTTTCAGGGCTAAAAGTTGAAATTCAAGACCTCATTTGAAGCAATCACATCAATATCACCAATTAAAACAACTATCATATCCAAAATCTACGTATAAATCCAGATGAGATTAACAGACCAAATGAGAATTCACATCCTAAGCATTGATACCCAGAAACTAGTGTTTTATTTTAAAAAATAATTAAAATTTTCACATACAACTTGGAAAGCAATCTGGTTCAAATTCCAAAACCAAAATCTAAAAGCTAGGTACAATATCATTGAGACAATCATTCTTCTATGGCCATGAAGGTTAAACTATGCCTTCAAATCATGGGCAGACAACCCAAGAAATGCTTGCAGGATAACAGAAAAGCCTCAAACTCTCACCAACTCAAATCAAGAGAATGTGGCGAAAGGCGGAGATACAAAACTGCTTAAACCAAAATTAGGATTACAGCAAAGCTCCCAACTCACATCATCTCAAACCAAGGAGAATGTTGCTACCAGCAGAGAGATTTAAAATTGCTTAAAATCAAAATTAAATTGCAGGCATAAACACCCTCAAAATGTGATAATGAGCACATATCTAATTCATATTCCTAGAATCCACTTGCATGAAAATATCCAAATAAAACTGGTTTGCAACTGTTTTCAAAAACAATATCAATGAACTTTGGATCACTATTTATGTGTTAAATAGAACTACAGCCTTTACATCAATCAACAACAAGCATTCCATGTCTATTGGTTTAGTTATAAAATCAAAACAACCCAATTAACAAATGAAATCAACAACACCTAATTCGAACCCATAAAATGCAGAAATTCAACCCAATATTTCAAAATCCGAAAGGAATACGCACAGTGAAGGAGGTCACGAACCAAGAGCCGCTTGCAGGGGGTGGAATATCTATGAGGGAATGCTTGCGCAAAACCCTCCCAGCTCAACCCTAAAATTTACCTCCCTACGTGCAAACAAGTTTATCAAAAAGGGTTCCACATACTCACATTCCAATGCATAATTTACCACAACATTCATAATCAATTCAGGATTGGACATATCTCCAACACAGATATCGATAGTTGGAAGAGGATGAAAAAACCTATCTTAGCAACCAACACAAGCAACCATTTAGGGTCTACCAATACTAGCTCTACCCCCAACATTTTTTTTAGACAAATTTGAGTTCCATTACTGCAAGTTTGGTGAATTAGAATCCACTTACGGTTGCAATTTAGGGTCTGCGGGGATTTGCACAAATGGCCGGAGGACACGAAACCAACTTCAACCCCCCTTGTAGCAATTGCACGGTGAGAGTTGCAAGAGGAAATGGAATTGTAGCCGGTTGCATGCACTAGCTGGTGTGGTCGAACGAGAGCAATAGAGCATTTTCGTTAAGCTCAACAGAGACAGTTAGAAAATGACCAAAAGTAATCACATGAAACCCGAAACCTTTCCAAAGCATAACGAGTAACAAAGGACCACACATAACCTGAAAAAATACTCATTTCCATATCGAATTTACCATAACATTCACAATCAATTCATGATTGGACATATCTCCAACACATATATCAATAGTTGGTAGAGGACGAAAAACCCTATCTCAACAATCAACACAAGCAACCATTTAGGGTCTACCAATACTACCTCTATCTCCAACATTGTTTTTTTGACAAATTTGAGTTCCATTACTACAAGTTTGGTAAATTAGAATCCACTTACAGTTGCCATTGAGGGTCTGCGGGGATTTGCAAAAACGGTCGGAGCACACGAAACCAACTTAAACCCCTCTCATAGCAATTGCACGGTGAGAGTTGCAAGAGGAAATGGAATTGTAGCAGGTTGCAAGCACTAGCTGGTGCGATCGAACATCGAGAGAAACAGAGCGTTTCATAGTTAGCAAATGACCAAAATGAATCACATCAAACCTGCAGACATAACATATATTTTTGTTTTTTTTGTAACCGTCGACAATGTTAAAGGCTCTCAAATATATGACATTTGTTATAACATAACAATTTTACATAGGTTCTCAAATATACGACATTTCTAACATAGGTTTTTGATTTTGTTTTATATAACAATTTTTGTTTTCTATAACAATTTTATCAATAACAATACTAATTAAAAATTAAAAATAACGGTACTAATTAAAAATTAAAAATTAGCATACTAACTACCATACCCATAGGAATTTCAATATATGGATAGAGAGCAATTAGGATGCAGTCGATCACAACGATTGGGATGTTTAGACCATTGAAATGTAGATATTGAAGAATGATATAGTACTAGATGAACTAAAAGTGTACAATTTGATTCCGATGAAGTGGATCCAAGTGTTGACATATTTGCAAAAGACATCATCAGATGATGCAAGATCTAGTTCTCACGAAACAAAAGTGGTTGATTGATTAAGAGGACTTACAAGTAGTGATGAACGATCAATATTAAGATTAAATCTAGCTTAGAAAGACCAACAAGGATAGAACCCCTTTCAAATAAGTTTTTTATGTTTCCAATGAGTCTAGTAGAGTTCTAATATGAAATAACCCAAAAAATAACACATAAATCTTATAACACAATTTTGTATCTTGCTCAATCGACACATGTTCGATTCAAACCATTAACAGTACAACCTCCAGGAAGACCCATGCTACTGCACACATAGAACATAATTAGATCAGAAAACTACTTTTCAAATATAACCAAGTTAATCAACAAAATGAACATATGGTGAGTGCATTTAATTTAACTTAAAAACATTGCGTACCTCTACTTTTCAACAATTAAATATCATTCATCTTCTTCTTCATCCAACTCAACATCTGTATCAGGATTTGGTTCTGAATAGATATTGATGAAAGGATCATTCACACCGTCATCAGCATCAAAGTAATCTTCACTAATATAGTCATCCTCATCGTCAATGAGATCATCGTCTGATACATTTGCATGATCATGCTCTTCAACTTCTTCATCTAACACATCGAATGCAGCCTGATCTGAATCATCATCATCCTCTTCTTCTTCGTGATTATCTTCATCATCTGTACATGATTATACTTTACTAGTCTTCCTCTAGGATCATATCGAACAACGTATGACCAACCTGCTTTACTTGGTACCTCGGAGTAGTAGACTTGCTCACATTGACTTGGAAGAACATAAGGCTCTGTACCCGGTTCAAATGCCCTTGTATTAACCATGGAAAATCCATTAGCATGCTCAATAACAGTTCTTTCAGGATCACGTTCATGCATCTATAGCCTATACCACTTCACCTAAAACAAAACTATTTTAAAGGAACTAAAATCACACTCAACAATGTCCTCCAAATGCCCATAGTACCTATTCTCGGTTTCTTCTGGATGTCTATCACTTCTGGAGGAAACATTGGTGACCTTAAAGACTGTAGTTATCCCACAATACGAGGTTTTCCTGTTATCATCCAACTTTTTGATACGAAATTTATGACCATTACACAACATAGCCTTGTGATGTTTGAGCTTCAACATTGACAACAGGTTAAAAATACATTGTGAATTAATAAACGTCATATAGGAGTTAGTAAATATATTTGAAAACTTAAACAAACGAAATGTAATAATTGGAAAAATGGATCGAAGTAACTAGAAAAAATGTGGGTAAAAAAATTACTTGCCTTTTTATATTTTACACCATAGGCTAAATCAACTTCCCTTTGCGACGTAAGGTGAAGAATCCGATGTCGAAGATGATGAGTTGTTTTAATCATGTTACTGACCCCTTCCCATGATAACTTACCGAATAATTCTTCACAATCTTGTATCCAATGCTCCATCCAATCAAGGTTGTTTGCAATGTATAAATGTAAAGCATCCCACACTCGACCAACTATAGGATAAAAACAATTCAATTTCATATTTAATTAGATCATCATTAAAGGAACATAGTTTAATATAGTTGAAAATGCATAATTATTATAAAGCGTTAAAAATAGTATGATAATAAAAAATTGGAAAGAATAAATGTGTAACATATTAATTCAACAACGTATAATAATAATTACCTTTCACAGTCCTAAATGTACCTCTCCCCAGTAGGGCCTCCCCTTCAAATTTGTTGATGGAGTCGAGATGCCAAATGTGAGGCACATTCATATTTTCTGCTAATTTAGGTAGATATTCACTAATGTACACCATGCATTGATATACCATATATCCTTCAACCATAGAACCCTCGGGATGCGCTCTTTGTCTAACAAAATCCTTCAGTGACTTCAACTGCCTCTCCACCATCCACATCGACCTTGTGTGTACTGGTCCACATAATTCAATCTCCTCAACTTGGTGTACAAGGTAGTGTCCTTGTGCATTGAAAAATGCTGGAGGTAGATACTGTTGGATTTCACACATTAGTCGGGGAATTTCTCTCTTCCAGTGACTTATATCTTCTTTATGGATTTCTTTTGATGAAAGCCACCTACAAATGATGCAATAAAACAATATGTCAAGGAATATATAATATTTGTGGGAAAAACATAATATATGTCAATAAGTTCCGCTACAGACCACAGACCAAGTACATTTTCGAAGTAAAACATTACTTACCTCATGTATTTTCCAAGAACATAAATAATATGTTTTATGTTGCTGTCAAAGTCATCTGGGAGAGATAAAGGTAGAACATACTGTATCAAAAAACCGTTAATTATTAATATTTATTTCTAAATAAGAGAACAGAATTAATATAATAGTGCATACCGATAATGAAATATATTATAGAATAATGATTACCTTAATGAATGTATGCCAATCATGTGTTTTAACCCCTGCAAAATCACCTTTTTTCGTCAAGATATTCTTTATGTTTGACAAAAAACTCGTCGAAAACCTAATATTTTTGATGAGCTCTCTCACAATATTGCTCTGTTGCTCCATCAAGCACCAAGGAAGACTAATATTCTGTTGACGGCCATCAACATTAGAATTAATGATCACACTTTGCAATGCGTGATTAGATTCTTGGATGTCACTACAAATATTTCCAATTTTTTCTTTGTCAGTCCTTCCATCTAATATTCGCCATGAGATTTCTATTATGTTCTTCCCGATATTCATTGTGTCAAACAAATGAACTATTTGCAAGTGCTCGTAGTATGACAACTTACTGAATTGAATCGGGTAAATTTTGATTCCTCGTGTGCCTTAATGACATTCATGAAACATTAGTACATAATCAAATTAAAACCAATCAATCAATAATGGTATAACATATCGCGTTGAACATAATTCAATACAAAAAAAAATGGCATACCTTGACGGTTTCTATTATATTCCACCTTCCATAGGTGAGGTGTCATTCTTCGTGGTTTTTTTCCATTCTCTTCTTTACCGTTAAATTTTTCTTTGCCTGTAGTTTGATAACTATGGTTCTTAGGCATAAAGTGCCTATACTCATCGAACACTTCCTTTGCTAAACTCCTTAAACGGTGAGATTTTATCCTGGGACCGCAAAATGGACATGCATATTTACCCTTGGTTTGAAGACCAACAAGATATATGAATTGGTGTAGCAAATTAGCATTACAATTTAAAATAATGCATGATATTATCAACAGATATATAAAATATTAAGGAACAAAAGAAAGTAACAACAATATACCACAAAAATGTGTTAACCCGGGAGCATCATGAATTGTAAATGCAAGTATTCCATGGAATTGAAATTGTCTTTGCCTGATTGGTCTAGAAATATCATACATAGTGACGCCAGCCCATAACTTCGGCAACTCATCGATAAGAGGCTCAAGATATATGTTCATATCTTTAACCTAGTACTTTCCTAATCAATGAAAGACATAATTATCATGCACGTAACAAATCAATGAAATATTTACTAATCAGACTTTCAATTAAAAAAATACCTGGAACAATCATTGCCAACATTGTGTGCTCTCTCTTGATCGACATCCAAGGAGGAAGGTTATTGTTCATAACAAAAACAGGCCACACTGAGTAGGTAGAACGAAGCTCTCCAAATGGATTGACACCATCAGCTGCCAAAGAAAGTTTAACATTACGAGGATCTTCTTTAAAAATTGGCCACTTTTCTTCGATGTAACTGAATGTAGAACCATCTGCAGGCATTCGAAGAACATCGTCGTGACTTCTGTTCTTTGCATGGAAATCCATAAACTGTGCTATACTTTGACACCTGAACAACCGCTGGAAACATGGGATTATTAGAATATAACGAAGAACTTTTTGAGGCACCAATTTTGTCACTTTATCGGTTCGATACCTACTTGTTTGACATTGTGGGCATTCATTTCCTAATGCATATTGTCCATAGTATATGATATGATCATTAGGACATGCATCAATAGCTTGATACTCCATACCAAATGCTTTCATAATGACATATATCCCTCGATATGTGCGTGGTAAAATATTTGAAGTTGGTAATAGAAATTCACCTAACAATCTACAAAATTCAAAAGAATAAATCAATGAAAACAATATTAATCATCAATATCGCATCCAAACTTTACACATTAGATTACAATATCAACAATATAGGGAAAAAGTCAACCCTTTCTATATATAGATATTGTGAACATGCAGACAAAAATTAAAAAAAACAAATTACATACCTTAGTATCTGTGTCATACAGGTGTTTGATAATCCATTCAAAACCTTCAAGTTCACTAACAACAATATAGCAGATAAAAAATTTGTTTTTGAGCCTTCATAAAGAGGTTGACATGACTTCTCAAGTAGAGGATCAACATCATCACTATCATCCTGGTTGTCCTCATCCATTAGAGCAAATGTGTCTTGGATCAATCTATGTATCTCATCTTCTTGATTTGTGTCACTAATGTTATCTACATCCATTATATCATCAGAAATAACTACTTGATCATCTTCAATATTCTGATGTAGAAGTTCGTCGGGCTGTACCGAATGAGTATTTCTGCTAGTACTTGGCAAATAACTCTCTAGAACGTGACATTTTGGGGGCATTGTCTATAAATTTACAAACAACATAGAAAAATTAGTTTGTATAGAACATATAGTAAAAAAATAAGACATTTTACTAAAATTCATGCAGACATGATGAAGATTATTGTAAATATATTAAAAATTGAACCCCAAAAATAGTCTTACCAGGGGACGATATTCATAACCCCCTTCGGCGTGCCCCTTATCCCTACAATGTCTTTCAGCTATTTCTATTAAAAGTCTTCTTTTTTGCAAGCCCCTGCAATCAAAGCAAGGACAATAACATTTTCCATCTCCTCTCGCCTCTAATGCAGCTCTAAACTGAGCATGCTCCTTGCATTTTCATTCATATTCACAAATCCTTCTAGTGGCTGAACAAGTAATTGTCTTACCTACACCATACAAAACAATAACTTGTCAATTACATTAGATATTATAAGTACATTTCTTAATATAGTATATTATAATCCAATAATCTCTATATTTATAAAGAAAAACATGAAGACTAAAGTTAATATGAATGGAAAGATGGTAAGTTGGTTGTGAGAAAGTCAATTGAGAATGGTTGGTTACTAAACAAAATGGTAAATGTCAAATATTAAGGAACCAAAAATATTGAAAAATTGATAACTACTTGTATAGTTTGAAGACCTCATATAGTTTGACCACCAAAGAGGGTAGGCTCTTAACCAATATTGTAGCTATAATTCCTATCTTAGTAGGACACATTAATGTAGTACACATTAGAACTAGGAGAAGAGATTATGTCACTTATAGTGTTTCATAACTTAGGATGACAAAGAGAATTGGTAAGAGAATGGGTTCAAGTGGCCTAACTTGGAGATGTAGTATTTGAGCAAGAACCTTTATGCATTATATATTTTTATCTTGTATATGAAATAGGGATGGGCTATTTGTGAACTCTCGTGAATATGTTTTCATAAGCTTCTTGAATATGTTTCATAGCTTAAGAAGCATCACAATTTTTTTATAACAAAAAAAAGCATCACAAACACAATATTAATCACAAGCAAGAAAAGTACCACTTAATTTAATTAAAAAAAAATGACTTTAGTACTAGAATGAATGTTATTTACCATGAAAATCAACTTGTTACTCTAAAATATTTAACTAGAATCTAGATTTGACAAGGTGATGCAATTCTTAAGCTAGAAGTATGTTGGACTTAAAATAGCATTTCCATGAATTTCCTTGCCACAACCATTTTATAATGAACTTTTGTGGGTAGAAAGGCAAAAAAGCAAGTTAACATGACCTAAGCCAAAAAAAACAATTTCTTGAAAAAAATATAGCAAGTTAAATGAAAATGATAGCAAGTTCTTGAAAAAAATATTAGAAAAGAAAAAAAACAAATTAACATGACCTAAGCCTCATTACTTATAAACAATATTAAAATCTAACCCTTATAAAAATATAGACAAAAAATTACACATTACTAACCTTGCAAGTTCAATATCAGACCTATGCAGAATATCCAAGTTCATACAATCACCCTGCAAGCCCAAAATCCATGCTCAATGTGCCGCAAGAAAATAAAATGTGAAAATTATGGTGAGAGTGTGTAGTTTATATAGCTCGACTTTCGTCCCTGTTTCCACAAAAAGTGAAACCTAAAAAAATCGTCGATATAGGGACGAATGTTCGTGGAACTTTAAAAATCATGGATATTGCCACGTTTTTTCTGCCTTAAAAAAAAATCATTTTTTTGACCCACGAATGTTGAAAACGTGGAAAAATTTCGTGGAACAATCCGCCCATATGTAGTAGTGTTATTTACGAGGACTATATAGAGGCAGTATTGAGAGTTGAGAAGCTAGAGGGAATTGTTAGCAAGATGGATGTTCAGTTGAAGCAGGAGAGGCTGGGAACAAAATCCCACCGGCAGCTGGTTAAGAAATTACAGCTCGATTTGATTGCTAGTGATGGTGGTGGCAAGGCTACCAGAAAGTTGCTAATAGAGAAGGAAGGCTTAGTCCAAACATTGCAAAAGAAGGAGAAAGTCTCGAGCATTCAATTAATTCAGGCTCCCGAAGTGTCTAAATTACAACATGAGAAAGAGGCCCTTGCCAAAGAGCTCAGTGAAAGCCGAGTAGAGCTGTTGAAGTTAGTTGAGAAGAAAGCCAAATGGGAGAAAGAGAAGCTGAGTTTGGGAAAGCAAGTTGAAGATATGAAAGATAACTTTCCCATTTTGGGCACGCGGTCGTCCAGGATAAGTCAAGAGGTAGATGAAAATAGCGTTGAAAACCTTTCACGGGCTATGTCTCAAGTTAGTTTGAAAGAAGTAGAAATTAAGGAATTGAAGGAAAGGGCTCAGAAAATGGAAGAGCAAAACATGCAAATGGAGGAAGAAATAAAGGGATTGCAGAGTAAAAATAAGGGACTGGTGGAAACAAATCAAAGGTTCGTCCCCTAAGTAATTGGGCAAATCCTAGTGCAGGGATGCAAACAATTGATCTAGGATATTATTATCGAGACTTCCACCAGCCTCAGGCCTTGTTTAACCTCCATAAGAGCTAGGGAGAAGGCGATAAGGGATGCCTTAAAAAGCTGTACATCCACACGAGAAAATCTAAGCTTAAGGCCAAAGGAAATAACTCAAGATGCTATAGATTTTCTAAGAGTTTTACCAGAAGAGGAGTTGGCTACATTGGGAATCTGAAACAGAGTTGCAGTGATCGCTTGGGCGAAGAAGACGCTCGGAAAATACACTCATTTGGAAAATATCAAGGCCCGCTGTGCAGCGATGGCGGATCAGATTGTTGGTATAAAGAGCAAGTTCGAGGAAGTCTTCCAGAAGGGGATACCCTCCTTTTGGAATGAAGACAATGAGCTCATCCTCCATAACGACTACAAGAACCTACTGTGCACAATAAAGGTGAATCACGAAAAGTTCCAGAGGCTAAGTCAGATTCTCACAGGAAAAATACTATTAGAAAAGCTTGCGGAGGATTTCGAGATTATGAACCTGCTAAAGATCCTAAGCAAAGGAGTCCCAGTCATGTCCTATGAAGAGAACATGGAGCTGAAAGTACTAGTGAAAGAAATAGTGCTGCGTGAGAGCGTCACAGCTGATCAATGGAACTATGTGGAGAATTATGGGAAGCTGAAATACTCACCTCGTATTTCTCGGTAACTGTTGTTTTTTATTTTCAATGAATTGCTGTCATTTTCAAAGACTTTTGAGACATTTTTATTTCTTAAGTAATTTGTAATATTTTTTGAGGCGGCTATTGGAAATAGCCAGCTGGTGCAACTACTTTACTATCTTTTGTTTTTGTCTTAAAGTTGGTTGTCATTTAGTAAAAAGACTGGTAAATGTGAAAGAAAACAGTTAGGCCTACTCGCCCATTTTTGATAGTGGCGAATGCGTCTTGATGAGGTGTCATTTTTGTTGTAACTGTTTTCTGGTCCAAACTAATCAGGAAAAGGGCCCTAGACAACTATATAGACTATGTACTTGAAAGGAGAATGGTTGAAAACTTTTTGGAGATTAATATATTGCTCTATGTAATCTTTTGAGCTGTTTTGAATAAAGTTGGCAGAGCCGAGCAAGTGTTTTGACAGGGATTCCTGTGTCATTGGTCTTACAGTCTGTTCCTTCTCTTTTCCCATGTGAATTGTGTTTCTTTCTTTGTTAATCCATTTTTGTAATTGCTTATTCATGTTTGGTTCAATGTAGTTGTTAGCACCTATTTTTCACAGCGTAGAAATGGAGGGAAAGCCAAGGGATATCCCTAAAATCCTTGAGAAAAACCAGAAGCTACCATTGTTTTTGTTGATGTATATGTAACTTCGGAATGTATTTCATCTATGTATTTCATATATATTTATTGTACCCTTATAAGAGATGTGTTATTCCTCTATAAGGAAGTGTCGTCATGTGTATTGACAAGTGTCGCAAGTGTGTGTACTTGGCGACGGGTTATTAGACCACCATGTGTGGGGTCGGCCCTGAAATATATATTATATTGTGGATGTACCTAGCTAGACAAGTCGGCCCCATAAGGTCACTAGGAAAATAGGTTAGTATAAATAGAGATCGGGAGATCTCTATTTTGATCATTCGGAAACTCACACTTCTCTCACTTAGAAAGTGGTGCACTAGTGAGGAGGAGGATCATTTGCTACTAGGAGACTATCTCAATGTATTTTGGTTGTACTTTGGTTGAGCCATTGCTCTCTCTATCTCTGAGGAAGTTGTGGGGTTTTTCACCTTAGGGTTTTCCCCATGGAAACTCTGTGTCTCTTGTCTCTCATGCTTTTGATTCTTGTGATGCTTATCATGCTTATTGTGATTGTTATGCATTGATATACTGTATATGTTATTCTCTCAGTGAAGATCCTAGAGTATTGTGAATTAATGCTTAAAATTTAACATGGTATCAGAGCTAACCTGAGAAGAAGACATTTTGTAGTGACGAAAACTTGAGTTTCTTGTTTTGGGTTTCTCTCCACAGATTTTGGAAACGCAGTATAGTATATTGACTCTACTCATCAAGGAGAAATTATTTGTCCAATCAGAATTCAATTATAAGCATTTTCAGATTTGGCCCTAAAAATTAGGGTTGCCACAAAAATAGGAATTTCTGAAATCTGAAGACATAGCTGGAAGCTCCTTGCAAAAATCGAAGTTTAGAGCTTTGGATCGAGATTTTTGGCTGGATAGATCTCCGCGAAACACAAACCCTAATTCAGGGCTCTCCCTAGTGAACCCGGGAGGACAAAAAGGAAAATATGAAGGGTAAAGCTTCGTTGATCTCAAATTATGAATACACCAGGCTGATCAGCTCATCAAGGCGCATCTTTCTATCCTTTCAAAAAGTTTAAATTCACATTTTGAATTTTTAGGGTTTTTTCGACAAACCCTAATCCGGGACCAGATCCAGTTTTCAGCATTTCAAGTGGTAAGACCTAAGTCTTTTTTATTTCCATTTGAAGCACTCTTTAAGATGTCTCACCACACCAAGCTTGAGGATAAGCTTGAAGGGGATGATATCTTCCGAGCTTGGAAGTATAGGATTGGGTTAATCCTGGAAGAGAATGAGTTGGACTCATATGTAAAAGAAGACATCCCTATCCTAGAGGATGAAGAGGCTAAAGTATTGCATAAGAAGAACTTTGTCAAGGCAAAGAGAATAATTGCTGATTCTATCAAAGACCATCTCATACCCCATGTGTCTTCTCTAAAGACACCCAAGGAGATGTTTGACTCTTTGACCAAGCTATTTGAAGGGAAGAACATAAATCGGAAGATGACCCTGCAGAACCAATTGAAAGGAGTAAAGTTTCAGAATGGAGAAACCATTCAAACTTATTTTTCAAGGGTCTCCCAGATCAAGGAACAACTAGAAGCAGTGGATGAAATGGTGGAGAATGGTGAAGTGGTGATGACCACTCTAAATGGCCTACCCAGGTCATGGGATTCCTTTATTCAAGGAATTTGTGCAAGGAAGAAGTTGATCTCCTTCAACAGATTGCGGGAAGAATGCTCTCAAGAAGAATCTAGGATTGTGGCATGAGAAGAAAAGATGGGAAATGAAGATGAAGCTCTCACAACACATGCCAGGAAAGGCAAGTCCAAGAAGGAATCATCTCATAACAGGAAATTCTCACACCACCATTATAATAAAGATAAGAAAGATCTCAGATGCTTCAATTGCAATGAGAAGGGACACTTTGCTTCAGATTGTCCCAAGAAGAAGAAAGACAACAAAAACAACTTCAAGAAGAAGAAGAAGAATAACAAAAGAAGATATCATGCTCATGCTGCCGAAGATGATGAACCCCAAAGAAGCAGGCTAGGGCAGAAAGTGATAGTGATGATGACTCATCAAGTGAAGAAGAGTATGCTCTAATTTCTGCTCTCACAGGTACTATCTCCCATGGTTGTAATGATTGGTTGATTGACAGTGGGGCTTCCAAACACATGACTGGGTTTAAGGAATCTTTTGTGAATCTATCTGAGCATGAATCACCCCATAAGGTGAAACTTAGGGATGATTATCAATACCCAATCAAAGGAAATGGTGAAGCCTTCTACAACCTAGATTCTGGAAAATCTTTGAAGATGAAAGAAGTCCTTTATGTACCTGGGCTCAAGAAGAACTTACTCTCCATCTTTGCATTGGATGCAAAAGGTATGAGGGTTGCATTTGTGGATGGCCAAGTCCTAATGTGGCCAAAGGGAAAGACCATAGATGATGCAGTAGTGATTGGAGAGCAAGAGGGAGGTTTGCATAAATTGAAGGGACAACCTGAACATGCCATGGTGCATGAATCCATGGAGCCAAGTGAACTTTGGCATAGAAGACTTGCTCATATGCACTATAGGGCACTTCCAATTGCAAGCAAGGATGTAGAGGGTCTTCCTGAAATCAAGACCAAACATGAAGGTGTTTGCAAAGGATGTGCAAAAGGTAAGAACATTAAGAAGGCTTTCCCAAGCAGTGAAAGCAAGGCAAAAGATATTCTGGAGATCATCCACTCAGATGTATGTGGTCCTATGTCATCCAATTCTCTAAGCGGGTATGTTTACTATGTCTCATTTATTGATGACTTCTCCAGGAAGACTTGGGTATACTTCTTGAAGAACAAAGATGAGGTGTTTGATAAGTTCAAGGAATTCAAAACCTTGATGGAGAATCAAACTGACAAGAAGATCAAAACAGTCAGATCCAACAATGGTGGAGAATTCACCTCAGGTGACTTCAAGAAGCTTTGGAGTGATTTAGGGATTAAGAGGGAGTTGAATGCTCCTTATAATCCCCAACAGAATGGAGTTGTATAAAGGAAGAACAGAACAATCATGGAAGCAGCAAGGGCCATGCTACATGACCAGGATCTACCTATGCATCTATGGGCAGAAGCAGCTAGAACAACTGTATATGTGCAGAACATAACACCCCACAAGATATTGGACAACAAGACTCCAGAAGAGGTCTTTTCTGGTAAGAAACCTGAAGTTAGCCACCTCAGAATATTTGGTTGTCCAGTATACACTCATGTCCGAAAGGAAAAGAGGACCAAACTAGATCCTTCAGGAAAGAAGGGTATCTTTGTGGGTTACAGTGAAAGATCGAAGGCTTACAGAATATACTTTCCAGGGTTCAAGAAGATTGATGTCAGCAGGGATGTAAAATTTGATGAAAACTCAGCATTCATCAAATCGAGGAAGGCACCTATCGAAGTTTATGAAGAACCTAGGGAAACTAGATTTCAAGACACTACCATGACTGAAGCAATTCTAGAAGTTGTTCGTGAGTTTGAAGATCCGCAAGAACCTGTAGATCCACCCCGTGAGGATAACTCTCACAAGAGGAAACCTGCATGAGATAGAGAGCTCATTCAAGATGCAGAAAGATTTGGCATTCTAGAAGAAGAACACAGAGCAAAGAAGAGAACCAGATCACATACTAGCTATGATTCTTTACTCTGTGACATTATGAACAAAGAACCTTCCAGTTATGAAGAAGCAGCAGAAAAGAAAGAATGGAAGGATGCCATGGTCAAGGAATACCAATCAATAATGAAGAATGCTATTTGGGATGTTGTCCCAAGACCTAAAAAGAAGTCTATTGTGACTTCCAAATGGATCTACAAAATCAAGCATGCTGCAGATGGCAGTGTAGAAAAATACAAAGCAAGATTCATAGATCGTGGCTTCTCTCAGAAAGAGGGAATAGATTATGAAGAAAATTTTGCACCTGTAGCCAGGTATACTTCCATCAGAACAATACTTGCCTTGGCTGCATCAATGAAATGGAAAATACACCAGATGGATGTCAAGACTGCTTTCTTGAATGGTGTAGTTGAAGAGGAAGTATATGTGGAGCAGCCACTCGGTTTCAAAATACATGACAGGGAGTCATATTTGTGCAGATTGAAGAAAGCCTTGTATGGCTTGAAGCAAGCTCCCAGAACTTGGTATGGTAGAATGGACAGTTTCCTATCTAGTTTGGGCTTTACCAAGAGTAAAGTAGATTCCAACCTTTATTACAAGGTTGAGGAAGGGAATCTTGTGATTCTACTCCTGTATGTGGATGGCTTATTTGTAACAGGAGATGAAAGATTGATTGCAAATACTAAGAGGAAGCTTGCTGCCGAGTTTGATATGAAATATTTGGGAATGATGCATTATTTCCTAAGTATGGAGGTGTGGCAGAGTGCAGGTGGGATCTTCCTTGGTCAAGGGAAGTACACAGTAGATATCCTGAAGAGATTCAGGATGATGGATTGCAAGGCCATGGCCACACCTATGGCATCGAATCTGAAGCTTCTATGTGATGCTTCATCTGAGCCGGTTGATGTCTCTATGCATCGTCAGATGATTGGGTCCTTGATGTACCTGACGAACACAAGACCAGATATTTGCTTTGCGGTGAACACATTGAGCCAGTTCCTGACAGATCCGAGGAGTGTTCACCTAGTTGCTGTAAAGCATGTTCTGAGGTACCTAAAGGGTACAGTGGATTATGGCTCAAGTATGAAGTGAATCAAAAGTTTAACCTGCATGGTTATGTTGATTCAGATTGGGCTGGAAGTGCTGCAGATAGGAAGAGCACATCTGGATGCTGCTTCAGTATGGGATCAGGTGTGATCTCTTGGTTTAGCAGGAAGCAGTCCGGTGTAGCACTGAGTACAGCTGAGGCAGAGTATGTTGCAGCCTATTCAGCTAGTTGTGAGGTAGTATGGCTACGGAAGCTACTGTCTGAGTTATTTGATCTCCCGTTGGATGCTACTGGTATCTTTTGTGATAACCAGAGTTGTGTGAAGCTATCCGAGAACCTAGTGTTTCATGATAGGTCGAAACACATAGAGATCAAATATCACTATATCAGGGATATGGTGCAGAGAGGAGCTGTGAAGCTCCTGTACGCTACGACGGACGAGTAGATTACAAATGTGCTGACGAAGCCACTAGCCATGGTGAAGTTCGAGTACTTCAGGGAGAGGCTTGGTGTTCTTCAGATTGATGACACTTCGAGGAAGAAGTGATGGACACATTTGCAGAAGCCATTCCAAGCATGTTGGAAGGAGGATCCTTCACATGGCTGTGGATGTAAGCGGTGGATGATGAGCATCAGGACGATGCTCCAGTTACTGCTCTATATATGCATCATGTTGGATGCTGGATATGATCAGTTGGATCATTTATATGTATGTACACATCATGTTGATGTTGGATATGATGAGTTGGATCATTTATATGTATGTACGCATCATGTTGGATGCTGGATATGATCAGTTGGATCATTTATATGTATGTATGCATCATGTTGGATGCTGGATATGATCGGTTGGATCATTTGTATGTATTTTGTATATGCATCATGTTGGATTCTTGGACCATGTATCTGTATATGTATCAGGTGGATACATTGTATGATCAGGCAGATCATGTATGTTGATATGTATCATGTATGATCAGGTGGATCATGTATTTGTATTTGTATCAGGTGGATACATTGTATGATTAGGTGGATCATGTATGATGATATGTATCAGGTAGATACTTGGTCTGCATCAGGTAGATGCATTGTATGATCAGGATGATCATGGATGACGAGCTTCAGGATGTTTCTCCAGATGACATGCAGCAGGATGTTGCAGTGATGATGATCAGGATGAACATGTGTACATCAAGATGATATATGGTGAGTATCAGGTTGATACTCTGTGGCCGTGGAATAGGTTGTGCAGATAAGCATGTAATTTGTGCCCTGGGAGATTTGCAGATAGTCTTTTGAGGTTTTGCCTATGGCATGTAATTTGTACCCTGGGATATCTGGCAAATGCTCTTTCGAGGTTTTGCTTGGGAGGACATATAATTTGTGCCATGGGAGATCTGCAGATAGTCTTTAGAGGTTTTTCCTATGGCATGTAATCTGTTCCCTAGGATATTTGGCATATGCTCTTTTGAGGTTTTGTCCTATGGCATGTAATTTGTGCCCTGGGAGATCCGATAGGTTGAGCCGTGTGCTCATAATCAGTCCTGGGATGCTCTTTCAAGGTTTTGCCACGACCACATGTAATTTGTGCCGTGAGAGATCCGATAGGTTGAGCCTTGTGCTCGTAATCAGTCCCGGGATGCTATTTCGAGGTTTTGTGGTGACCACATGTAATTTGTGCCCTGGGAGATCTGATAGGTTGAGCTGTGTGCTTGTAATCAGTCCTGGGATTCTCTTTCGAGGTTTTGTGGTGGAGTCACATGTAATAAGTCCTGGAGATCTGGACAGGATGAAAAAGGCCTGAGATACTCTTTAGGGTTCTTGCTAGTCAAGAGACTCTTTTAAGGTTTTGTGACGCACATAATAAGTCTTGAGATTTGTACAGTATGGCCAGTGATGACGAAGACCTGTAGGTGGTGGGCTTACATCTAGTATGAAAAAGGACTGGCTCTGTAGAACTTCCTATGACGAGTAGAGTCAGAGATTGGTTGAGATAGCAGCAGTAGTGACGATGATGATGACGATGCATCGATGACGATGATCCCGAGAAGAAGACTTGTCTAGCAGATCTGTGTTGAGAAATACCTTCCTAGTTAACAGGGAGTGTTGATGTATATGTAACTTCAGAATTGATTTCATCTATGTATTTCATATATATTTATTGTACCCTTATAAGAGATGTGTTATTCCTCTATAAGGAAGTGTCATCATGTGTATTGACAAGTGTCGCAAGTGTGTGTACTTTGCGACGGGTTATTAGACCACCATGTGTGGGGTCGGCCCTGAAATATATATTATATTGTGGATGTACCTAGCTAAACAAGTCGGCCCCATAAGGTCACTAGGAAAACATGTTAGTATAAATAGAGATGAGGAGATCTCTATTTTGATCATTCAGAAACTCACACTTCTCTCACTCAGAAAGTGGCGCACTAGTGAGGAGGAGGATCATCTGCTACTAGGAGACTATCTCAGTGTATTTTGGTTGTACTTTGGTTGAGCCATTGCTCTCTCTATCTCTGAGGAAGTTGTGGGGTTTTTCACATTAGGGTTTTCCCCACGGAAACTCTGTGTCTCTTGTCTCTCATGCTTTTGATTCTTATGATGCTTGTCATGCTTATTGTGATTGTTATGCATTGATATACTGTATATGTTATTCTCTTAGTGAAGATCCTAGAGTATTGTGAATTAATGCTCAAAATTTAACAGTTTTCCCTAACCAAGTGCTAAAGGATACAAAGAAAATGAAAGATAGGTGTTAAATATGCAAGGTGGTGGCAAAATGGAGAAGAAGAGAATTAAGGTGCGACCAAATGGACCAAAAGTGAGCCTAAGTCTATAGTCCAAAGGAGATAATTCAAGGAATAGCCACCATGCTAGTTTCCACCGTCGGATGGGCGCCCAAGAGATATCAACGGTCCTCGTTGATAGTCGTGAGGATGAAGCACACGGGGAATAGTCATAAGGGAAGAAGTGATGGTGAATACCGCAGGACAGGTGGTAGCAAAAGGAGATGTGGTGAGGAGGATAGGTGGTAAGCAGTATCGTTTTAATGAACTTGTGATACTGCCAAAACATAAAAGTAAATCTCTAGGCACGTGGAGGGATCGGAGAGGCGGAGTAATATCCTACTACCAAGATTAATGGTCCCACAGAGGGAAGTGCAATGTGGCAAGGTAAATGGTGTGGATTGGCCTTAGAAAAATCAACAACCCACGATGATCCTCTCGCTGGAAAGTTGCACGCCGATTAGGCAGAAAGGTGGTAGCGAGGGACCAACCATTTTTCCAGATGTCACCACCAAAGGGGATCGTGAAGGGATGAGTGGTAAAGCAGAAACAAGAATAGAGGCATACAATCCCGCTCTGCAAGGGTATGACGCTTAGCGACGGATGATGGAGAGGGGAACACGTGGAATGATCAAACGATGGATACAGAAAGGGAGTCAAATGAGTGGTTAAAGAGAAGGATGGATCTGATGGTAAGGATCAGCACAAAAAGGACCAACGGCTGATATTTGCAAACGGCTGACGAAAAAGCCGACAGTATAAGTAAATGGGTTTACATATATAACCATCGATGGGTAAAATTGAAATTTTTATTTTCTCTAAGGCCTGTTGGGGGCAGAAGCCTCCAGGCATGGGAGAGATGTGGAAAGTGACAGGCTAGGCCATTCCCATGGCCTCTCAGGCTGTGTGGGTAAAATAGGAAGGGTCGCGTGGCAGAGTTCAGTCTGTTCATGGCAAGGAGGCAGGTTGAAAGCTATTTTCCGGGGAGGTTAAGGATGAATGGACCTGGGCCTTAGGATTTGAAGAGGCCTAGTTCAGAGAGTCAGCATTCCATACCCATGGGGTTTTTCAGTAGCAGTTCTCCCTTTGTCGCGTCTGTCAAGGATATGTTCGTCTCAGAACCAGAAGGTTTTCGGGGGACCCGTCGTCACTACTTAGAGAGAGGTTTTTCTTGTAGGTGCCGCCATGGCATCATTGGGTTAAAAGGGTCGGCTTCCAAAATTGGGGAAAGGAATAGAATGGTAGGATTGGAAGCTCTACCAGCACAGGTAATGGAGGTAGCGGCAAGGGTATATCGTGGTCTTGGCCGGCGACAGAGAAGAAGAAGTCGGAGCCACTGGTTATAAAGGCGCGATCCAGAGGAAGGTCGCTCGTGGAAACTGATGGGTGGCCTAAGTGGCTGCAAACATGATGTGATCCATGTATTTCGGCACGTGGAGGGAAGGTGAGGCTAAGGGTTGTGACGTATGTTTATCGATGTGATAGAGGCCACCTCAGCATCATCATCCGCTGCGCCGTCTAGTTGGAGGTCTTTGCCGAGCATTTTTTAGGTCAGCTCATGGCCTGGGGCATCATTGCTGCTTAATTAGGGGGTCCAATTGAGTTATCATGGTAATTATAACCATACATAGCCGTTGTCATCATCACAGTAGTTATGGATATGGTTTCTTCTCCTGTAGTGCGAGATCGGTATATGAAATGGATGGTACACCTGGCGACTTGAGGCATTTTTCAGTTGAGATTGGATCATGGAGAAGGAGCAAGAATCCAGGGTGGTTTTCATGCCAGAGCAGACGTGGTCTGAGGTGGAGGAAGAGCATGTTCCTTCGCCTCCTACGACATTCGACCATGAGGAACCCAGCTCTGGTAGTGACGATGAGGAGGTGGAGAATCGACAGGTGTCCAAAAGAGCTCGACGTCAGGGAAAAGGAGAGATTCTCGAAGAAGAAGGGGGCATCCAACAAGACATGGATATCATCCATGATCTCATGCTCCCTACTGAAGAGGTGGCACCTCCTCATGCCACCGAGGAATCACATGCTGACAGCTCTCTAAAGGTGGAGGACTTCTTTGATTCGCAAGGCCGTTTGAAGACTCCGCTGTAAGGTGGCACCCTGTTCATAATATTTTGTTTCCCGTCTTAATCAATCTGTTTCATGCTCGACACGTCTCTAATATTCCAAATTTGGGGCTGTCAAGGTGGCAGCATATTTTTGTTTGTTTCCAAAGGACTAATTCAAGGCCAAGAGCCTATAAAAGCTTTGTAATAGAATAATTAAGGGTTGGAAAATAATTCGGCTAAGGCCTAAGGGGCGAGCCCAATTTTGGGACTTTCATGTTAATCTAATGTGCAGTACCTATGGTAGACTGTTTTATAGAGATTCCTGTGTCATTCTAACTTGTAGTCAGTTTTCTCGTTTTTCCCTATGTGCATGTGTTTTTTGTTATGCTTTTACATTATGTTTTTTGTTTCATGTCTGAGATCAGTGTATAACAGTTTGGAATTCTTGGAAACTCGCTCTGGCTATTATCTCAGATGTTCATAAAACATTTCTACAAAAGTTGATATTGAATTCATCTTTGCTGGATGCTCATATCAATGGACTGTTCTTATTTTCTTCTTTTACCACCAGAAAATATCTTTACGATGGCAAGCGAGCGGCTACCTTGTCTCTGTTAGGGTAGTTCACACTATGGCATTGTTATCTGATTTATGTGTAATACCTTGACTCCATCGCCCAATTTTGTTTTTTCCTTGTGATTATCCTTCCAATAATTTCTGCACATTTTGTTTCTTCAGAAATCTGACCTTCTGTTAATAGTTTAATTGAATATTCTTGAGTGAAGAGAGGCTGGCTTGTGTGTTCACTGTTGATGCCTTTGAATATTTCCAGTCTTTCATTAATTTGTAGAGAGAGCCCTCTCCAACTATGTTGGGTTAGTAGCATTAGTCCAAAGTTGGTTAGTGGTTACCCCAGATTTCACTTTTCACAACCTTGGGGGCTAATTTGGGTGTTAACAAATTGGCGCCATTGTCGGGGACGACTGTTTTATCACCCTTGAAAGGCCGACAAAGGGATTTGGATCTGATTATTGTTGGTGGGAAGCGATCAGGCATCGGAAGTGTTGTGCACCATCCACCTAGCGACTCCACTCATTATCTAATTCTGTCCACAGACTCCACTGGAGAAAGAGCCCAGCTGCTTTAGACATGGGAAGATTAACTTCCAGATATCAAGCTATCAATGTCTTCAAAGAAGCTCTATTCTTTTGTGTCGGCATTCTCCTACCCTTATATATATATGCCAAAAAATTGTTGTCCCTCCAATGAGCTCTAGGTCATGAGAGAACTTCCTTTGTATATCCTTCACTTGAATTCGAAAGTGTACACCCATTTTCCCCCCGCAGAGTCGATCTCGTCCTTCCCTTTGAACCTTGTACAAATCGTGACCGGCCTTATGAGACCCCCAAGAAAAAAGCCGAACGTATCCTACCTACCCCTACTTTTTTTCCTTCTGGAGCTTAGCTAAGATACAACCCTCTAAAGTTGTCCCCTGTCCTTCATGAGTTCCCTCCAGGGTACCATAAACATCTCCTTGTCTTCGAAGGAGAAGCTGAGAGGATTATTGCAGAAAAACATGTTCAAGGCTTTGAGCATTTTCTGGATCTCTTTGAAATAGAACATGATGATGTCTGTATGAGAGCTTTTGCAAAAACCCTCCAAGAAAATGTGAAGAGATGGTTTAAGCATTTGCAGCCTGAGTCTATTGATACATGGGGAGCGTTGTATGAGGTTTTTCTGGGGTTTTGGGGCAAGAGAAGGTCATGGGATCTGGTCCTCTCAGAGTTTCATTCTATAAAGAGGCAAAAAGGCAAAGCCCTGTCTTCCTTCTATAGGAGATATGCCAGTTTCTATTATAACATGCCTAAAGAAATTTATCCCTCAAAAAATGTTGCGAAATTACACTATGCGGTTGCTTTCCCTCCTGATTTAGCCCTACATCTTTTGGAGAGGATGTCCTCCGACCTACAACATGTGTTCATTGATGGAATAGAGGTAGAAGAAAACCTTAGGATGTCCGGAAATCTATCAAACAAGGGGCACGATGAAGGGATTAAAAGAGGATTGAGCTCTGAAGAAGAACATGAGCAAAGAGAATTCCTCTTCCGGCCTAATTTTTCCCAGGGTGAGCAGAAAATTAATCAATCCGGTAATATACCAGAAGAAGGTGACCCATTTTGTTTCACACAGATTATAATCATTCCACTAAAGCTCTTATCAATGTTAATCAAAATGAGGGTTCTATCCCGCCGCAATATGATGAATATGAAGACGATCATTTAGAAAACTCCATAAGCTTCTTTGAAGTTGGAAATAAAGTTGAATCTTCAGACAGGAAGCTTCACCAGTCGGGAAGGCTGGCCAAAGAGGAAGACCCAGTACTTGGTTTGGGGCCCACCATCGAGATTCATCAGACTGGAGATTTTGGGTAGGCAGAGATGTCGTTTCAGATCTGAGCTGAGAAGGAGTACAGGGTCCTTGAAGAGGAATGTAGAGCTGTTGAGGAAGAAAAATATGGGGTTCTCGAAGAAACGATTGGGTCTGGCGAGTACCATAGATAGGTTGGCCAGATAGTTGAGAGGCTAGAGGTTGACCAGGATAGCCCGCATAATTTTTATACAAGATCCATCTCCTGGACCGGAGAGGACCATAGACTCTTTGAAGAAGTAGTCGGACTGGGCCAATATCTCTGGCCGTCCGACCAGACAATCGAGGCGTTCGAAGGAGGCCAAGCTGTGCAGGTGGAGGTTCATGCAAGTTCTGCAAGATCGAAGTCCGGTTTTCAAGAAGAACAACTTTTCCCAAACCCTTTCAGGGGACAAGAGGGACTTTCTCCTGGAGTTACAGAGAAGAACTGGGTTTTCAACCTAGGAATCATGAGCATCCCGGAAAGGGAGTTGTCCGGAGTTGGTATTCACAGTCATACCCAGTCACGTGGGGGTTTCCAACTGCATGGGTTTCAGGTTTCGATGGGGGTTGGTCAGAGATACACTACCCTGAGGCCAGACAAAAGAGCCGAAGGAACTAAACGGCATCCATGCGATTCTTCTGAAAGAAAGACTGTGGTGGTGAAAGGGACAAGTGAAGCATACCAGATTTTTTATGATCTGGTAGCTGAATATATGGAAGACTTCCGCAGCAGGAGCAAGGGTTTTGATTTCACTTGAAAGGTCCTTGTCTGTCACCATCACCTCAGGTCATGGACCTTCGCTTTTCTGCAGTTGGTTGAGTAGGATGAGAAGACCCTCTTGGGTTGTTAGTTGCTAGACTGGTTGCATTGGCATTTCTACATTACTTAGAGCCATAGCCTCTTGAGTAGTGTAGGTTGTATATAAATAAGCCTCAAGTTCTGACATATCCAGCTTCAGTAGTGAATTTCAATTTACAGCATTTTCCCAGTCTGTTTTCAGAATGTACAATTTCATTTTTGTTATTAATTTCAGGAAGTCTCCAATCTGCAGTAAGGCAGAGCAGATGGGTAGGTTTCAGGTCGCCATAAGATGCACCACACAGCCGATTCTCCATAAGTTTTTCCATGAACATTCTTAGGAGCCGCCCAATGGATCAAGCACCTGGTCTATAAGGTTCTTTGCTACCTTGCAGGGAGGATAACATCCCCAGTTGGAGCCAGTTGTCAGCACCTATTTTTCACAACGTAGAAATGGAGGGAAAGCCAAGGGATAGCCCTAAAATCCTTGAGAAAAATGAGAAGTTACCATTGTTTTGCATAACCAGGTGGTAAAGGATACAAAGAAAATGAAAGAGAGGTGTTAAATATGCAAGGTGGTGGAAAAATGGAGAAGAAACGCATTAAGGTGTGACCAAATCGACCAAAAGGAATAGTCCGAAGGAGTTAATTCAAGGAATAGCCACCATGCTAGTTTCCACCGTCGGATGGGCACCCAAGAGATATCAACGGTCCTCATTGATAGTCGTGAGGATGAAGCGCATAGGGAATAGTCATAAGGGAAGTCGCAATGGTGAATATCGCCGGAAAGGTGGCAACAGGAGGAGACGTTGCGAGGATGATAGGTGGTAAGCGGTATCATTTTAATGAACTCGCAATACCGCCAAAACATAAAAGTAAATCTCTAGGCACGTGGATGGCTCGGAGAGGAAGTGTAATATCCTACGACCAAGATTAATGGTCCCACAGAGGGAAGTGCAATGTGGTAAGGTAAACGGTGTGGATTGGCCTTAGAAAAATCAACGACCCACAGTGATCCTCTCGCTGGAAAGTTGCACGGCAGTTAGGCAGAAAGGTGGTAGCAAGGGACGAACCATTTTTCCAGATGTCAGTACCAAAGGGGATCGTGAAGGGATGATTGGTAAAGCAGAAACCAGAATAGGGGCATACGATCCTGCTCTGTCGGGGTACGACGCTTAGCGACAGATGATGGAGAGCGGAACACGTGGAATGATCCAACGAAGGATACATAAAGGGAGTCAAATGAGTGGTTAAAGAGAAGTCCAGATTTGACGGTAAGGATCGGCACAAAAAGGAACAAAGGCCAAGATTCACAAACGGATGACGAAGAAGCCCGCAGGATAAGTAAATGGGTTTACATCTATAACCGTCAATGGGTAAAATTGACATTTTTATTTTTTCTAAGGCCTGTCGAGGGTGGAAGCCTCCAGGCATGGGAGTGATGTAGAAAGCGACAGGCTAGGCCAGTCCCATGGCCTCTTAGATGTCTGCGTAAAACAGGAAGGGTCGTGTGGCAGAGTTTAGTCTGTTTGTGGCAAGGAGGCAGGTCGAAAGCCGTTTTCCGGGGAGGTTAAGGATGAATGGACCCATGCCTTAGGGTTTGAAGATTCCTGGTTCAGAGAGTCAGCGTTTCATATCCATGGCATTTTTCAATAGCATTTTTCCCTTTGTCGCATATGTCAAGGATATGTTCATCTCAAAACCAGAAGGTTTTTCGGGGGACCCATCGTCACTACTCAGAGATAGTTTTTTCTTGCAGGTGCCGCCACGACGTCATTGGGTTAAAAGGGCCATCTTCCAAAATTGGGAAAAGGAATAGAATGGCAGGGTTGGAAGCCATACCGGCGTAGGTAATGGTGCTAGCGGCCAGGGAATATTGTGATCATGGCCGGCGGCAGAGAAGAAGAAGTCGGAGCTGCTGTTTATAAAGGTGAGGGCCAGAGGAAGGTCGCTCATGCGAACTGATGGGTGGCCTAAGTGGCTGTAAAGATGATGTGATCCACGTCTTTCAGCATGCAGAGGGAAGGTGAGGCTAAGGGTTGTGACGTATGTTTATCAATGTGATAGAGACCACCTCAACATCATCATCTGTTGTGCCGTCTAGTTGGATGTCTCTTTCGAGCATTTTTTAGGTCAGCTCATGGCCTAGGGCATCATTGCTGCTTAATTAGGGGGTCCAATCGATTTATCATGGTAATTATAGCCATACATAGCCACTGTCATCATCACAGTAGTTCTGGATATGGTTTCTTCTTCCGTAGTGTGATATCGGTATATGAAATGGATGGTACGCCTGGCGACTTGGGGCATTTTTCAGTTGAAATTGGATCATGGAGAAGGAGCAAGAATCCAAGGTGGTTTTCATGCTAGAGTAGGCATGGTGTGAGGTGGAGGAAGAGCATGTTCCTTCGTATCCTATGACATTCGAACATGAGGAACCCAACTACGGTAGTGATGATGAGGAGGTGGAGAATCGACAAGTGTCCAAAAGCGCTCGACGTCAGGGAAGAGGAGATATTCCCAAAGAAGAAGGGGGCATCTAGAAGGACATAGAGATCGTCCATGATCTCATGCTCCCTACTGAAGAGGTGGCACCTCCTCATCCCACCGGGGAATCACATGCTGACAACTATCTAAAGGTGGAGGAATTATTTGATTCGCAAGGCTGTTTGAAGACTCTGCTGTAAGGTGGCACCCTAGTCATAATATTTTGTTTCCCATCTTAATCAATCTGTTTCATGCTCGACACGTCTATAATATTCCAAATTTGGGGTTGTCGAGGTGGCAGTGTATTTTTGTTTGTTTCCAAAGGACTAATTCAAGGCCAAGAGCCTATAAAATCTTTGTAATAGAATAATTAAGGGTTGGAAAATCATTCGGCTAAGGCCTAAGGGGCGATCCCAGTTTTGGGAATTTCATGTTAATCTAATGTGCAGTGCCTATGGTAGACTGTTTTGCAGAGATTCCTGTGTTGTTCTATCTTGTAGTCAGGTTTCTCCTTTTTCCTTATGTGCATGTGTTTTTTGTTATGCTTTTACATTATGTTTTCGTTTCATGTCTGAGATCAGTGTATAATATAGTTTGGAATGATTGGAAACTCGCTCCGACTATTATCTCAGATGTTCACAAAAAATTTCTACTAAAGTTGATATTGAATTCATCTTTGCTGGATGCTCATATCAATGGACTGTTCTTATTTTCTTCTTTTACCACCAGAAAATATCTTTACGACGACAAGCGAGCGGCTACCTTGCCTCTGTTAGAGTAGTTCACACTATGGCATTGTTATCTGATTTATGTGTAATACCTTGGCTCCATTGCCCAATTTTGTTTTTTCCTTGTGATTATCCCTCCAATAATTTCTGCACATTTTGTTTCTTCAGAAATTTGACCTTCTGTTAATAGTTTAATTGAATATTCTCGAGTGAAGAGAGGTTGGCTTGTGTGTTCATTGTTGATGCCTTTGAATATTTTCAGTCTTTCATTAATTTGTAGAGAGAGCCCTCTCCGACTATGTTGGGTCAGTAGCATTAGTCCAAAGTTGGTTAGTGGTTACCCCAGATTTCCCTTTTCACAACCTTGGGGGTTAATTTGGGTGTTAACAGTAGTATTTGAATGGAATTCATAGAGATTATGCTCTTTTCAAATCATACCAAGCATTTCAAAACCATTTTATGCTAAAGTCAATATAGAATTCATGTTTACCATGCTTTATATTGATGGACTATTCATTTCTCTTCTAAATCACCAACTAAAAGCTTTTTAAGTGTGAGCTGGTGACTACCTTGCCCCTATATGAATGTATCTGTAAAGTTTGTCAATGATGTTCATGTTCTTTTTAAATTGACTCCATTGGCCCAATATCGATCCACGTTGTTTTTCAACCAACAATCTATAAAAATATGTTCTAATAGAAGTTTGACCTTCTATGTATGTTATTGATTGAATATCTTGATGTGATGAATGCTGGTGTACATTTTCATTGTTGATGCCTTTGATTATTTCCAGTCTTTCATATGTTTGTAGAGAGATCCCTCTCTGACTATACTGGGTCAGTAGCATTAATCTAAAGTTGGTTAGTGGTTACCCCGACTTGCCCTCTCCGACAACCTACAGTGTACGATTTGGGTGTTAACAAACCTATTATAATGTTAAACCGGTGCAACAAAAGCTACGTCTAGTCAATCCTAAGAAATCAGTTTCCATCAAAGAAGAAGTTGAAAAACTATTGAAAGTTGGCTTCATCTATCATGTTCCTTTAACTGAATGGGTATCCAATCATATTCCTATCAATAAAAAGCAAGGAACTATATGGGTATGTACTGACTTTAGGGATCTAAATTTGGCTTGTCCCAAAGACAACTATCCAATACCCTTCATTGGTCATATTATTGACGAGTGTGCCGGGAATGAAATATTTTCATTTATGGATGGATTCTCCGGTGACAACCAAATCCAGATAAAAAGGAAGACCAGCATAAAACAACTTCCATATTCCCTTGGGGGAATTTTGCATATTGGAAAATTCCATTCGGCCTTAAAAACATCGGGGCTGCTTTTCAAAGAGCCATGTCATATTCATTTCATGATATTCATAAAATCGTTGAGGTTTATCTTGATGACTTGGCATCCAAATCTAAAATGAGAGCCGGACATAGTGCACATTTATGTGTCGTCTTTGTTCGATGTCGCAAATACAACATTAGGTTGAACCCACACAAACGCATGTTTTGTGTGGAATCTGGGAGATTACTTGGGTTCGTCATATAAAAAAAGGGGATTATGGTGGATCCCCTCAAGGTTGAGGCAATACTTCAGTTTCCTTCCCCGAAAGCAATAACACAACTTCAAAGCCTTCAAGGGAAATCCAACTACTTGAGAATATTTGTCACAGATTTTGTTGAACGAGCTAAAGGTTTCATGTGTCTCCTAGATAAAGATGCACTAAACATATGGGATGACCAAGCTCAATGCTCATTTGATGCAATAAAGAAAGATTCAGTATCTTCCCCAGTACTTAGTCCTCTGAACTATAGTAGAGACTTTTTTCTATATTTGGAAGCATCTAGTTACACCGTAGGAATGGTGTTGGCACAAGAAGGTGAATCATCACAAGAACATGTTATTTACTATCTTAGTAAGGGCCTTGCAGGTCCTGAATTGAGGTATTCCTAGGTTGAAAAGTTGGCCTTGGAAACAATTCATGTTGTCCAAAGGCTTAGACATTATATACTTCCAATAAAAATGACCATAGTGGATGAGATGAACCCCATGAAACACATTCTATCCCGCCATATTATCGGTGGAAAATATTCAAAATGGACAGTAATTTTGCAAGAATTTGATCTCAAGTTAAAAAATGCAAAATCCAAGAAGTCATTGGCATTTGTGGAACTAATGTCTGAGCTAACCTATGATAATGAGGATATTCTATACGTTGAATCCTTGGCAGACGAACATGTATTCCTCATTACAACATGGGATCATTGGTATGGAACATTCATCACATCTCTCCAAACCCAAAGGATTGACCCTCAGTTTTCTATCATTGAACGACATCACATTCGACACCAAGCACAAAGATACCTCATCATAGGGGATACTTTGTACCGTCGAGGAGTAGACATGATCTTAAGACGTTGTTTAATACACTAGGAATATAAACAAGTTTTGAAGGATTTCCATGTTGGGGCATGTGGGAGTCATCTTTCTGGGTTGGAAACTACCCATAAAATATTGCATGCAGGATACTTTTGGCCTACAATCTTTAAATATTTCATAAAGGCTATCAAAAAGTGTCACCCTTTCCAAATATACATAATAAAAATGCATGCACATCATTCTCCATTACACCCTGGAGTAACCATGGTTCCATTTTCAAAATGGGCCATTGATTTTATGACAATCAACCCTCCTTCAGTCGATGGGCACCACTACATCATAGTAGCAGTGGACTACTTCACCAAGTGGGCTGAGGTGATGCTTACATTCAACTGCATGGAAAAAACTGCAGCATATTTTCTATTCAATCACGTGATAGCAAGGTTTGGTGTACCCAAAGAGATCATTACTGATAACGGAAGTCATTTTAGGAATTCCTTTATGGACGAACTTACCAATAGGTTAGGATTGCGGCAGGAATTTTCCTCGTCATATTACGCTCAATCTAATGGACAAGTAGAAGCCATTAACAAGGTTTTGAAAACTATGTTGCAGTGGACAATTAATAAGAAAAAAACTAAGTGGCACTTAATGTTGTTTTCCACTCTTTGGGCTTACCATACCACTGCTAAAACTGCAACTGGATTCACTCCTTTCCAATTGGTTTATGGAGAAGAGGTTGTGTTTCCAATTGAATGTGAAATCCCATCATTAAAAATAGCATTCAAAATCCTACCTAACACTTTTGCGGAAGAAGAAAGGCTTCTCCATCTTCATTCTCTTTATGAAACTAGAAGGGAAGCTTCTCTAAATGTAGAAGCACACAATAAAAGGTTTAAAATGCAATATGACAAATTGGCCCGTCCCCGAGTCTTTTCAGAAGGTGATTTGGTTTTAGTTTACAACCAAAACCAAGACAAAATAGGAGAAGGGAAATTTATACCAAAATGGTTTGGCCCACTTGTTGTCAAAACTGTGTTAAAAAGAGGAGCTTATGGATTGATCAATTATGAATAAATGGTCTCTATATGAAGAAATACTTCCCATAGGCACTGATGCCTCGCAATACTTGTTGTATTATGTTGTATAATTTGTACAAATTTATGTAATTTAGTTATTCCAATCACACACTTATCTTGCTTGGCATTGCCAATTTGGAAGATGTCATAAGAAACCTTCACATATTTGGGATATGTGGATGGCGCCAGCTGTAGTTCTCGAAACATTGCTTCCACCGCATGAGTGATTTTCACACCTAATGATGAATTTTTAAGTTCAGGAGGCATTTTTCTCATATCTGCAACCAACAATGTTGCCAAATATAGCATAGTCATTGAGCTTCTTGTTGAGGCTATCACCCTTGGAATCCAACGAATAATCGTCAATCTGGACTCGAAATTAGTTGTATCTCAGTTAAATGGTGAATATCAGGGTCTAAATCCCATACTGTTTGGAAAGTTTCTACGAGTACATCTTCTAGAACATCAATTTGAGTTCATTGAATACATTCATTGAAGTTTCACAATTCGAACCCTCTCTTAATTAATTCTTTTATGTGAAATTCGAATTCTCTCATATCTTATCACATATCCTATCTTATATGCATGGTCTACATGTGCCATATTAGTTATCATATCAAATATACTAAGTATATTTTCCCCATTATGTGATCATATTGTCCTAGTATTGTTCCAAGCCGTTATATGCTAAATTTATTCACTCTAGGGGTGGTGAGTCCCTAGGGGAGACTTAATACCTCAACCATGGTTAGTAGTACATCACACACCATACATGGTTAGACATGTAAAGCATCACCTCAACACATGAGGATATATATTGACACACAATACCTTATACTTGACTAGAAAGACTCTACAACATCATCATTTTGACATACAAAGCACTTGCCTCAACACATGAAGCTTAACCATTCTTGAGTCCAACTCAATATTCTTCTCCAAGTTTCCTAAGTCCAAATCAGGATCCTATAAGGAACTACCTCAATACACGAGGCTCAATCTTCACACACAAGATTGAATTGGATAATGTCTCGTGATGCTATAACTTTAACACTCCCTCTAAGGGAGGGAGGCATTCTCTGCCATGCCAATCTTGTCTCAGAAGTACCTATACTTCATCACTGACAGAGTATTATTCAACATATATGTTATTTTCTCGCTAGTAGAAATGTATTGAAGTCTTATGGACCCTCTCTAGACCATGTATTTGAAGTAGTGATACTTCATCTCAATGTGTTTCGATCTTTCATGAAACACATGGTTTTATGAGAGCTTTGTGCATCTCTGATTGTTAGAGCAAATGATAGTAGTCTCAAGCTTCTCACTGAACAACCCAAAAAGTAGCTTCCTAATCCACACAGCTTCTCGACACATGGTACTAGCTGCAATATACTCTGCTTATGTAGTACTCTTGGCTACGAAGAGATCATAGTTGATCCCAAGCTAAAAATAATTTGGACGTACTCTTTTGGTCCACAATACTACCACCCAAGTCGGAGTTGACATATCCAAGTAGCATCACTCCACCATTGGAAGCATATCTAAGTCCATAAGGAATAGTACCTCGAAGGTATCTAAGAACAAGCTTCGAAACAACCCAATGTCTATGTATTGGCTTAGACATCTATTGAATCAAGATACTCACTGGATAACATATGTCTGGTCTACTATGTATCAAATACATCAAGGAACCAATGAGCTATCTATACATGGTAGGATCCACTATATCTGATCTAGAATCTGACTCATGTATCTTCTTTAGATTAGACACCATTGGCATAGACATGGATGTATATTCCATCATACCAAATCTCCGCGATACATCGACTATGTACTTTCATTGAGAAACGAATATCTCATCTTTCCTTTTCCAAACTTCTAGACCAAGAAAATAGTGCATAAGACCCAAGTATTTCATTTCGAACTCAGAAGTGAGCTCCCACTTGCACCGAGCTATCTGTTTCTCCTCTCTAGTAAGGAAAAATTCATCAACATAGAGAACCAAGATCAATGGATGGTTCTTCGCAACCTTGAAGTATAGGTTGGTGTAGCTTCACCTTTGGAGAAACTGAAGCTCAACAGATAGTTCTTAATCCTTGAATACCAATCCCTTGGGGACTCCTTCCCATGATCTACAAACCCCTTAGGTTGTTGTATGTAAACCTCTTCCTCAACTTCACCATTGAGAAAGGTAGTATTCACATCCATCTAGTGAAGTTTCCAATCCAGAACTGAAGCAAGGGAAGTTATGGTTTGAATAGCAGTGTACTTGGACACAGGAGCAGATGTCTCATCATAGTCTATCCCTTCTTTCTATGAGAAATTACGGGCCACAAATATTTCTTTATACTTTTCAACACTTCCATCAGCTACATTCTTGATTTTATAAAGCCACTTGGAAGTTACTATGGAATTCCCATCAGGCTTAGGAACCACTTCCATGCATCAATATTCATGATAGATTTGTATTATTCTACCATGGAATCTTTCCATACTTGCTTCTTTGAGGATTATTCATAGGTGGAGTGATTTGAATCACTGATGTGACTCATCTCTGCTACATATCTTGGAAATATTTCAAGTCTCTTTCGCACTCTGGATGAGCCTCGAGGTGCTCCATTCGTTTCTTCCTCTTGCAGAATGTCTCAATACCATGCATATCTCCTCTCAGAAAGAGTTTCATCAAGTGATATTTCTATCATATATTATAGTTCTTCACGATCAAGTGGATCTACGGACTCTTCTATATTCTCCCTCTCAACATATAAAAGGGGAGAATTAGAAAATGGATTCTCCATCATAGGAGTATCATGCTCCTCCATGTCTAAATCACATTGAAGTTCTTTGGAACACTTGAACATAGCCTCTTCATGAAAAGTTACATCTCTATTGTATTCAATGTTTCTTTGTCTTGGAACATAGATTCTATAAACTTTGGAGGATTCACTATATCCAAAAAATGTTCCTTTCTTTTTGGATGGCTCCATATTTTTCCTCTTCTCTTTTGGTACATGAATGCAGATAGTACAACCGAAAATGTTTCTATTTTTTCACTAGTGAAAACCTCTTCAGGAGACTTTTCTCCCAAGATAGCATGAAGGATTATGTTTTGAATATAAACAACAGTGTTGGAGAATTCTTCCCATAAGGATGTGAGCAGATCCTATTCACACATCATGGCTTTTGCAGCCCCACATATTGTTCTGTTCTTTCTTTCAGCTAAGCCATTTTGTTGGGGGTTGTAGGGTACAGTCAGCTCTCCTTTTATTCCATCATCTCGACAGAAGTCATTGAATTCATGGGAATCAAACTCTCCTCCATTATCATATCTCAAAGCACGAATGTGGTTTCCAGTTTGATTCTCAAACAATGCTTTAAACTCTTGAAATTTTTTGATCGTTTCACTCTTTGCTTTCAGAAAATAAACCCCTGATTTGCGAGAGAATTCATCTATGAAAAGCACATAATAAAAATAACCACTCAAGGAGGCTGCAAACATAGGACCATAGATCGAAATGAATCAATTCAAGAATCCCTTTGGATGTATTGGTACTACTTGAAAAACTCTTCTTAATTTTTTTGCCAAGAGCACAACCTCTACAAACACTATCAAAATTATATTTAAATATGGATACCTTTCACCATCTTCTACAATCCCGGTAGGCCTTTGAAATGGAGATGACCAAGCCTTCTATGCCACACCTCACATGGATTGATTGCATCATGGATCATGGCTTGAATAAGATTTCCAAGAACTTTGTAGAGACCTCCCTCTCTGACTTCAATCATTGATGCAGAGTTCAAGTCTTCATTCTTAGGCAATAGGAGCGCTTTTTGTCCATAAATATAACTCTAAATCCATTATCTTCTAGAACCGAAACATACAGGAGATTCTTCTTCAATCCGGGGAAAAACAAATTTCACCCACATGTAATACATCTCCTGACTCTAACTGAAAGTAAGTGGATCCAACATCTTGGATCGAATAGGTGGTATTATATCCAAGCTCCACCTTACAAGAAAACTTATTTTCCTTTAGATCTATGATAGCACTCCCATATCCCGTCATGTACTTGGATGCACCACTATCCACCAACCATGTCTCATCACTAGTGGTAATGGATCCATAAATGGATGAGACTTGATAGTACTCCTTCCTCATTTCTTGATCACCGGATTATTTTTTTCTTGTAGGTTCATCTTCAATAGCAGTAGAAGCATGAAACCTACCGTTGAACTTTCCTTTTTGCTTTGCATGAAATTATCTTGCATAATGGACCTTCTTATTTCAATTGAAACATTTAAATTTAGATTTATCAAATTTATTGTGATCGTTTTCCTTTGATGAGCAAAAATTCTTATGAGAAAAATATTTCTTTCCTCTCTTCATCCATGCTGCAAGAGCAAGGTTCTCTTCTTTGCAGTAAACATATTTGCTCTGGATTCGTCCTTCTTCTTGTAGGAAATTGTGCCATAGTCTCTCAAAATTTTGTTGCACTTCTCGACCATTTACTACAGCCAATAATTTCTCCCATGAATATGAAAGGCCATCAAAAGCAATCTGTATGAGATCATCATCATCGACCATCACACCAATGCTCTTGAGTTGCAATATCTTAATTGAGATATATTTGTGAAGAAGAGAGAAACACTTTCATCCTTATCCATATTCATATTTTGAAGCTTGTTATTCAATGCCCTGTTTTGACTAGGCGCCTTCTTATCATAAATATTTTTCAAAGTGGTGAAGCATTCCTTTGCGGTCTCCAATGGAGTAATCACGGGCATCAAATTGTCTTTCACCAGATCATAAATGATCCTCTTTGCCTTGGATTGTTTCTTCTTGAAGTTGGTGTGCCTTGCATTAGTAGTAGGATCTCCAATAACACTGGATACATAGCCATCCATATCATTATTTTCCAAGATATCTAGAATCCTGGCCTTCCAAGTATTGAAGTTCAAAGTCACTTCAAGACAGTCTTCCGGCCTTACTGATATTGAATCCACAATTCTTCAAGCACTATGCACACTCAGGATATATGTAGGAGCAAGCTTGATTGTTGAACTTAGATCTTTCACACCCTAAGCTCTGATACCATGTTAATTTTTTATCTTTAATTCATAGCTGCAATAAACTTGAAATCAAATAACAATCATACACATAAGAAATCACATTTGACACATGAATTTACCTTGGGGAAACCCTCTATGACTTGAGGGATAAAACCCCAACAAAAGCTTTTTAATTATGTTGATAGATAGAAGAGAATGTATTTTACATCAAGCACCCCTGATGCAATTACAGAGCAAGAGAAAGATAAAGAAGAGAGACTCATAATAATATCCTACACAAAGAGAAGCACATTGTCTTCAAGAGAGAAGAGAATTCACTTCACATTCAATTCATCAATCTTGTATAACATATGTATATATTCTTCACATGCATCAGATTCTATTTTTATCTTCTGACTTCAGGATGAAATCGCCCTCCATCTGGATGCATCAATCTTACATGAAGAAGTGTGCCCCACTTCTCATGTAATGCATTAACTCATTGAACTAATTCTTAGGATGAACTTGCCCATTAACTAAAAATATTTCCCACTAATCTAGGTGGCTAACTTAAGTGTCGTTATGCAAGTATCGCAACTCAAGTGTCGTCTTTTACTTTAACATAAGTGGCGGTAGGCAATAACACTTATTTAACTAGATTTTCTTTGTTATCACTTATTTAACTCTCTTAACTAATTATTTCTTGTTAACATCACTATAGTGATCAATTCGAGTTCTCCCTTGATTTACTAAAGTTTAACAATTTGAATTCTCTCTTAATTAATTCTTTTATGTACAATTCAAAGTCTCTCATATCTTATCACATCTCTTGTCTTATCTGCATGGTCTACATGTTCTAGCTTAGTTTTCATATCAAATATACTAAGGGGATTTTCCCAATGATGTGATCATATTATCCTACTATTGTTCCAAGTGGTTATATGCTAAATTAATTCACTCTAGTGGTGGCCAGTTCCTAGGGGAGACTTAATAGTTCAACCATTGTTAGCAGTACATCACAAACCATACATGCTTCAACATGTAAACAATCACCTCAACACATGAGTATTTGTTTTGACACACACGGCCTTAGCCTTGACTAGAATGACTACACAACATTATCACTTTGACATATAAAGCACTTGCCTCAACACATGAAGATTTACCATTCTTAAGTCCAACTCAAGATTCTTCTCCAAGTTTCCTGAGTCCAACTCAGGATTCTATAAGGCACTACCTCGATACACGAGGTTTAATCTTGACACACAAGATTGACTTGGAGAATATCTCATGATGTTGTAACTTGAACAATTTTATATTGATGATTCTTTACATAATATAACCCCATAAGGTACATTATTTAATAATGGATGAACTATTTGATGTAAATGATCATAAGACTTTAAATAGGTTTGATGTTGGTTTTACCATTTTCAACTAGGGAATTATTTATTTTACCATTGACAAAAATATGTGTTTTAATTTTAATTTCATAGAAGCTATATTATTAAGTGCAATATTATTTTGACCATGTAATACATTTTATTTAAAAGAAAAAAAAATCATTTTTATTTGTTACAAGTTTTCATAACAATATTAATTGTTTTTTGTTAAATTTTCAGAATTTACTTCAATCTGATCTAGGATCTTAACTGAGAGAACAACATGTACAACAAATCTACAGCATATCAATCATGGACACAATAATGCAAGCACACAAGAGACACAGAGTTTACTTGGGGAAAACCATAGAGGTGAAAAACCCCAATAACTTCCTCAGAGATAGATAGAGCAATGATACAACCCAAGCATAAGAGATAGACATCTTCTAGTAGCAACTTCTCCTCCTCCACAAGTGCGCCACTCTCCCGAGAGTGTGAGAGAGAATAGATTGTGTAAAATGAGAGAGACACACTCTCTATTTATACACTAACTTGACTTGACCTTTACTCAACTAGGTCGGCCTCAACTTAACCACTTAACATAATGCTGACTGGGCTGACACCCAATAGGGTGGTCTAATAACCCTTTGAACCACATGGCCGACCCCCAATAGGGTGGTCTAATAACCCTTTGACCCACATGACTTATCCAGGGCCGACCCCAACAAGGTGGTCTAATAACCCATCAAGTATAAGTTACGACACTTACAATATAAATGACGACACTTCCATATAGAGGAATAATAACATCTCTATAGGAATACAAACACTTCCGTATAGAGGAATAATAACGTCTCTATAGGAATACAATATACATATATGTGAAATACATTCCGAAGTTACATATACATCAACACTCCCTCTTAACTAGGAAGGTATTTCTTAACACAGGTCTTCTAGCACAAGTCTTCTTCTCTAGATCATCGTCACTGGATAATCGTCATCGAGTCATCATCATCATCATTGCTGCTGCTATCTCAATCAATCTATGAATCTACTCATCATAGGAAGTTATACAGAGCCAGTCCTTTTTCATACTGGATTTAGGCCCACCACCTGCAGGTCTTCATCATCACTGGCCATACTGTGGAATCCTCAGGACTTATTACATGCATCACAAAACTTGGCTGCATCATCCCATGCTATTACGAGCACATAGCTCTACCTGACGGATCTTGCAGGAGCACATTACATGTGACCCATCACAAAACCTGGCTGAAGAATCCCAGGCTGTTACGAGCACACAACTCTACCTGTCGGATCTTCTAGGAGCACATTACATGTGATCTCACCACAAAACCTGGTTGAAGCATCCCAGGCTATTACGAGCACACAGCTCTACCTATCGGATCTCCCAGGAGCACATTACATGTGGTCCACCACAAAACCTGGCTGAAGCATCTGAGGCCTTTTTCATCCTGTCCAAATCTCCCAGGAGCAAATTACATGTGGTCATGGCAAAACCTGGTTGAAGCATCTGAGGCCTTTTTCATCCTGTCCAGATCTCCCAAGAACAAATTACATGCCATAGGAAAAAACCTCACAAGAGCATCTCAGGATGTTACGGGTACACGACGCTGACCTGAAGATCTCTCAGGGCACAAATTACATGTCCTCCCAGAGCAATGTCTCGAAAGAGCATCCCAGGCTGTTATGGGTACACAACTCCGACCTATAGGATCTCCCAGACATGCTCATCTGCACAACCTGATCCATGGCCACAAAGTATCATCCTGATACTCACCATACATCATCCTGATGTACACATGATCATCCTGATCATCATCACTGCATCGTCCTGATGCATGTCATCTGGAGAAGCTCATCATCCATGATCATCCTGATCATACAATGCATCCACCTGATGCATACCAAGTATCTACCTAATACATATCATCATATACAATGTATCTACCTGATACATACATAGATACATGATCCACACAATGTATCCATCAACATACATGATCTACCTAATCATACCTGATACATATACAGATACATGGTCCAAGCATCCAACATGATGCGTACATACATAAATGTAAATGATCCAACTGATCATATCCAACATCCAACATGATGCGTACATACATAAATGTAAATGATCCAACTGCTCATACATAGTAGAAACTAAAACATCATCCTGATGCTCATCATCTAGTGCTTACATCCACAACCATGTGAAGGATCCTCCTTCCAACATGCTTGGAATGGCTTCAGCAAATGTCTTCATCACTTCTTCCTCGAAGTGTCGTCGATCTGAAGAACAAAAGGCCTCTCCTTGAAGTACTCGAACTTCACTCTGGCTAGTGGCTTCGTCAGCACATCTGCAATCTACTCATCTGTCACAACATACAGGAGCTTCATTGCTCCTCTCTGCACCATATCCCTGATATAGTGGTATTTGATCTCTATGTGTTTCGACCTATCATGGAACACTGGGTTCTCAGACAGCTTCACACAACTTTGGTTGTCACAAAAGATACCAGTAGTCTCCAGCAGGAGATCAAATAACTCTGACAGTAGCTTCTGAAGCCATACTGCCTCACAACTAGCTGAACAGGATGCAACATACTCTGCCTCAGCTATACTCAGTGCTATGCAGGATTTCTTCATGCTAAACCAAGAGATCACACCTGATCCCATACTGAAGTAGCACCCAGATGTGCTCTTCCTATCTGCAGCACTGCCTGCCCAATCTGAATTAACATAACCCTGCAGGTTAAACTTTTGATTTGCTTCATACCTAATCCCATAATCAACTGTACCCTTCAGGTACATCAAGGACCCAATCATCTGATGATACATCGTGACATCAACCGGATCAGATGGAGCATCACACAGAAGCTTCAGGTTTGATGCCATAGGTGTGGCCATAGCCTTGCAGTCCATCATCCTGAACCTCTTCAGGATCTCTACTGCATACTTCCCTTGTCCAAGGAAGATTCCATCTGTACTCTGCCACACCTCCATGCCAAAAACAAATAGTGCATCATCCCCAAGTTCTTCATCTCAAACTCGGCAGCAAGCTTCCGTTGCATGTCAACAATCAATCTATCCTCACCTGTTACAAACAGGTCATCCACATACAACAGTAGTATCACTGGATTGCCTTCCTCAACCTTGTAGTAAAGGTTGGAATATGCTTTACTCTTGGTAAAGCCCAAACTGGATAGAAAGCTATCTATCCTACCATACCAAGTTCTGCACATATATGACTCCCTGTCATGTGTCTCAGAACCAAGTGGCTTCTCCACATATACTTCTTCTTCAACTACACCATTCAATAAGGATGTCTTGAAATCCATCTGGTGTATCTTCCACTTCATCACTGCAGCCAGAGCAAGTACGGATCTAATGGAAGTGTATCTGGCTATGGGAGCAAGAGTCTCTATGCTACCACCTGCAACATGCTTGATCTTGTATATCCTCTTGGAAGTCACTACAGACTACCCTTTTGAACTGCATCCCAAACATCTTCATGATCGATTGGTACTCCTCGATCATGGCATTCTTCCTAGATCCTGGGAACTTCAATGTCTTCAATATTTTCAATAGATAACTTTGTTGCTGAACAAATGTTGTAGTCCTTCTTTTGTAGGTGATGGTATACGATCTTCCCTACACAACAAGTTAAATTGCATGATTAGAAAACATCTCATAGTTTTTAGAACAAATTCTTACACATAAAGAAATATGTCATACAGTCATGCAATTATCTTAGCCAATGCTTCAGTACAACATTTATCCATATCCCGTGTAGTGCCCTCGCTAGGCACTGGGTCTCTATTCTGTTTTCATGTAAATACCTAGTTTCTTTTTTTCCTTTTCTCTTTTTAGAAGAAATCAAAGATTCAGCTGTCTATGTTTCTGTTATTAAATAAACAAAATCTTAAAACTTTTCATTTAAATCTGTTCTTTTGACATGCATAGCTTGGAAATAAAAGAAAATTCATTCTATTTAAGCTGGTTCAGAAAAATACCTGAATCCGTCGATTTGCAGTAAGATAAGAAGATTTCTGTAATGGATTCTGTAGGTTACCTTAACAACCCGAAATGATGTGTCCACCCTGCCGATCAGCTATTATCGTGCTGACCCTAGGAAATCAATGGATTTCCTAGCCCCCGAGCCCACAGACCGATAATCTCGACAGCAACCTTCCATCCAACCTTTCCATGGTAATCTTTGCTGAGTTAACCCCCTCCTCAGTCTTTTCTTTTGAGTTTCCCACCTCCTCAAAGCTTCCAGTTAACCCCCTCCTCGGCATTCCTCCTTTTTCACATAAATCCTCACAGTTCTCCCACAATAACCCCCTTACTACTTTGTTAATTCTCCTCTTTATAGGAATCCACCTCCTTCAAAAGTCAAACTTCCTCATCACTCCACCGCCCTAGCTGTCGTGGTCTTGGAAGTACAAATCATTATTGCATCCCCTTTTAAGGTAAAAAGGTGGAATATATATATTATTTTTAAGTCACCCAAGTTTCTCTCGAGTAGTGGAGTTGTTAAATAATTTATTTAACAAACCCCTTTTATTTACTTGGAATGGATCCGTTAATTAATTCAATGAATCATTTATTTAATAATTATTCAATCCACTATGCTCTATAGAAAGAATTATTATCGTTATTACTATTAATTAAATAATAATAATAATAATGTAATAATAATAACAATAATAATTAATAATAATAGTAATTAATTAAATTGTGAATAGTAATTAAAATATTTATTTGTTTAATGGATAAGTGTCAACATAGTACCTCTTGGTATAACTAATGAAATATACTTAATAGTTTATTTAATCATGATCAACAATTATATAGCACACTCTCTTAGTATTAATGTTTAACTATTATTCTTCATATTGAAGTCCCATTCACTTGAGGATACTTGCGATTAATGACACTTATTTTAACTGTTCATCACTATGTTTACATACAAGACTAATTAACTCATTTTACACATTAAAACTTGATGATCTTTTACTGATTAAGTCATTCACTGAATACTTATTTGAGTTATTTATGATAACTTATAACATTGTTACATCTTGATAAGTATATTGTTAACCAATATTATTGCACATGTGCATAATGTGCATACGTGGCCAGCGTATGCACAAGACAGACATGTACTATAAACATATGTCATATATATATATATCCTATGCATAACAGCTAACTAACACTAATAATACTTTATGCAAACTGAACAAGTATACATTCATCATAATATTACTAAAACACCATCGGTTATTTTACCAGTTAAGTTTTAAGATTTCATTTCGTTCTTTTATGATTACATTTGATCAATCATTCAGGTACAAAGGAAAGCTACCTACTACCACTAACTCAAGATCAACGAATACCCAACCCAAAACAGTGCCACTATCATATCCTCCCATCCTAACCTACTTCCACATCCTCCCTATCCCTCCTCTGCTAGTACAAAAGTGGATGTCGGACTCATCGACCTGACCACATAGAACTTGAGAGCGATAGTGTCGGCTGTACAGTGGACCTATCCTCCCCTAGCAGGCATCCGACCATCGTCATCACAACTACATGGGGAGTGTGTCTCAGCACGGCCCTCCCACGACCTCGGGTATCATAGGAACATAGGGTGGGAAACACATCCATCCCTCTCAACATACTGGGCCTACACCCTTATCAAATCATACTTTGCTGCTCTCGAGATTATCGGTGCATGTCATCGTTTCATCAATTTCGGTTGCTAAGGTTTACTGCATGGATAGGTTCTTCTCCGTATCTCAGATCAAGTATCCGGCTATCCCATAGCCCTCGTGTCCTGTAGGTTAGCATTCCGCAAGATACACCTCTTATAACAAGCATTTCCATTCGATCACCAATTGATCCATATCATCAACATCATTTTATTTCACGTCACAATTTCATCACAGGTATGTATGGAATATAACAGTTCTATCAATTTCATCATAGGATGGCATCCACGTACAGCACCATATATTTCGCATTTCGTCAATGAAGACGCTAAACATATATTTTCCATTCTATCATTGTCTGATCCATATTGTCAGCATCATTTATTTCATCACATAAAATCGTTAAATAGATCACAGCATAATTATCACATCATATATATCACATTTCCTCCAAGATGATTATCAAACATACACTGTCATTATGAAATAAAAGAATCTCATGTTAATCATAACTTAATAACTGCATGAATATAGTAACATCATTAGCACCGTAGCAACATATCATCATGTCTATCATGCCGAAAATATAGTTCACTCTGTCTAGCTGAGTCCAACAGATAATAAGCAATTAAAGTGAAAGGTGTCTAACTCGTGAACAGGCCTAGTCAAAATATGGGGCATTACATCCCGTAACTTTCTAGATGCCTTCCAATCTCTACCAGAACATTGTTAAGAGTGTGCACAACTCCCAACATGTCAGCAAAGAGGTTTCATTCTAGATAAGTAGCAATGGAATGTTGTACAGTGCCATAGGCCACTTACCCATGTATATTAGTAGTATACTGTTCATCAATGGAACTATTCTAATATGCATAATACACAACTTATTCTAGGAACATCAGTATATACATTATTGAACAATATTATTTAAACAATAAAATATGCAAGTAATGACAATTCAAATACTTATCTTTGTTTGTTTGTTGGGTTGACTCCCTATCAGTCTTTGCTTCTTTTCTGCAACTCCATTCTGATGTGGATTGTGAGAAGTGGTCAACTCCCTCTGAATATCTGCATCCTTGCAGAAACTACTGAAGTGTGCTCCTTCTTGATCTTTGCTTCCTTGCAGGAACAACTAGAGTGTCCTCCCTCTTGATCTTTGCTTCCTGGATTTCCTATTCTTGAACTTATATCCATCCTTAATCACTATGCATGCTTATTAGTATCATCATTGTGTTATCATTGAGGTCTCATACATAATCATACATTCATTAGTATATTCTTAATACTATCAAAACACAATAATCTTAAGCATGTATAGTCATGATCATTTCAAACAGAAATAATAAGCATTTCAAAGTTTATATAGGACTCTTATGGTTAGTCATATCATAAATTAAAGTAAGAAACATAATATGCCTAAACCCGTGATTACTCAAACCTATACCTTCATGATTCTTTTGGTTAGTCATATCATCAATTATGGTAAGAAGCATAATATGCACACAAC